>CAHIKZ030003551.1:0-80702 GCA_903632075.3 Acanthosepion pharaonis | reverse complement strand
TTATAAACTGATACACTACATGTAAGACACAATCGACATTTAACATTCATTTTTCTCTCATATAAATAAAATAATGTATATATATGTATATGGCAAATATACATATATATATATATATATGTATATTATATATAATATATATACATATATGCACATATATATGTATGTATGTATATGCATGTATAGGTATATATATATATATGCATGTATATGTACATATGTTTACATCTGTATATCTAGGTAGATACATATATATATGTATATATATATACTTGTATATATACCTATATATATATGTATGTATGCATAAATGTATATGTATATATATACGTATATGAGCGTACATATATATATATATATGTATGTATATGTGTGTGTATATATATGTATATACATATATATAGATATATATGTGTGTGTGTGTGTGTGTGTGTGTGTGTGTGTGTGAAAAATGTAATATCCATGCCTGATGATGACCTATGAAATTATATATATTTTCACAGGTGCACCACCTTACTGTACTGCACAGTTGACAAAATCAACAACTCTCTTAAGTGCATGAAAAATGCAGAGAAAAGGAAGAGAGAAGAATAGAAATAAAATAAAAATGACAAACCCAGTTTTGTTCACCTTTTGCACCTTGGGCATTGACATGTGCTTCTGGTTTGACTCTTGGTGCTGGTCTATAAGATGCAGGATTGTCTGCAGAATGGTGCAACAAAGTCAAAGACTGAAAAGCATCCTTGCTGTCCTCTTCACTTGATATCCTGCTCTTCTTTCCCAGAAATTCATGTTGATTTTGGAAAATGCTGGCCATCGATTTTCCTTTATGATTCTGAATTGAAACAAAAACCTTTTTCAATGTCAAAAATGAAGGGAATATCATATAACACGGATTTCCTCACTACTTGAACTAATTTGCTTTTGTTAGTCAATCATTTTGCAGGAATGCTATAATTAATGGCCAGTTATTTGCCTATTTAAAGGTCAATGCTTGATAATACCAAGTGCTGTAAACCTGGATGTGAGGGTGGTGTAATGGATAATGGCTTGAAACGCCATTTAAATCATTAACCTCTATATTTGTTTTTGTATGAATGATTCATGAATTTATAAATTATAATTGCATTTTTAATTGAAATATATATATATATATATATATATATATATATATATATATATGCATGTATATATATATATATATAAAATACAGTATGAAAGATATGTATATAAAAGCAAAATTATGAATATATTATAAATATTTATATATATATATATATTATATATATATGTATAAATATATTCGGACGTATCACATATTTAAGACCATCTTCATGGATATCTATCATTTAAACATAATTAATATTTATATATGTTTAACAATTTATGTTACGATGGAGTTTGTTGAACAATTCATACATGATAACTCAAAACGTTATACAGATCAGTGTATGTTTAAATATGAACTATATAAATAATATTTATGTTATTGTTAAGATTTATTCGAAGATGATTTCAAAATTAAAAAATATCAAAATATTTATATAAAAATATATATTTTAAAATTTTAAATTGGTTATATTCATGAAAGGAAAAAAATCCTAAATTCAGTAACCAAAATTTTTGTGAAATTGATTTATATATAAAAGAAGAAATATGGAATTCATATCGACTATTTCATATATTTATATATATATTATATTTTATTATAAATTTTTTTTCAACTGTTAGAGAAGGTTATTGAAATATAAGAACCAATTTCATTGTAACATTTATTTAAAATAAAAAATCCAGGATTTATTTATCCATTATATTTTTTAAATATGAAAGAGATATTTTTATAAATTTCTCTATTAATTTACCAAATATGTAGATTTAACGTGTTATATATATATATTCATATATAATATGCATATATTTCATCTATTTATATATATATATATATATTATATATATATATTATATATATATATATATATATATATATTTTATATATATATATATATATATATATATATATATATTTTTTATATATATGTCTGTTATATATTATATATATATTTATATATATATATATAAATATATTTGTATATATATATATATTTAGGATATATATATTTATACATTATTTTTATAGATATAAATATTAAATCATATTTTGTATATTTGATTAAATCATATTATAATTATATTTATATATATATAAATATATATATATTTTTAATATATATAAATATATATATATTTGTATATAAATATTCATATATATATATATATATATATATATATATTATATATATATATATTTAATATATAAATATTATGTATATATTGTATATATATATATATATATATATATATATATTGTCCTATTTTTATATATATATATTTGTTTAAATATGATATATATTTATATATATAATGTATATATATATATATATATATATATATAAATTCAAGAAAATTTATTTAATTGAACATTTTTTTAAATAATATATTTTTTTTAACAATTTCAATGTGTATTTTGTGTTATATTATAATATCGACATTTTTATATATTTAAACACTTGATATTTGATGTAATCTATTCATATATATATTTATAACTATCCATATTTATATTTTTTTATATATTTGTTTGGTTTGTTTTTTGTTTTCATTACATTTTTAACAATTACTTTTGAATTTTTGACATAGTGTTTTTTAAATTTAAATAGATTTAATTATTTACTGAAATATATAAATAATATGATTATATATATTGTTATCATCCTTAAAAACTTTGTTGTTTATTTTTTCAAAATTTTTTTTCATTTTATATAAAATGCATTCTTTTTTTTGTCCTTCCATATATTTATATTAAAATATAAATAATATTGTTTATTTATTTAAATATTTTATTAAAATATATATATATACAATATCTGTATTTAAACATGAAATTTATTTATACAGATATTATCATTTATATATATTGTTTTATCTGTTTCCTTTTTTTCCTGTTTTTTTTAATTATATTTAAATATTTTGTTTTTGCCCACCAAATATACAGAAAAATTTTATATATATAGTTTATATATATATACCACTTTTTTTTATCTTTTATTTGATAAATTATAAAAATATTTATATATTTTTATATATTTATATTATATATATTCTTAAAAAATATGTTTATTTTTTATATAATTAAAATATATATATTTATATATATATATATATATATATTAAAATATTTTAAATTTCTTTTTTATAGAATATGTTTTATTTTATTGTTAATAAATATATATGTATATTTCCATTTTTTATGAATATATATATTTTATATCATATTTCTAAATATATATTTTTTTTGGTTTTTTCTCAAAAAAGGAACTTTTCATATTTTTATTATTAATGCCTTAATATATTTTTTTCATGGAACAAATTTGGTAAATATAATTTTGATTTTAATTTAAAATTTTGTAAAATTAATTTTAAAATTTTATATGGAATTTAAATATATTTATTTTTATAATAGATATATTCCAAATTCAAAAAAAATTTCACTTAAACTATTTAAAAATAAAAATGAAAACAAATTATATTTTCTGTTTTTGTTTATTTTTGTTTTTGATATTTTTATGTTGTTTTTATAAATTAAATATTTGTTTGTGTTAACTCATGATATATGTATAACTTAAAAGAATATTTGAATATTAAAGTATATATTGAATATTTATATATATATATATATATATATATATATATTTGGATGTACATAATACAAATTTTGATGGATTTAAAATCATAAATAAAATTTAAATATATGCAAATAAATAGTAAAATTTTATAAGAAAAATGATCTATTTAATTGTATATATTATTTATTAAATGATGTTGATATTATAACATATTTGATATATATAAATGTATATATATATATATATATATAAATTTGATTTATTTTTAAATGCTTTTTATAAATATATATATAAAAAATTTTAAAAAATATGTAACTTTTTAAAGAAATTTGTATTTAACATTAAAAATTTTTGGACGGTTTTATATATTAGAAAAAAAAGTTATATTTAACAATATATATATATATAAATATACAAAAAATTTTTACATGTATTTTAAATTTATATAAATAGATAAAGAATTTGTAATAAGTATATAAATAATAAAAATATTATTTGACAAATTCAAAAAAAAGAAGAAATGTGATCAACGAATTGGCCTATCTGGCTTTCGTCTTGTTCTTTCAACTTTCTCATGAAGAATAGAAAATTCGAAAGTTCTCTGTGAAATTTGTAATTTTTTTGCATTCACCGAAAAATGGAAATATATAATTTATCAGATTTATAAATAAATTTATGCAATATTTTGTGGCATTTTTGTAGAAAATTAGAAAAAAAGATGTATATTTGGAATTCAAGGGGACTTTTAATCTAAAAATGATAATAATATCAATTAATAAATTATTTAATATAATTGTCAACTATTGTTAATGTTGTGTCACATCTCATAAAAAATTATTTTAAAAAACAAATTGTAATTTAATTATGCAAAATATAAATATATGTATAAATATAATCTTTTCCTTCTCCTATTTTCTAATAGCAGAGCGTAAAAATCATAATTAAAATATTTTATATATTTTTATAAATAATTATATATATAATAAATAAAATATATAAATATATATATATATAATATATTATGTATATATAAACATACATTATGACAGTAAAAAATAATAATAATTTTTGCAAATGAAATTTTCCAAAAAATATGTAAATTTCCTTCATTCATAAACAAATATTCGTATTTTTTTTATATTTATTTGAATTTTGTATTTTGATATTGATTTATTTATAATTATTAATTAACGTTGCATTATTTATATGGATTTTATTATATATAATATTAAATTTGTAAATTAATTGTCAAATTCCTTTTTTAAATTATATATATATATATATATTTATATATATATATATATATATATATATATATATAAATGTGAAAATTTTTAAAAATTTATAATATATTTTTTCATTTTTTTTTATTTTCATTTTTTTTCATATATTAGTTCAGTTTCAATTTATTTTATATAATATTTGTAACATAAATTGTTTAAATGTATTTTGTATATATATATGATTTGTGTGTGTATATATGTACATATAAATATATATATATATATATATATATGTGTATATGTATATATTATATATATATATATATATATATCTTATGTCCTATTTTATTGTGTATGTAAATTTATATTTTTAAGTATATTTCTGTTTGTATGAAAAAATTTATATATTTGTATGTTAGGGTATATGTATATTGGTGTGTATTGGTATTTGAAAATAAATTAAATTATATAAAAATGTGTTTGTACGTTTATATATGTATTTGGTTGAATGTTGTATTTTTATGTATGCATGTATATATTGGTATAATCCATTATAGATAGATATATTTATGTATATATATGGATTATATGATATATATTTATGTATATATATATATTTTTTGTATGTGTGTTTTGAATGTGTATATATATAGGTTTATTTGTGTGTATGTGTAGATATGGAAATTTTGTATGTCATTGTTTATGTATAAAATCTATGTGTGTATATATATGTGTCATATATGTATTTGTATATATTTATATTGTGTATATTTATATATTTATATATGTGTATAAAATGTGTGTATATATATATGTTTTATTTATATATGTATATGTGTGTGTGTACTTGTATTGTTATAGATATATGTATATGTATATATATGTTTATGTTTATATATTTATATGTATGTATTTTCTGTATGTATATGTATGTATGTATATATATATTATATTTATTTTTTTTTTTTTTGTCTGTTAATGTGTTTATATGTATATATATATATATATATATATATATTTTTGTGGGTTTCTTTATCCTGTTTTTCTTCGCCCAAATATATAATGAAACTATTATCAATATATATGATTAATAATATATATATTTTTATTGATATTTATTGTTTTAGAATTTTCGTTTTAATATATTAAATAATATTATTTTTAACATTTTTATCTTTGTATATTTGCTCCCTTAAGTTATAATTTAATAAGTGGTTAGCATTTATTTAATGATACTTTAAGTCTTAAATATTTATTGGTTGTGGTATCTGATTGTCTAGGTCATTGTCTGTGGATGTATGTATGTGTATTTATCGGTGTCTATGTGTATGTAGAGTGTATTCACATTTAATTGTGTGTGTGTATATAGTGTTGGTTTCCCCCTCCTTTTTTTTTTTTTAAAGGGCTGTAGACATGTTCATGTATGTTTTTTTTTTTTTTTTTTTTTTTTTTTGTTGTGTGTATATATATATATATATGTCTGTCTGGATGCTTATGTATTATAATCTGATTGTGTTTTTTGTTGTTTTACGCGTGAGTTTAAGACCATATTCACAAACTTTAAAAATTTAAACGAATAAAAAAAAATATATATATGTATTGTCAAATGACCGGATATATTGTAGCTTTTTGTCTTGTCGAACGTAATTTCAATGAAGAAATAAATTGAATAAACATATATATTTTTTTTTTTCTCAATAATTTTATAGTTTTAAACTTAATAGTGATTAAATTTGGATTTTAAAATTGCCAGTTTTAATTTTAATATTAAATTTTATCATATAATTTTATAATTATTAGTTAGTATAAATTATTTTTTAATATTACACGTATTTTAAAGATCTGAATAGCTATTATAACATGATTTCGTTGTCAAGCTTTTGAATCTTTCTATACTTGTTTTTTGATTGGTTATTCTAGCTTTTGTAACAATGTTTCCCCCTAGTGTAGGATCGTTAATTAATTTGAAACTTTTAAAACCATTTATTTTATCTTCAACATCATCACTTGATAAGACACAGAGGGTGTTGAAACAAAATGGCTATTTTTGTAGTGATTTTATAACATATTTATGTTATAATTTTTTTTTTTATAAAAATAATTATATATATATATATATATATATATATATATATATATATATTAAAATTATATATATATATATAAATATATATAGTATACCAGTGTCATTTATATATATAACCCCATTAACAGTTTTTTATTAATTATTTATATATTTATATATGGGACCATGGGATTCTTTTGAAAGGTTTTAAGTCAAACCCATTATTTTAACAGTCGGTTTGGTTTCGAATTCTGAAATATAAGGTCAGATTATATAAGCTTAAATAGATAACTGATTCCTTATAGTTTTTTTTTTGATCTATTAAACTAGAATTGTAAATTGATCTATATGGTTCCAAATCCAAAAATTTGCATATATATCAGTGCTTTTAATTCATGGTGCGTTCCTGTATTTAATACTTTATATAACGATATTTATAATATATATATATTATTTTATATATTAATATAATACGGAACATATTTGATTTATCAAAAAATCCGTTCTATTCATTTCATATATTGTTATTCATATATCCGGTTTGGTGAATATATTTAAATCTGTTCATATAAACAAATATATATATACACAAAATAGTTCTTTAGCATTTATTTTTTTTAAAAATGTGGTTTCGATATAAATTTTGTTCTTTTATTTTATTCAAATTTAAAAGTATGTTTCATTGTTTTTAAATTAGCATGATTGAAAAAACTACTTAAAATTTAATTTTTTAACAGATTCAAGCGATAGATGAATAACAATTTGAAAAAAAAAGGACTTTACTATTTAAAAGGGAAACGAATCATATAGTTTAAGTTAACTTACAAGAATGAGGATTTAATTTTTTTTTTATTTTTTATAAATGAAAATTTTTTTGATACTAATTTCTCTTTAATACAAATATAATTTTAATTGGCAATTTTCTGAAAATTGGTTTATAGTTAGATGTGGGTTTCTAATCTGTCTTTTTGATGCTGACTTCAAAAGCTATGTGAACGGAGTATTAAGAGTCTGTTAAATTTTTTTTTACTAAAATACAATTGTTACATTTTAATTATTTATTTTGTTTATTTTCTTTTTTTTGTAAAATACATCAAGAAAGAAGAAGAAGGATTTTCAAATATGATTATGTTCATATTATTTATATTTATATTTTTATTTATAAAGATCACATGATAACAATATTTATTTTATTTACTAATAAACTATATATGGCATTGTAAAAATTAAAATATTAGAATTTAATTATAAAGAGGCATGCATTTTTAAACTATTTTATTTATGATCAAATAATAGATGTATTGTTATGGTTTTTATTTTTTTTTAATTAATTATTTTTTTGGAAAATATGATACAATGTTTCTAAAAAAAATTATATTTCATTTCCTTCTGATTTAATAAATTTTTTTTTTCAAAAATCTTCATAATATAAACCTTTTTCGAGCTAAGAAATGGAATCGTGGGTCATTTATAAGATCTACATGAATAGTGTTTTTTTTTGAATGATTTCAAGACATTTTAAAATCAAGGTTGTTTTATTTGTGTCTTTTAAATGCAAAAATATTTTGATATTTTGTTTAATTGTTTTAACAATATCTTAATTAATTGAGAAATATAATGTCCCCTGTGATTTTTATATTGGATGTACTATAAATGAATTTAAATATTCATTTATGGAATGTACATTTGATTCCTTCAATATTAAATGGTTAGATATAACATAAAATCCAGTGATGAACTTTAATTCATAAAAATATAGATAGATAGATGGAAAAAGTCCATCATAACAATTACTTTAAAAGCTTATATAGAAAAATAAAGAATTGTAAATTATGGTAAATGAAAAGTGATTAAACATCTTTAGACCAATAAAATTGAATATTTTTTTTTTTTCATACTTCTTCTGGCATTATCATTTACTTGGTAATTATTTTTTACTAATAAATCATTTTAGTCATGTTCCAAAATTATGTTTTCCCTCCTTTTCTAATATTTAGTTCTTGAGAATATTGTCTTATGTCTCGTCCCAAATCACACCATTGAATCCCTCTGAAGAAGTGTTGGTCGATAGAATTCTTAAGGAAAAATCTCTAAACTTCTTTTTAAGTCAGTATATTTATTCTGTGATGTTAAATCATTATTTAAATATTTCCATAATAGATGCCACAGTCGTGTATTTTTTACAGGCTTTCATCTGGCTTTATGTTCAACAGGTTTTGCACTTAGAATAAATTTTCTTTTCTGCAGTCCTCTTTATCATGTGGTGTCATCATGTTATTTCTAAGAATAAGCCACTTAAAAAAACAGATAAATTCTGGTTTTTATAGATTGAAATAAAAATTGTAAAACATGAGTTGAATAAATTGTTTTATTTGTTCCTCATGTTTATGTCTATTTCAATTGTCTTTATCAAAAACAATAGAGGGAGATTTTCTTTTGATTTTTTTTTTTGCTTTCCTTATAATCTCATAATTTAATTATATTCAAATTGAAAATACAGAAATTAAAAATCAAAAATTAAACTTAATTTATGTTTCTAGAATATGGTTTTGAAATGGAGATTTAGATAAAAATTTATTTAATCTTCAATATCTCCCTTTACTGAGATTGAATTTTATTTTGCCTTCTATAATAAGTAAGGAGAGAATTTTCTTTTGGTTTGAATTATCATTCTCTCAGCTATACTTGCATAAATTGCTCTCTCCTGACAAGTCTCTTTCTTAAATTCGATTTTTTTTTATTGAATTATCTTTTGATACTTTTTCTCTCTTTCAATTGTGATTTCCTTGGATATTTTTCAGATGTCTATTATTTTTATATCAAATTACTTAAAATCTAGCAGTGATAAATATATATATATATATATATATATATATATATATATATATATATATATATATTTAAAGTTATGAAAATTTGGTAAACTGAATTGTTAAATCCAAGGAGGATGAAATCCTGAGAGCTCAATGTGAAGAACAGAGCTAATTTTAATGAATAACAGACCACTTTAAATGACCATTATAATAATTTATTTTTAAAATCCTTTTAAAAAGGATTTTGGTGTTAAATTATTTAATGAAATATGTCTGTTATATATTATATATATATATATATATATATATATATATATATATATATTTATATAATGGATATAAAGCTAAACCGGTGTTTTTTTTTAATATATTGTCAGGATTATGTTGGTTTTATGGAAATATTTTACAAAATTCCTTCAAATTTAAGAAGATAGGTCCATTAGGTACTTTTTGATAAAACCAATAAAATAGAAGCAAATATACAAAGATTTTTACTATATATTTTTTTTTATATATAACCGAATCAACCTGTTGGAGGGTCCTTTGGGAACCTTGTGGCATTATTAGTGCACCAGGTCTGTGTATTCAGCCCTTTAAAAAGTGTGGTTGATTCTGCACAAAACCTTCACCACTATAATCAAATCATATGTGCTGGTGTCTGAACTGTTAGTTCCTAGGAATTGAGTTGCTTGACCCTCATATGTTGAACACGATAAGAGAGTCCACCATATATGCATATATATATATATATATATTTCATTAAGTGTGACATATATGCATATATATATATATAGATATGACATATAAGTTTCATTAAGTATGATTATATAGATATGACATATAAGTTTCATTAAGTATGAATATATATATATATATATATATAGATATGACATATAAGTTTCATTAAGTATGATTATATAGATATGACATATAAGTTTCATTAAGTATTCTTATATATATATATATATATATATATATATATATATATATATATATATATATATGCATGTTTCATTAAATGTGGCAGACAAGGAATATATTGTAATTTTTTTAATTCATTTTTTTTCTTCTGTTCTTAAAATTTTTCATTTTGAGAATTGAGTTTGTGTAGAAATTCTCCATAGTGTTTAATATCCTAATCACTTTCCACTACTAATTTAGACATTTTCTAATAGAGTAAATTTTTATTACAATTAATATTGTTAGCTAATTTTTATTTGTTTCAAATACTGCATTGTATAGGCTTTTTTATAGTAGCAATTTCATTGCTAGTGGAGTTTTTGCTTAGTTTCCAAATACAGCCAGAACGTTTTTGTTACGTTCATATGACATGTTTATTTATATATATAAAGGCAGAACAAGTGTAATGTAAAAATTTTTGTCTAGCTTATTAAGTAAAAAGATATTTTAAATAAACTTATTTTTTTAAATTTATTCTTACAAAATATTTTTTTTATTTGTTGTTATTATCAATTTCTTCTACCCTAGTCTCTTGGGTACGATATTGGGTTCTTTAAGATATTCTTTGGATCAGTGGAGTTATTTGGCAGTGCCCATCTCCTTTCCAATTAATTTATAACAGGTTGTACTAGACTACATAGTACGAGAAGCAAAGAATGAATCCTTGACTACAGCATGAAAGTGTTAAAATTCAAATTTACTCTTGACATTCAATGCATGTGCATCTCATGTGAAAAGACAAATCTATCATAACACTATGTCATCAGAATGTTTCATTGAATTGTTGAATCATTCTTTCAAGAGAGCAGGGGTCATACAAAGATGCTTGTCTCATTATATCGAAAGGTCAATTCTAAGATTTGGTCAAGTGTATGAAATGCTTAATTTCTTGAGTGGAGTGTCATCAAGTAATAAGATCTGAAACTGATTCTGTTGGATTGGGTCAGATATGACATGAGTGAAACGACATGTAAAGGATGGATGAAAAGAATTATGTCCTCCCCCCCCTTATTTGACTCCTTTAACAATTCATCAACCAACAGACAACATTTTTATGGAAAAGAAAAGAACATAGAGTAGAATTATTAGAATAAAAGGCATTAAGAATAAATGCCTTACAAAATGTTCAATAGATACATAGACTTGTGTACTAAAGTTTCAACCAATAGTTTATAAAGGCATTCATAGTTACTCATTGTGCTGATCTTGCAAGCCATTAAGAATAAATTTTGTAGTGAATATTAAAAACAACTTAAAGATGGTTCTTGTAATAATCTCATTTTAATAATAGATTATCTGTTGCATTTAATAATAGATTATCTGTTGGAGCTGATCTTCTGTGGTTGGTGTTTATTCTGTCATTGGCAGGGAAGGATGACAGAAAACTTACGTTTCCTCGACATTAATGTCTTTAGGAAAGGTATGAATCCACTTCTCCCTGAACCCTTTCCTACTGCAAGACACCATGTCAAAATGTTTTTTCACCTGTATTTAGATAGTTGACAGGGAAATGTTTGAATAGATGAATATTTGGGCAAACACTTTCCTTTAAGTACCTTACCTGGCCAAGCTGCAGCAAAAAATTGTTACCGCCATTATCAACCTTAGCAAGTACCAATCACCAGGACCAATATTCTCAAAGTGGATTCTCTTTTAGAATTATTTTTTTATACAGTATTATATATATATTAAAAAAAGAAGAGCTGATTGTCTGTCTATCACACACTGTCTGTGTGCAACTTTGCATGTGCCTATTTAATGTCTATGCGTTTATCTGCGTTGTCTTATCAATAGCTTCACATCTCTCAAACTGTCTCTTTGGTAACACTGTATAGTACAGCTATGAAATAAGATTAAAATAAGCTTACAAGAATTATTCTGTATTTACAAACTTATAGAAAATATATGAACCAATTCCAATGAAATATTTATTATTTATTTATTATAAAAAAATAATTATGAAAACAATTTTTGTTTATTTATAAAATTTATAAAAATTTCTGCTAATAAGAAAATAACAAAGTTTAGATAAACATGTAACAACAAGTAAATGTAATTATTAATTTTTGAAAAATGCATTTTTGGAGCATTTCTTTCATCTGTTGTCACCATATAAATTTACTGAAATAAGTTGAAAGCCACTGATTGTATATTTCTTCTTTCTTGAGATTTGACAAGAAAAATGTTAAACACTTTTTATTAAGCTGTTTATTTACAAGAATAGTGTTTAATATTTTTGTCACAATTCTCGAGAGGAGAGAAAAAGTATAAATCCAGTTTCATACATTTGGATCTTATTAAAATTCTAAAAATAGATTTTTAAGACAATAAGAATTACCAAGGGAGTATAAAGTAATGATGATTGTCAATGGAAAAAAAAACATCCTTTTGGGACACTATTTTTTTGTGGATACAAATGTTAAACTTTGCCATTTCCTGTATGCCATTAACATTTTTCTTTAAAAATATTTGCATTACTCCTTTTACTCAGATAATCAGGATAATTTGCATACACTTGATCATTTATGTCACTGTTAATTTCCTCTCCCCATTTTATTCTAGACTGGCATTGAGATCTTATCAATTAACGGTTGAGTTGGCTAGATGTAACTGTAAATTCTATGCTAACAGTTTCTTTAATCTTCAAAAATTAAAATGCTATCTACTGTCTTCCTCATTATTCTTTTTGTTCTTACTCATTAATAATGTTTCTGTTTCTAATTCTTCCACACCCGGTAACCCCTTTTGTCTTAGTGGCTTTACTAGCTTGCATGGGGTGAAATTGATTAAAAAAATTCTCACGTAATACCAGTAACTCCTGTTGCAAGGATATAAGTAATGATGTTCTAATGTAATTTGAATAAATATTAGAATAATAATAAAATTGTTTCCTTGTCTGTTCACTAAATATAATCTCTTTTATTCTGAAGTTTTTGTAGTTAACGTCATTAAATAGAAACTAAATTTGATCATTAAATGAAGTTTGATGTAGATTATTAAATAGTGCATAGCTTTAATTATAGGCGGACATAACATTGAGTCCTGGGGCACTTCAACATGGTGTAATGGTTAGCAAGCTAGTCTCATAAGATCAATTACGACTGAATAGTGACTTTGATCCTCACTAGGTGCCCCATAATTTTGACCTTGTGTCACATCTAAACTACACTTAGATAATCATTTTACTCACCTCAATGTGGTGTAATGGTTAGCAAGCTAGTCTTGTGAGATCAATTATGACTGAGTAGTGAGTTTGATCCTCACTGGGTGTACGATACTTTCAGCCTTGTGTCACATCTAAGCTCCACTTAGAAAATCACTGTAATGTTGAGTCCTGATAGAGAAATCTTTTTAGCAGCTATTAAACATTGTCATTAGACATGGACGTGCTGATATGACTGTCAGCAGCAGCAGAAATCCCCCCCCTTTTCCGCTTTGAGCAATGCGTTATAAAAGAAAATAATTGATAGCACGCATGCTGCAAATTTCAAGAGGCGAGCCTCTCTTTCACTTTGGCCTGAGATCAGGATAGGACACTAAAATTAGCGTTCCATGCAATAGATGCATGCCTCACTAAACTCTTTAAATCACCAACAGAGTAAGTTCAACTCTTCATGCTTTTTACAGAGACAATCTTTAAGAACTGTAGTATTGTATGTAAATGAGATATTGCTATAAAAGCAGAACACCACAGCAAATGCCAATCGAGCTACCATCTGTTGACCTGACAACATCTATTCCAGAGATTAATCGACTTCATAACAATATGGCATCGTCAATAGGATCCCTAACCATGTTGGATGAACCAGAGCACATAGAAACTTGGATTAGATGTTATGCAATGTTGCTTAGGGTAAAGAAACTGAAAGACAAGAAAGCCTCCAGAGGAAAGAATGAAATTACTGATTTATTTTTTGGCTTTGGCAGGATGTAAAGCCATAAAAAAATATCCATTATGGTGTACCCCAAAATACTGGAAGACTTAACATAAGAGAAAATTTCAATCATTATAAAAAGAAACATGTGACAAAAAAATGCTGGTTATTGCAGAGAAAACAAAATTTCTGGAAAATAGACTGAATCCAAATGAAACCATAATGCAATATTTACACAGATTGAAAGAAGCATCAAGATATTGCAAATTTGAAAAACTGGGTTCAAGAGAAATGTCTATGAAAGATGAATTGATCCTTCTAAGATTAATTGAAGACATGTATGACATTACATACAAACATAAGATCCTAGAATGGCTACAAGAAGCAAGTGTAGAATTCTTGCAGCAATTAGAATTAACTTAATAATTCTAAAAACAACGTGGAATCATACAACACAACTAAAATCCGAATTAAGTGAAAATATTGTAACAAAGAACACAAAGCAAAACAAAACCAAATGTCCAGCACTAGGAAAATTCTGTTTAAACTGTAAAAGAAAAGAGCATTTTCAATTTATGTGCAGATATAGAAAGAGAATAGAAAGTAGAAAACATAAAACACTTCTACTGAAAGTACAGAAGTATATTCGATAAGAACACCTACAAAATGTAGAGAGTCAGTAAAATTGAATGGAATAACTTTTTCCATGCAGGTTGACACAGGAAGTGCTGTTATCTTGACCCCAAGGGATTTCTGGGAAAAATGGGTAAACCCAAATTAAGAAAAAGTGATCAATTTAAAACAATTTGATGGATCTATCAACAAAACTCTAGGTTCATTTGAAGGAACTTTTGAGACAAAAAACTGTTTTGAGATTATCCTCATCACTGTTATAAAATGCACAAAAAAATCATGGACTCCTGGGAAAATATCCATTTTAAAAGTGGATACCAAAAAATTAATAAACTGTATAAAGTCAGAAGAACCTGACATAGGATTATTGAAAGGATATAAAGTGAGTATTTGTCTAAAAGAAAATAATCACCCGGTTTATTTTGAATCTCGAAAAATACCTATTCTACCCATGGTAGTTGCAAAACCAAAGAAAATGGTAGAACAAGGCATACTGGAAAAAGTTACCCAAGGTGGTAGCAATTGGACTTCATTAATTGTTCTGATACAAAAGCCCAATAGTGATTTGAGGATATGTGGGGATTACAAAGTAGGTGTGAATCATCAGATATGATCGGATTCATTCTCCTTCCCTAACATAAAAATGGCAAGTCATGAATTAGCAGGAATGAAATACTTTGCCAAAACTGACCTGATCGGCATATAAGCAAATAGAAATTAACAGAAAATTTAAAGGAGTCACTACAATTAATACCCAAATAGGCTTACTAAGACAGATTTGTCTTCCATCTGGAGTTAAGACTTCAAGCCATGTTTTTCAAAAGGCAACTGAAAAAGTTCTATCAGAGGGGCTAAAAAATATAATCATATATCAAGACAATATAGGCATAGGTGCTTACAGTAAAAAAAAAAACTGAACAAGTTTTAAACAAATTAAAAAAATGCTGGTAAATAGCAATAAATGTGAGTTAAATTGCAGCAAAATATCATATTTGGGATACCAAATATCTAAAGAAGGAATTTCACCATACAATAAACTGATAAATAAAATATTGGAAGTGTCTACACCAAAAAATAAAAGAATTAGAATCCTTTTGAGGATTGGCCAATCTTTATAGCAAATATTTACTTAGATACAGCGACCTATTAGGACCATTTGCAGAATTATGCACAGTAAAAAATTAGAAAATGCCTGAAAATTCAGAAGATAAAATACTGCACTGCATTGAAAGAGGCATTTTACCCCTAAATCGTCTTGGAATGGAAACCATACAAGATCCAATGTTAAGTTGAATTTCTGACAGAATAAAGAAAACACATGGAGCAATTGTTTAATGGCAGAAAGACCCTACAAAGAATCAAGGCATAAGTTAACTGTAGAGAAAGGCATAATATGCAATGTAGATATTATAATACCCAACAAAGTTTTAAAAAATAAGTACTAAAAGGTGTACAAGATGATGTACATTGTGGTATAACACTGACATAAATGAGATTAAAATTACAAATCCAAAAACCTCCAAATATCCGAAAGCTTTTCAGAAGCTAACGTGACTTGCTACAAATGGAAAATTTCAGAAAGCACTGGGAAGATTCCAAAATGATGTGCAACTGTTGTAAGTGATCTCATTTGCCTTGGGTGGGAGTCCTCCAGCCCAGTTATGTTGGCACCAGTTTTGTGTTAGTAATCATCACAGCAACACCTTCGTTTGTGCATTACTTAAAGGTGTATTCATGCTCAGTAAAGATATTATTGAAAGTGTCAAAAAGTCTTGCATTTATATATTTTTTGTAAGTCGTGATCATGATTTTGGGTATGTACAGAAAGTACAAAACATTATTTTTATGTAAAATCTTAATTTCACCACTTAAAAATTTGTGTGAGCATTACATGATTAGTGTCATAACCTGTATCTGTATGCACACAAAATTTATTAAATTTTATAGAAAACCACTTTCAGGATATATGTATAAATTTTGTTATGAAATGTAAAGGGATATAATATTTATGCTTGGGTTCAGTTCCCAAACTGTCTCATTTTATAAATGCTACATACAAATTAAATAGCCTGTATTTCAAAATCCTAGAAAAATCTAAAAACCAAAGCATGTCAACAAGACTCCTCATATCTCAAGAACTTTTCTGAGAATCCTTACAGAGATAGCAGTCTTCTAGAAGTCTTGGTTTCAATTCCAATTTTCCCAAAGTGCTATTTCACTCTTTTAGGTGCTGTTCTAACTGCACCCATTACTGCAGAAATTAATTCTAGATTCACGAAGAAAAAGTGGAAAGGGTATTTCTTTGGTCGATCCAGAAGTAAGTTAGGATAAGTCATGTTAAGAATTGTTATTGGGTTAGTGCATAATTAACAGGCGTTTTTCATAATAAATATTGTTTAAAAACACCTGATAATTATGCACCAACCCAATATAATAGGGAAGCTCTAGTCAGCCTTGTGCTGAGTTGGAACAACCAAAGTACAGGTTGGACTTACTTTATCTGTCAGTCGACTGGGGAACGAAGACATTTCTTAGTGAGGATGTCTTCGTCTGTGTGTGCTAGATCTTGGAGTGAGAGAAAGAAAAGAGAGTTCATTCGTCTGTCAACTGAAGAAAGATGTTCTCCAGTGAGGATATCTTTATCCACATCCTGTTACACCCTGGAGCAAAGGGCAAAAAGAGAGAAAAGAAGGAAATTTGTCTTTTTATAGAACCTAAACAGTGCCACCAAATGGGCGTTTGATAAAGCTAAGTGGAGTAATAAAATTTCTGGTTCCTTTATTACTAGCATCATGGCAAATGTACATTTTTTTTCTTTTTTTTAATTCATTATTATTATTTTAGATAATGATTTTATTTCATTTTCACACTGATATATATGTTAGCCAGTATTAGTCAAGAGATGTCTGGAGCTACACATTCTTAGATATTTCTAATTTTTTCACACTTTAGTTGATATTCTTTATTTCTTGAAATGCCATTTCCAGCTTTTAATTAAATTTAAATTAAATTAATTAAATATTGGCAGATTTTTTCAACCTTTTAATTATCAAATTTCTGAAGTCAAAATCTGGTCATTTTTATTTTAGAATCAAGCAAATTAAGTCACTGTTATGAAGTGAAATTTCCTTTGTAATTTATCAGTCCAGTGGTAGTTGTTTATCTTGCATACCAAGAGCCGCTCTACCCTTACTGCCTTGGACATTTATATAGTCTATGCCTTAGCTATACTAATTATACAGTCACTTTAGCTTATTGAATATTCAAAATGGCTGCCATACAAGTGAATAAATATCAGAAATTATCTTTTTCTTCAGTTTTTTGTTAGATGAATCAATTTTGCTGGATTTGATAATAAACAAATTTACAATAATTCTTGGACTTGTTATATTTATTTTGAAATATTTAGCACCTTTAAATATTGATTGATAATTAGACATAACAAGAAAGGGTCTAAGCCTCATTATTATTTGCTTTGCTTTTCATCTTCCGAGTACAACAGACTACAGAATAAAGAATCTAACAGAAGGACGATAAAAGAATGCTGGAACTCTTCTTATATAAATATCAGAAACATTTTAGAAGGCATAGGATTTCTATCTTATACCAGTTTCAGGTTACCTTTGGGTAATTTGATAATATAATCAGATGATTAGGTTGTCAAAGTCATGATAGCTACAAAAACTGAACAAAGATACCTTTGAGTGAGATTTACAAAATGTTTTGCTTTTTACAATCTCCATTTCAAGGTCACAATTGTCTAAAATTTCAATATTTTTAGTAGTCTTGACTATTTCATTATTACAGCAGCCATTGAATTATTAAAACACTAAGGAAAGGTATGCAACCTGAGGAAAGGCATGTACCTTGGGGAAAGATATGCCTTCCATGGAAAGGCATTCACCTTAAAGAAAGACAACTACCCTGAGGGAAAAGGCATGAACTGGAAAGAAAGATATTCACACTGAAGAAGGATATTCACACTGAGACATCTGCTCTGCAGACAGATGATCTTCTTGAAGAAAAACATGAAATTGCCCGACATGAAAGTATATCATTCCACAAGGACACTCCTCCAACCACTGATACAGACAATTATTAGCTGATTAGTCATGATGGTTGTTGCTAGTGAGTTTGAAGCTGATTGGGTATAATATTATTGGGGCTTTGTTGTTGGGTTATTTAATGCCAAAATCTAAATATTTTAAAAACAAGTGTCTGCCTTCAACTACATATAAAATGTATGGTTGATCATTTTACTATAAAATGTATTGTTGGTAAATCTATTATAAAACCTATTGCTGATCATTTTGCTTTAAAAAATGTATTGATTGCCATTTTACTATAAATAGTTATTGTTGGCAATTGTTTTCATATAAAATGTATTGATGGTACATTTATTATAAATGTATTTTTATACTTTTATAGTGTTTTTTTTTGTGTGAGGGGGGGGGTCCCTATTTGCCCATAGTAGGAACCCTAAGAGATGTTACCACCCCAGGGTCTGGATGGACCTGGGAATAACAGCAATTAAGAAGTGGTTCCACACTCCTCAAAACCACCAATCTCCTGCTCAGAGGCCTTCCTGCCGGGTGTAGTTTATCATCATACTCAGAACAAGTTGGGACTTTGTGCTTAACTCATTAACATTTACCTATGAAGAAAGAACATTATAAAAATAATTTTATTAGTTAGTAGTATAAAATAATTAAAAATAATATTTAATTATAAAGTGTGATCAAATAAATATTAAATAGTTTGAATTTGTCTTTTGCATTTTTGGGGAGAAGTAGACTAAAAGAAAATCAGACAGTATCGTAAAAATTTTCATTTTGTGTGTAAAAGTGTTTTTGTTTTTTTTTATTTAGAATTGGCTCTAAAAAGGGTCACCAAAAATAACTCTCATGGCAGACTGTTAGTGTTTCAAATTCAGAAAAAATATATTACTCTTGTATTTATTGTCCAATGAAAAGGGCGGTTTTTACCATTGTAAATTTAAAGTTGTCAAAGTCCATTTGATTCACCGGACAGAAGATGGTTTGACGTCACACAGAAGGGACAAAATTTGTTGGCTGTGGCAGAAGGGTGTGATACATCACAGAGATGGGATGGGGCTGGTTGGCTGCAAAAAGGTTTTTAGGTTTCCTTGCGTTGAAGTGCAAAGGGTAGAACACTTTTGGCATTTTTAAGAACTATGCTGATGAAAGACATTTCACAATAACGTAAAACTTTCTGGGACAAAAAGATTGTTAAATGGTTCCAGTAAACCACTTGGGACCCAATCAGTAAGAAAACAGAACATTGAAAAAATATCATTAAAACTTCCTTGAGAATCTTGAGGGAAATGCACGTAGGTTTTTTTACGTTTGTCTGTCAGGTGGGTTCACCTTTTTGTTTTTCTAAAAATAATTTCTTCTTAATTTCAATGGTTTTTGGTTCTCTTCTCAAAGTTTTTTTTTTCTTTCATGATTTGAAAAAAATTTACTGCGATTCTTTTTTAGAGCCAATTATTTCTGTAATTTTGTTATGTTATTTTGCCTTGTCTATAATAAGGTGTTGAAAGGAAATTTTTGTGCATGCCTTTTTTGTAAAATTTGTACTTTGTCACATTATTTTATATCTGTTTGATAAATGTCCATACCTTTCAAATTTCATGAGATAGCCACGACTCTTGTTTGTTATTGTATACGCCTTTTTTAATATTCAGGATAAGACAGGTGACATTCTCTCCTCACCACCCAGCAAAAAAAAAAAAAAATATTTTGCATAGGAATTTAGTTACTGGAAATATTTTTTTTAATATTTTGCATGATTAATTTTTTATAAGAAATAGAAAACATTGTTCCCAAAGTGTTAATTGCTGATTAAAAATTCAGTACTCACAACCAGATTTGGAATCACTTCTCCATTTAAATAAAATCTTTTCACTGTTTCATTGTTATAACATTGTTGTCTGGCTGTGCTGGCCCAATTTGGGAAAAAGAGGAAATTGACATTTACTGGAAATGAAAGACAATATAAACATTGATGGTAATTTCTCATGGGCAGCACCATTTTGGTTTAGATCAGATACTCTCTCCATACAGACAATGCTACATAACATCCCCCCCCCAACACAAAATAAAAATATGTCACAAAACAGGCTGTATTGAATACTGTTATGTGTCTAATCTGTTTTGGATATAGCACTATGTGCTAGTTAGATTAAAACGCAAATGCTGAGACTGTAACTCATCAAAGCCAAAGAAATCTGATTTAGAGACAAAAAGAAACTGTTCTCAGGAAGGCTTCCACTGGTTATACTTGTAAAATCTACAATACCCAAATATTAATATGGATTATATTGAAAAGTTCTCAGTCTGACTTATGAAATCATGTTTGGTCAGATTTTGGAAATTGGGTCAGGCCAAGAAACTTTTTTGTATAAATTCTACAACAATAATAATGAATAATTGAAAGGCTTGCTTCCTTCTTTACTCTGACAGCTGAGAGTTTTACGTCATAACAACTTCATGTTGAGAAACAAGAATATCAAGTCCGACAACTACATTTCTCAGTTTAAAATGGATTATGCTCTGCTATATAATTGCATTTGTTTGAAGTAAAAAAACAAAAAAAAGATCATTTCTTTTTTTTGAGTCATGTGAAAACAAAACAAAATGTTAATTAGTGTCTAACCCCTTTTTTCTTTTCTTTTTATTTTTTTTTTTAATTCTTTTCTTATTTGAATCAGCCTCATTATTTTATCCAGGCTGTATGGTTTCTTACAACAAGAAGATTAATGATTTGAAAATCTGACACACCCAGACATTATTTTAGTACAATGTTTCATTTTTGTCAGAAAATCCTTTTCTAGCTGCAAAATATTCAAATAATTATTTTAAATTTATTATCATCCTCATCAGATATTGCAAGTCCACCACTGCCCATATGGCTTTCTTAACTCCTTCCATGATGAAGGTGACAGATATTCTCTGCTATGTCTTATCAACAGACTCCTCTATCACATATCAGCATCTTTTGTGTTTTGCTATCCATTGGGCTTTGCATATAGCCTATTAGTAGTAATTGGCATGGAAAGTGGGATTGGTATACCAAGCCAAAGTTCCAGCTTTTAAAGGCATTTTTAAAGAGTCTATCACTTTCATGTCAACCAATCTTGGAGAAAGAAAACTGAATTCAAGATCAGCCAGAAAAGGAATTGTTCAAGGTTTGTGCAAGAAGAAAGAGAGAAAAAAAGAAAACCAAAAAGTTAGAAATTAGAACAGGTGGAATATGATTTCTTTTAATGTCATTTATCAGTTTCATGGCTAACCTGGATATCTTTGGTAGTCACTTTCATGCCAGTCAAAAGTCCTACCTACCAACAAATTCTGTAGCCTTTATCTAGATTTAGAATTTGCATAGCTGTTGCTTGATAGTTATATCAAGAATGCCAATTTGCATATGTGCCTTTTCCAAATTGAAAATGGCAAACTAAGCATGTGAAGCATCATAGACTTTTCAATCCTGGTAGGTTCATTGAAGGTTTGTCACAGGGATGAGCTCCATTAGATTAATTTACTTTAGACAAATCCATTGCTTCTCTAGGTTGCATGTAGTAACCCCAACTATCCTAAAGAGTATATGAGCACTTGTGAGCAAATAAACTATTGGGATCCAAACAATCAATCTTTTGCTCCATCTATTACACTGGTCAACCAAAAAGATTTTTGAAATGGTGTTGAGAGACCAAATATCTTTTTCTAGCTAATTTGAGGGGGGGGGGGCTGAATCTGAAAATGACCTTACTTTTTCTTGGTTAGCTTCCGTTTTTGCTGTACAGAAATGCCTCATTTTTGAAAAAAAAAAAGCATTTTCTTCATTTGTTTTCTCTATATATGATATTGACTGATGGCAATATTTCTCAAAATAAAATTGTAGAAACCTCTCAATTCGTATTTAAACCAACAAATATTGGTCTGCTTATTGAGAAATACAATTTTTGCAATAACAATAAGATTCTAAGTCTTTAAAAATAACATGATTGAATATACAAAGACCAACAAGAATTTTCTTCAAATCATTTAATAAACTAACAGCCTGAAATAAAACCTTTATGAACATGAGAACTATGGTAAAAATTTTCCCTTTCTTGATTGTCATGTTCAATGTTATTTAAGTCCCTTTTGATACTCCAGCAGTACCATGTCCAATGGAATAGGTGCATTTAATTGCGTTGCTTTCCAACTGTGAAAACAGAATGCTTTCAATGTGCTTGGTTTCCTTCTGTAGTGATGGGATAAATTTATGAATATCAAACAGATTTTAGGGTTTCATTTTTTTGATGTTATCTTAATTATCAGGTTTACTAAAGTGTATTATTAATAAAGTTTATCAGTTAATTTGAATTTTGTCGATAAATTGGAAAAATTCAATATTCCTATTTTAAAATTTCTGGCTGAAAAACGCTTTTTTCTTATAAAAATAGTTTATTACAGGTGGCTGGCATAAATTGCTCGGCCTACCTGAAAACTGATGGGTTTCTACGACCTTTATTAACTAAATTTTGCAATTAGCTAAGATCATAAATTGCTCTTTTTTCCAAAAGTGAACAATTTCAGTACAGAAAAAACTGTAGCTAACCATGAAAAACTAAGGTAATTTTCAGAATCAGCATCATTAAATTAGCTAAAAAATGTATTTTGTTTCTTGGCACCAAAAATCATGTTGACCAATGTTATCTTTCCTTCTTAATATGTCTGATACCAACCTCCACCTTTTTGTCATTTACTTCTTCTGTGATCACTTTCTTCTTGGATCCACATTGATCTTTATTTCAAAGTAATTTCCAATATTGCCTGTTCCATTGATGTTTGTGCTTTTCAGAGTTTGTTAATTTCTGTTTTTATATTCGTACATCAAAACTGGTATCATACTATTTTACATATATTGGAAAGATGCTTTTCATTATGCTGCTTTTTTTATGAAATTCTTTCCAAGCAATTTATTTCATTTTTATGTCCTTTCTCTATGGTTGCCTTCCATTTTTCAATGTTTAATAAATGAAAGACATTAATGGAATCAAATTCAAATATGTGTATCTATTCTTGCATCTCAAATGCAAACACCATCATACTTAAATTATTTCTTTTTATTCTTTCCACCTTTTTGTATAAATGTTTATTTTGTACAAAATACATTTATCCTTTTTCAAATAATTTTCTCTGTAACTTCGTTATTTATGTTTATTAAACTTACATAAGAATTTATGACAGAATGTTTATTTGAATGCACAGACTTGTTTTATAAATCATTCCCACCTCTGATTATTTCAGATGTTACTTTCTTACTTTAGTACCAAAGAGTCAATTGTCATAGTCACTTGGCAAGTAGGAAATGATAATTTCAGTTTTGCTAAATGATACTGAGGTTATTTTCAAGTAACAAACAAAATTTGCTTGTAAAATCATTTTTTGAACAATCAATGCACACAACTAAGGACTGACATTTTGAAACATTTTTCAAGAGTCAATCTTTGTGATATTCATCAGCTAGAAAAACAGGACAATGAATAGTTCAAATACAAATTCAATTGGCTTCCAATTTACATAAACATACATGAATTAAGATTAAATAATATTACTACATGGACAAAATTATATATGAAAATGTTGCTACCTCTGTCCCATAATATTTGATACATTTATATACACATTTAATCCATTAAACATAACAATTATTATGGGACAAATGTTTGTACATACACCCATATGTATAACACACACACACACACACACACACACACGTACATATCACAGACATACACATGCATATCACACATGCACATTTCCTAATCACTAAGTTTTAATGTCTTTCCTTCTTGTTCAACTGTGTACTCATTAACCCTTTGAGCCGTGACCACTGCTTTACCGGTGGTAGAGAAAAATGACAAAATGCCCAGTCACCGGTTGACCAGTGGGTTAACACTTGTAACTATTTTTTTATATCTACTGTGAAATATTACATAATACCAATTATTTGCTAATTTTGACTCAGGAGCTCAAGCAGAAGGAAGGGTTAAACTTGTTCATGAACGCAGGGATTAAAAGAGTTAATATGTAATTGTCTCTCTTTTCTTAACGACTTATTATTTATATAAATATATATGGGAGAATATGATATAAAAGATTTTATATATCAGAACAACATTAGGTGAATGAATGACAAAGTCGAAAAAATTCTGTCTAACATGTTTTGTCCCATAGGAGGTCTTCATCAGAATAAAGTAATGATTTTGTTGAGGGAATTTTATGTTTAGGAGGGGGAGATATAAAAATGTAAGCATTGGTTATAATTATGTACCAACAAAAAACGTTACAGATGTAGGAATGCTGAAATTTTAAATATAAATTTTTTTTCAGAAGTGTTTGCATAGAAAATCAGTTAGACAACATGCCCAGAGATGTTTGAAAAAAATGATATTTAAAATTTCAGAGTTACAACATCCACAGCATTTCTTGTCAGGGTGTAATTATAACTGATGCTTGCTTTTTTTTATATCTGTCTCCCACTCCTACACATATAAGTCAATCAACAAAATCATTACAAGTTCTTCAAGTTCCATTCTTTAATTTTAGCTTAAATTAATGCTACTGTCAAATGCTGAGGACTTTGAACAAAGACTGCTTTGGTTTTATTGAAAATGTCCAAAACATTAATAATCTTTTAAATTACAAAATTTAAATTTTACAAATCTAAGTGCAGTACTAGATTGGCAGCTAGGTCCCATCATTTTGTGGTTGAAATTGCTAGATGTCACTATAAGTTCTATACTAATATTTTCTTTGACCACAATTCTCACTAATGGAACTCTCTGTCGGCTTCTTCTTTTCCAGTCAACTTTGATCTTCAAAAATTTAATGTGATGTCAATTGTAATTTTCTGTCTTCTTAATTTAAAAATTTAATTTTTTTTTGTTTCCTATTGGTGTCATCTTTATATCTTATCTTATAAGGACTTTATCAGAATAAAGTAATGTTTTTGTTAATAAAACTATATATGTGTAGGAGATACACATATATAATAATTCCATCAACCAGAGTTTAGGGTTTCAAGTTTAATTGGGGTCCCTGGGCTGTGTTTTGTGACCCTTTATATACATTACAAATTAATATGCACAAATGATGTGCAAAGGATTAAAAACTTTAGCAGATTTTTACATCATTCTGGGTTCTTTATTTTTTTCATCCAAATCTGTGAATTTGTTTTGCTCATACAAAGTCTCAAAAAAAAAAAAAAAAAAAACACTATATAAAATTCAGTATTTTTTATCTATAATGTTGAATGTGTTAAAATTCTTCAACTTTTCAACAAGAAAAATCTCAAGTTGATGTCAAAAATTGTCACAAAAAAATATTGTTGATTTATTTAAGATGAAATGATCTATATTATGGCATGTTTCTTATTTGTATTTAGATACATAATATCTTTAAGTTTTTATTGGAATCAATGGGAATTTTTTGGCACTAAATTAACTGTTCTACTCTTAAAAACAGGGAAGAATTCTTTTAAAAAACTAATTCTTCATTCTCTTTCAAAAGTCAATTTCCTTTCTTGGCTTTTTATAGTTTCTCTTACATGATGGCCATACTATTAAAAATTGGGAAAAACAAAAACATCAAAAATATTTTTGATTACCACCCACTGATGATAATCACAGGTGGGCACAATATATGAAGGAGGAGGAGGAGGAGGAGTATTACTACTACTACTACTACTACTACTCTTCTTTTCCATTTGACTTTCTGAATGGCAAGACATGTTTCCTTTTGCTTTGATAGAGTCAAGGCATGTAAGTATTTCACCGACACAGAGTGAAGATTGTATTGAACTGTTCATAACTTCAACTGTTTCTTTATCCTTTATTTATTAATAAATGTATTAACAAAATATTAACAAGTCTTTTTAATACATTTAATAATTGTTGTTTGTCTGAATTCTATGTGTTTAAAATAGGATATAGAATCCTGACAAGGTTTTTAAGAAATTTGATGCAAAACATTTCATTGAAACTAGATTTGATTACATGTTTCACCTTTCTAGGCTTCATCAGAAAAGTCACTCAATTTCTTTCTTCTTTAATTATGAGAAATACCAGTTTAAGGAAAAGGACTAAGATTCATTATTTAAGCATACACACAAATACACAGACACACAAATACACAAACACTCATTTCCTTCTTTCGTTTTTGGATCTAATGAAGCCTAGAAAGGCGGAATACATAATCAAATCTATTTTCAATGAAATGTTTTCTATTTGTTGAATTTCTTTAAAACTTTGTTTAGTGTACTTTTTTAACCCGGACTCACATGAGTCCACCAAATATTGTTTGTGAGACAAATGTACCAGGAGGCATGAAAATGATAATAATTTCCATTCACATAACAAATGATAAAAAAATATCAATATTTTTAAATGTGGACAAATTTTGTGGATAAAGGAAGATTTAACAAATGCTAATCCATAAAAATTCTTCAAAAATTTTTTTTTATGAGCAGACCAGTTAATCTAAGTAGTACCATTTTAGTGACATTATAAAGGACAGGAAAGTATGGGGAGCCATGATCGCCTATGTCCTGACGAGATACAGCACATAGAAGAAGTAGATAACTTGGGGTGATCTAATTCTTGACTTCTTAATGAGTATAGACAGGGGATCCTTTAGTTAGCAGCAATCTAAGACAATTACTTTTTTGTTAAGCAATTTTAATTAAAAGAAGTCCACTGGCCTTGAGCTTCAATTGTAACATCTTCAGATGGAGAATCGAGAAAGGTCTCTTTTAATGGACATTCTAATTACTTTCATGACAGTACAAAGCTTGAATATTGTTTTAAGATAATGTCTTAAATCAGGGAACATTGTCTGGCCTACAAAAATGAAAGTGTCTGTGTAATTGGAGACAAAAATATTGTCTGCCGCTGCACAAAACATTGTTTCTATGTTTTTACAAGGAATGTTTTCAAAAAAGCGTCAGCTTGTTTCTTGAACTTTTTTTTAACTGAACACACATGCACACAACACATACAAATATGCATACAGACATAGACACATATGCATTTCTCACACGCTAATATATAGCCACATGTTTATGTATACATGAACACATACATAAACATTGTCCCCCACCATCCGTCACAAACTAGCTAAAGGAATTGCTAAAGCCCTAATTCAGATCTTAGGCACCATTGATCCAGCACATATTAAACATTCTGGTGACCTAATCTAGAGGATGAGAAACATAAACATAAAAAAAACAAGGTTATGGTTGGCCTAGATATCAAATCATTATACACAAATATATCTGTCTCAAAATTCCACATGTCCTGGGTATGATGATAAACTACATCTGCATCCTGGGTAAGACAATAAACTACATCCAAGAGCAAGGCCTCTGATCAGGAGGCTTTAAGGAGCATGGAACCTCCCCTTAATTGCTAGTGTTCCCAGGTCCACCCTGACCCAGAGTGGTAGCACCTGTTAGGGTCCCAGCTATGGGCAAGTAGTTAACCCAGAAACTGAGGTAAAAGGTATTATAAAAGTGTAAAAATAGGTTTTAATACCAGAAATACTTTGTAAAAAATTATTACCAGAAATAAATTTTTGAAAAAAACTATTACCAGCAATAGGTTTTTGAAAAAATATGACCAGCTATATGTTTTTGAAAAAATAATATTACCAGCTATATATTTTTGAGGAAAAAAATATTAACAGAAATAGATTTTTAACAAAACAAAAATATTACCCGTAAAAAAAAAAGAAAGTTGTCAGCATTAAATGACCTATTGAGGTTGATATGTCGTAAAACAAAACAAACCAAACTAAATAAAAAAAATTCAAAGACAAACTTCTTTTACCTGCTCAGAGAATTATACACCATAATATGAACTAATCACTAACTATTGCTTTTTCTCCTTCAATAAAAATTTCTATAAGCAAAGATTTGTCTTACCATTATAGGATTGCCAATATACCATGTCATTTCTTGTCAATTCATAGAATTTTTAGAATCTGGCCCATTTAAACACATCAACATTAAAAACTCGACTTACCTCAGATACAAAGATGATGTTCTTCTAATATATCCTCCCAATAAAAATCTACTTGAAATAATAATAAAGAAACTTAATATCATAGGACCTACCATTGAATTTACACATGAATTTGAAACAGACAAATCTCTACCTTTTCTCAACATATATATCATAAAGAAGTTAATGGCCATAGTTGAATTAGACCAGGAGTATTAAAAAGTGCTCAATACACATATAAAAAGAAAAAAAAATTAACTAAAAGGTTGGTTAAAACCAAGGAATCAGCTGATTCCTAATTTTATATATATATATATATATATATATATATATATATATATATATATATAAAATAAAATTTTTATAAACTTGAACTGTTTTTTATTTCCTATCACTTTTGCCATAGATTGAATTTATAAAGTTATATATATATATATATATATATATATATATATTATTTGAACCTGACAATCCTCATAAGGGAAACCTAGGTTACATCACATCAATGCAACTGTATGTATGTGTGTATATATATATATATGTGTGTATGTGTTATTTTTAATTTATTTTGTTTAAACATTATTTTTTGAAAATAAATTATTTAATAATAATATGTTTTCAATTTAATCCATTTCCTCTCTCTCTATATATATATATATATATATATATATATATATATATATATATATATATATATATATATAATAAATGAAAGAATTTGTTTTGGGAAAATGTATGACAAAGTGGCAAAAATTTTCTTGTGACACATTTTGTCATTTATTTTTACTTCATTGGACTAAATTTGTTACGTTGGTGCACCAGAAATCTCATTAAAGAAAAATATTTCAGATTTTGTTTGATCCGCAAAAATATATATAAAATATATGTATATACGTATAAGCAAATATAAAAGGTTATAGTGAGCATCTATGTAGGTTAATGAACTTGCTTTGTAGATTGATTCAGTTGTTAGCAAAGTCTTGTGCTATACAAAATTAAATATTTATATGTAAACATGTTTTTCTAAAGCTAAATTTTTTATCATAAAACATGTGTTTATATAAATATGTGGTTCAAATATATACAGATTCTAAGATTTATATATATTCAAATACATGAATATCCCTGTGTATGTGTGTGTGTGTATATATATATATATATATATATATATATATATATATAATACACACAAACACACACTCGCAGGCTACAATTAAATACACATGAATAAATGCTCTCTTATGTAAATTTCAAATATAACCGTAATTTAATAGATATTACATATTTAAACATGGTGAGCTGCTGAACTTCATTTCATGCATTAGTATGGGAGAGGAAGGTGTGGCCAGGTGAGCGGGTTTGAGTATTAAAACAAAATGCTGATATTGTATGAGTTTTTATGCACAACTATCTGTAGGGTTTACAGAGAATGAGTTTTAAAAGCAAAAAATGCAGTGAGTGGCAAATCTTTTAGCAGAAATCCCTCGTTGAAATTCATCAAAGGAGAATGATCAGTTCAAGCTGACAGAAAGCAACCATGGCACAAATAACCACTTTTTACAGGTGTGTCACTGAATACACAAAACACTGAACCATGAAGCAGATGAGCTGCAGCAACAGAAGACCACACTGGGTGCCACTCCTGTCAGCTAAAAACAAGGCTATAATTTGCCAAAGATCACTAAAATTGGACAATAGAAGATTGAGAAAACATAGCTTGGTTTGAGGGATCTCTGGTTTCTGCTGCATCATTCAGATGGAAGAGCCAGAATTTAGTGTAAACAACATGAAAGCCATGAATTGATTAACCATTCGAGCAGCCGGATATGGTTGTGTAATGGTATGGGGAATATTTTCTTGGTATACATTGGAACACTTGGTACCAATAAAAGATTGTTTAAATGCTACCTCCTACCTCATTATTGGAGCTGACCACATGCCTTAATTCATGACCATAGTGTATGCTCATCCTCTGTTGGTCACTTACAGTAAGACAACACACTGTTTCATAAGTAAAAAATGAAACAAAATCTAGCGGCAAATTGGGTCATGAAACACAGTAATGAGTTTACTGTGTTAAAATGTTCTCCACACTCACTGAATCTCAGTTCTATAGAGCACCTTTGGGATGTGGCAGAAAGGGAGATTCAAATCTTGAATGTACTTCTTTTATGTGCCATGTCCCTTCAGAACGTAGGCGATCATAGCCCTCCACAGCTTCCTGTTCATTATAGCTCTTAATAAGCTATTTCTCCCAAACCCTGTCCTACCATCCATTTGCTCAATCTCTTCTAGTATGTTATGCATTGCTTTCCTCTGCCCCTCTTTTCCCCTCAATCTATCCTGTGAGTATAAGGTTTTCCAAGCCCTCCTCCCCCATTACATGCCCCAGAAATTTCAACTGCATCTTCCTGATGTTAAATACAAGTTTCCTTTTTGTTTCTGTTTTCTCTAATATTTGTTGCTTTCATGTTCAGTCCATGCTATCCTCAGCATCTTTCTGTAGAACCACATTTCTGTTGCTTCAAGTCTTTTTTTCATCTTTGACAGGATTGTTCAGCATTCACTCCCATACAGGAGGACAGATAACACATAACAGTTCAATACTCTTTCCTTTGTTTTTAATGAAATTTTTCTGTCTCTTAATACATTCCTTAGCTTTTGGAATGCATCTTTGGCCATCCCAATAACTTTTTGGATCTCCATGTTGCACTTTCTGTCCTCTATTAGAACACTTCCCAGAAATTTGAGTTTTTGTACTGGTTTAGTATCCTCGATTTGTAATTTGCATTATGGGCTCACCCCTTTGGCTGATAACCATGCATTCTGAACCACCTTTTGAAAGAGTGCATCCAGAACAGAGATGAATCCATACCAAGAAGAACTGAGGTGGTTCCAAAGGCAAAACGAGGTCCAATCAGGTACTGGAAGAGTATACTTAATATAATGACCAGTGAACATTAATATATATATATATATATATATATATATATATATATTATTTTGAGTCACATATATAAATAAAATAAAAGGGCCCTTAGAATTCACTAGACCCCAATTCTGCCCAAGGAAGAGAAATACATGGAAAAAATTTTTTTCATCACAAAGCAATCAATAATAGCAGAATTTTTTCTTATCTATTAGGTTGTATAATGCACAGATCTACTCAAAGAAAGCTGATTTAACTAGACACTAATGGCTCTAATATATATATATATATATATATATATATATATATATATATATATATGTGTGTTTTGTTTGGGGTTCAGTATTTGCCCATAACTGGGACCCTAGCAGGTGCTGCCACTCCAGATGAGGCTGGACTTGGGGACAACAGCAAGTAAGAGGTGGTTCCATGCTGCTGAAAACCTCCAAATTTCCCTATCAGAAGCCTTGCTTACAGATGTAGTTTATCATCATACCCAGGACTAGTGTGTGTCTGCATATATGCAAAAAATGCCTGCAAGCAAACATGTAAGCTAAGTTCTCATGAAAACAAAACTGATTCATCCAAGCATATGTGACATGATGTTTTAATATAAGAAAACAAATTTGAAGCAAAAGTACAGACATTTAAACAAAGACAATCAGCCATCTTCTTTTTTTCATCTTTTATTCCTTTCTTTTTCTGTTCAAACTGGATGCCATGACAAGTTTCTCTACCAACACATGTCATGTCTTACAAAAAGAAAGAAAATGACCTTCATTCTGCTCAAAGTTCAATTTTGTGGTTTGCAGTTATTCTGTCTTACAGAATTTTACCAAACTCCCAACAAAATATATTCAAGACATGAAAAAATGAAGTGGTTTAGTTTTCCTTTAGCTAAGAATTTTGTTTGAACTACTTGCAGCCCACTGCAATTCTGATGGATTCTGGTTTGTGGTTCAAAGAGCAAATTCAAACACTGCAAAATTCCTGCAATTCTGGTAGAATCACAAAGTCTGTAACTCATTAGGGTCATAGGTGTATTGGGAATACCAATTCAAAAAGAAAAGAGAATTCTTCAAATGTTCACTGATAAGTTATAAAATTTCAAAGCGAATATAACTGTATGCAACAAGAACAATCCTTGAGAATGGCAGGTTAAAATAAAATAAAATGACTGTCATGTCCATGTCCCCAAACATGTCTGAGATATTTTCAATCATGAAATAAAGAAAATGCCCAGGAAAATGTTTATGAAAATTTCTTTGTTTAGAGGCATATCAACTCCTTATGGGTCATTTAGTTTCAAAATTTAATTTTCTTGGGAGCATTTGTAACTTCTTTTACAAAAAAATGAATTACTAGTAAATTTTTCAAAAATGGATTGCTGATAATTTTTTTTAACTATGAAAATGTATTGCTGGTATTTCTACTATAAAAATGTATTTTTATACTTTTATAGTGTTTAGACTTTGTTTAAAATTTCAAAAGTCTGTATTTTGACTAGTCCCAGCTGTTTCATGATCACAGCTGTTGAGTATTAAAACAGCAAGGAAAAGTATGCACCCTAAGGAAAAACATGCAACCAGAGGAAAGGTATGTACCCTTAGGAAAGACATTCACTCTGGGAAAAGATATGCCTCCCAAGGAAAGGCACACACCTTGAAGAAAGACATCTGCTCTGAAGAAAGTCAACTATCCCGTGGAAAGACATCCACCTTCGGGGAAAGGCATGCACCCTGAAAAATATCCACCCTGAAGAAATACATTCACACTGAGAAAAGACATCTGCCTGGAAGAAAGACGATCATCTTGAAGAAAGGCATGAAATTGCCCAGCATGTAAGTATATCAATCCACAAGGACACCTCTCCACCTACCAATATAGACAAATGCCAAAATCTAAATATTTTGAACACAAGTGTCTGCCTTCAACTACAGATAAAATGTATTGTTGGTCATTTTATTATAAAATGTCTTGTTGGTAATTCTATTATAAAATCTATTGCTGATCATTTTGCTTTAAAAATGTATTGATTACCATTTTGCTATAAATAGATATTGTTGGTCATTTTGCTATAAATAGATATTACTGGCAATTGTTTTTATATAAAATGTATTGATGATAGTTTTACTATAAAAATGTATTCTAATACCCTCATAGTGTTTTGACTCCAGTTTGGAGATTAACTATTTGCCCATAGCTAGGACGGGGTGGACATTGGAACACCAGCAATTAAGAGGTGGTTCCATGATCCTCAAAATCTCCTGACCAGAGGCCTTGCTGCTGGACGTAGTTTATCATCTTACCCAGGATATGTTTATGAAAGACCTTATAAATTCAACAGGTGAGGAAGTCAAGTAAAACAACACTACTTTTCTCAAGAACAATCATGGTTATTCATAATTTACTGATATTAAAGAAAAAAGAAAGTTGTGGAGAGTCCTGATCAACTACATTTTAAATAAATGTGGATATTTAAAAATATAAATTCTAACTATAGATGTCAATGTAAGTTGAGATAGAGAGAGTCACCTAAACAAGTTGATTTGAATTCATATTGGAGGAGATGATAAACTACGTCTGGCAGCAAGGCTTCTGGTCAGGAAGTTTTGAGGAGTGTGGAGGCATCCCTTAATTGCTGTTATTCACAGGTCAACACTGACCTGAGGTTGTAGCACCTGTGAGGGTCCCAACTATGGGCAAGTAATGAACCCACCAAACTGGGGTCAAAACACTATGAAATTATAGAAATACATTTTCCTAGTAAAAATACCAGCAATACAGTTTTGAAAAAGAAAAAATATTACCAACAATACATTTTTGTAAAAAAACTTACCAGCAATAAAGTTTTATGAAAAAAAAATTACTAATGCTCCCAAGAAAATTAAATTTCACCATTAAATGACTTATATATGCCATTAAACAAATAGACAAAGATATTGGTGGAGACAAATGAGGAAGTTTTAACTTTTAATAGATTGTTTTTTTTTTTAAATTGTTTTCTATGTATCTTTTCAGCGTTTATTTTTTTCCTTGTTTGTTTTTTAAATTTTTTTATGGTTCATTTATGCACCAACACAAGATTAAAGGTTTTAGCCATGGGTATTGATAAAAAAAAAATAATGGGTGATACTTTAATGTGTTACATTCAAATACATTTGTCACATGAAGTCTTTTCAGTCTTTCTTTGGATCTCTTTTTTAGATGTTGATAAAATAACAAAATGAGGAAGACAAGAAGGAAATTGTTATCTGAATGTCGGCCTTGTTTAAAACATGAAAATGATAGTGACCTCTACTGTAGAAAAGAGGTCAGGGTAGAACAATCAATTATCTCCGTTTCCATGTATATATGTGTGAATGTATATATATATATATATATATATATATATGATGGACTCTCCCATTGAGTTTGATGTATGAGGTTCTAACGACCACAAACTAAATATATGCTTGCCTATGATGAGCATGACTTTTGAGACCAGCTGAAGAATTGCAAAAAAGACCACAAACAGTACAGGAGAATGTATTTTATCGAAGTGCAGCAGGAACACTGTTATCTGTCTTATTTTGCCTTCGTGTTTCACGTACTCGAATGATGCTTTCTTCTTGATGTTGCATTATTCCTGCATGGCAGCTAGAATGATACCCTGATCTCTTCATAGCTACCTCTTCAATGTTCTTGAATGGAATGTTGATGCAAGAAAGGTTGCTTTTCACTTTATCTTTATACCTGAGCCAAGGTCTACAAACATTTCTATGACTACTATGAAGTTCACTGTAAAAAAGGACTTTTGATATGCGATCATCACTCATCTTTGCCGCATGTCCAGCCCAACATAGTTGTGATTGCATTATGAAGTTCTAAATAATATATATATATATATATATATATATATATATATATATATATATAGTGGTGCCATCCTAAATTTCCAGGAACAGGTTCCATAAAGGCAGGTAATCTTTAGGAACCTATTCTCCTTATTTTCTTTTTGTTATCAAGTAGAGTATTCTCTGGAACATCAACAGATCTTTGATCAACTGGCATTCACTGTGGCATTTTGCTTTTATAACAATACCTCATTTACATACAATACTACACCTCCCTGAACCGAAATGGCCTTATGCCATTCATTGATCTTTGACTTCTTCTAATTATTCTTGGGAATCTAAACTGTCTTTCTTGGTATGTATCATGATTTCTTCTTATAGGGGACCAAAGTCTGAGTTTATTTTCCTCTTCCTACTTCTCACTAGATTTCTGGTCATTATCATCCATAGATTGTTCAGTTTCACTAATGGAATCCCCTCCTCCCCTTCATGTTCTTCACCTTCAGATTCTTCATCCATTTCTATATCCTCAGCTTCCATTCCACTTCTAAACTGATCTGCATGGGCCAGTACATTTTGTACATTTTTCATTAGTATTGCTGTGTTCTTTCTGTACTACAAAATTCGCCTTTCTCTGGGTTAGATTCTTTATCTTTTTTATATCAATATCCTCAAATCACCATTGGGCTTTTGTATCACAACAATTGAGGAAGAGTGAGAGAGAGAGAGACAGAGGTGTTTTTACAGATAAATTCTAAGCTGGAAGAAAGTAAATGGCTATCATTGAATTACATTTGTGCAATCATTTTTCACATCATTCTTTTCTGTTTATGTGTACATCTATTAATCATTACAAAGCTCTGCATCTCCTTTTTCAGATATTCTTGGAAATTTTTTGATTCTTAACAGAACGATGTTATAAATTTAACCTAGAAGTAGCACTGCTTGGTAAATGAATGCCAAATGTTTCTTTATAAAGTTAGTTGCTTGCTTTTCTTTATTGGCATATCAACACCTCCATGGGTTATGCTGAAATCTAAATATCTTGAACACAATTTTATGCCTTCAACTAAATATATTTGAAATGCAATTATATGCTTTCAACTACAAACCTTTAATAAATCTATATTACTGTATACATGTATAACATCAAAAGGATTTTGCTAAAATGATGGCTGAAGTAAATATCTAATAACAGATGAAGCAATTCCTTAAGCAGGAGATATTTATTAATCAGACTCGCACAAAGCAACAACTATGGAAGATTAAGTAAAAATCAAACTTCCTTGAGGACTATTAATCAGTTAAGAGTCATGGATGCATTCATCCTGTTTGTATGCTATGTTCATCTCTTTCAATCCATTTTGCTGAGAGGTTGGAGAGTTCTTCAAAGGGCAGATAACCCAAAGGTCCATATAGGAAGAGATAGAAAACCAACACATCCCTCATTAACATTTGCTTTTATTAGTGGCAAATGATAATTTGGCAATTCTACATTTTGTAATTCAAAAATTAAAGATGAAATCTCTGTTATAAACACAAAACAAACAACACAAGAGAAAGAAAAAGCATAAGAACTAAAAAGAGAACTCTTCAGTGAAGAAACTTTTTAACTGATAAAGAGCAGAATTATTTTACTTCAGGGTGTTGTTCCCCTTCACAAAGTAAATCTCATGTAAAAATATTTTCTTATTTAAATCTGTTCATATTTATCTATTTTGTAATTTTTGTTTGAATTTCTTACATGAAGAGATATTTTTGGCTGATACCTGAAGAATGCTAGTGGATACAATGACCGAAATTATGCGATTATAATAAAAAGATGAGGGCATTACTCTGAATAAATATGTCTACCTAAGTCTGTTTATATCTAAAGTGGATAGGAAAATAGATATATATATATATATATATAGATAGAAGCAGATTATCTTTGTTCATATCTATTTATAACTGTCTTAATTTGTTCATATCTATCTATCTTTTTGTTCATATCTGTCTTTGTTCATATTTATCTCTCTATTCATATCTATATATCTGTTCATATCTATCTATCGATCTATCTGTTCATATCTATACCTGTTTATATCTATCAGTCTATCTCTCTATCTATGTTCATATCTATACCTGTTTATATCTATCTATGTTCATATCTATACCTGTTTATATCTATCAGTCTATCTCTCTATCTATGTTCATATCTATCTATTTATCTATCTTTCATAACCTGCTCATATCTATTTTAATGTGTCCATTCTTATCTTCTTATTTTCATATTTTTATTATTTGATTTGGTTATTTTCTTTAAAAGAAAAATCAGAAAATAATTAATTATAAAAGATGAAAAAATGAAATTTTTAAATTTTCAAAATGAATAGTTTTTATTGAAATAAGTTTTGAAGTTTTAAAAAAATTCGACTGTGAATGAATGGTAATTTATTCTACTAAAATTGAGATGTTAACTTTTTAAACTTAAGAATGAAGTTGAATAAAAGTTAGCAAACAAAACAAAAAAAAACTCAATTGAAAAAGTTGTTCAAGGCTTTAAAAGTCATTTATTTCACCCAACCAACCGTGATGAAAGTAATCTTAAAAAAAAAAAAAAATAATGTGCACACACAAAAAAAAAACAATTTTTAATTACACAATGTTTCATTTTCACAACTGCTAAAACTTAAATATTTTAAATTCTTGCAAAATTGTGTAAAAAATAAAGAGGTTAATATTAATGAAAACAACTGTAATTTGCAAATATCAGAGTTAATGTTGTTGAAAAGAGAAATAGCAAAAGTTGAGGACATATTGTATACATGTCAACTGGTTGAAGTGTTGATGATATGATGTCACATTGACATTAAACAAGATTTTCAGTCTGTGCTTCAAGACAGCTTTAATCTATTTGTAGTATTGTGATAGTAATTATATATATATATATATATATATATATATATATATATATGTGTGTGTGTGTGTGTGTGTGTTGTTTATGGTAAGGGGAATTTGGTAGAATCTATTTATACAATAAATTAAGTATGGGTTTGAATAAGTTGATGAAAAATGTTTCCTTATTAATCCACCTTTGTTCATTGGTTCTGTAGTTGCATTGGTAGAATGGGAAGACACTAAAATTTGGCAGATTTTGTCCTCTGCATTCCTCTATATGTTGGCTGAGGGGTATTTTTCTGGTGTGGGTGTCCTTAATTTGTTGGCGATGAACTGTCATCCTTTGTTGGAGTGACTGGCCAGTTTGACTAGTGTAATGTTTGTGGCAACTTTTGCATGTAATTATGTATATTAAATTCTCTGAGTCGCATGAGAAATCATTTTTAATTTTGAATTTTGATCTGTCTTTGAACTGAAATTCATGGCCCTCTAATAGGTAGTTGCATACTTTGCAAAGTGGTCAGTTGCATTCTTTCACCTGAGGGTCTTTAATTCTGTTCTGCACCGGTTAAAGTAAAAAGTTTAAAAAAATGGAAAACAACAAATTATTTTTCTAAGAATAAAAATACTGAAAATCCAATTGTAAGTAACAAAGTTTTAATTCTTCTCTGTAAAAAATTATATATTATAAATAAATAACACTATATTAAATATTAGGTGCCTTTTTTTTACCAATCCTCATTTTAGTCTATACTGTAAGTTTTGTACAGAATTTTTTTACTTATATATATATATATATATATATATATATATATATATATGCATACAAAAGTAGTTGTGTATGAGTGTTAAATATATAATAATAATAATCCACATCAAATAATTAAGTAATCAATAATAAATAATGAGTAAAAAGTGAACAAATAACTGAATTCAGATCCACAATTATTTCTACTCAAGAGTCTCTAGAATAATTTGAAATATAACAGTTTCTGCTGACCCAATAACCATCAGGATAATAGACCTTGCATCCCATAATGCACTACTGATAAATTAATATTCAAGCCAAAGCATAACATACATGGCCTGAAGATTGGTTTGAAGCAAGAGAAAGATTGTTGCCATATTTATATGCACTCTATCTCTGATATTGAGCACTTTTACCCATAAATATAGGATAGCATACCTTAAGCTATATTTTTACCATATACATATATATATTGGACACCCATACATCGTAATTCATAATTCTTGAAGATAACATAGTTATTTTAAGAACCTCTAATTGTAAAAGACGTCTTAAGACAATTGGAGCACATTATATAAAAATGTTTAAGTCAAGTCTCAATCTTACCCTGTTTGAGAATGGAAAGAGTGTGTTGGCTGTTTTTGAAAGACACCACCAACATTGAATTTCTACTACTCCCATCTAGCACACCTTAGAATTACTACTACTTCCAGACAATACAACTCAGAACACAGGAAATTATATTAACAATGAAGCCCTCGAAAATGACTGATGAAGTAGCCAAGAGCAATTGGGACAATAATCACTGCAGACAGTTTCTACATTATCTTAGACCCCATAAAAGGAAAATTATAAGAACATTATGAAAACTGAATATAAACAATTATTAAATTTTCCTTGTATGTGACAATGAAACATGCATAAATGAAAGATTGCTACCCCAAAATATATATATATATATATATATATATATATGGCACAAAAAATAATTCCCAAATGTGTATACTAAAATAACACTACAGAACAAAGTGCTCAATAGCAAAATAGCAGAGCATTATATTTAATGCAGTAATGTCCATTATTTGTATAACCAGTCATATCTGTCAGTTGCATACAGTCATTGTAAGGACGGTATTGGTTTTTTGGTCATATGGGCACTTACACTCTCTCAACTGATCCAATAAGTTACAATAAAGGTAGCTGGTGCATACACATAATGCACTCAGTAACTAAAATCATTGATTGGTTAAAATACCCAATGGCAAATGATGGAATAGCCAAATTACATCTTATTTGAGGAATGGAAAAAAAACACCAGAATAACAAATTTATCAGTGTTTAATTAACATTGGCCAAAAGCATTGGAAAATTTAGACCTTTTGGTATAGGAGCCTAATGCAGAGAAAGGACTAAAAAATACCTGGGATTCCAATACCAGCTGGGGTACTCACTAGCTACCCTTACTGTAACATCTTGGGGTAGCCAAGTGGGTATAAGTGCTTATGTTACCAAAATATCATTACCATCTGCCTGATGAGTGTGTACAATAGTGCATATAAAACTACCAATCATATAAATGCAAGAATTTATTGTATAATATATATGTCCCTTTTAACTTCCTCCTTTTTTTAAAAATTAAAATTTGTAGGTGAAAATGGTTATTAACTAAAGATATCTTAATTCCAATTGTAAAGATACATATATATATATATATATATATATATATATATATATACACACACACACACAAAAATAAATAAATAAAAATATATAAATATATATATATATATATATATATATATATATCTCCTGAAGATACCTAAAGACTGAAACCATGGTAGCATAATTGGTTGATCTCCTAATTTTTAAAATTTTATAGCTCTGCACATTAAAGTTTTACTTTTATTTACTTTGTGTATTGAGCACATTTTAATACAACTGTTTTCTGGTCTAATTAACCCTGACCAATAACTGTTTTATATATATATATATATATATATATATATATATATATATATATATATATATATATATATATATATATATATATATATTTATTTAGACAGCATATTTAGATATATCATGTCAATTACTTTCTTGTGATCATTTTAAGTTCGCAGATTCATTTTTTGATAAACTTAGAAAATTGAGTAAGAAAAATACCAAAATTTTCTTTTGAATGGTTTTTCATTTTCCCAAGTACTTTCAATCTCATTTTCAGGGGGCTAAGCTTTCTGTGAGTATGCATATAATTAATACAAGTAAAAGGTTTGGTACATAGCTGATAGATGTTACTTTCAGCATCCCAACTACAGAGTTTTGTAGATGAACCCTCTAGGTATCACTCTGTCCACTTGTCAGGGGTTATCAGCAATTGACTGTTTATATATTTTTGTATAAGCACATCTAATTGGTGAAAGCTTTTCTTTTCATAGTGTATGTGTGCATACAAGTGTGGATTCATACACGCCATACAACATCTGAACATACATGTAGAATGTCATGGCTATTTGTCCTTTTCATTGTTTTCTCTTTTTCACTTTACACTCGCTCCTTATTGTTTTTTTTTACTTTTTCTCTATTTTTCCTCTTTTCTTTCAATTATGCATGTCACTTTAATCCAGTGAGATTCTAAAAGACAAAACACACCACACGAGAACCTTTTCCACTTTGTTATAGGCTTCCTTAAAATTGTTCTTGAATTAAAAATTTATATATATATATATATATATATATATATATATATAGGTGGCCTGATGATTGAAACAGCCTGTTGCCTCTGAGTGTTGGTTTCAATGTTCAAAAGTGGATCTATTTATGCTTTATTTGTGCTTGATTATTTGTGTGTGGTGGAGGGGGAAACATTTTTTCTTCTGTGTTAGTTTGGCATGACACTCACATATACATAGACATACATGTATACAGGCATATGCATGTCAGTTCGTACATACACACCCATATTCATAATCTTGGGTTAGGTGCAGTTACACATTCATACGTACAAGCACACGTATTTACTATTCAGCAACCGCATATATTAGCTCTATCACAGATATTGGGCACTTTCCACTAAATATCACATGCACACACACACAAACACATATATATATTTGATTTTTGTGTTAGTTGTGCATATCATATCAGATATTCATTATATCCCCCCATTCTATGCATAACCATGAAATCTGACATTCCAATAGATCTCTAAACTTTCAGAGACCCCAACATGAGCGTGTGTGTGTGTGTGTGTGTGTGTCTGTTTAAACCATTATGGGTTCAAATGAGGTCATGTGATATCCAGTGTAAGGAGTTCCTATTACCCGTTTTATGTCAAGGGACCTTTGAAGGTGAGAAGATCCTGCCTGGGAGACTAACTTAAATTTTATCTGCAGACTACCAGGGATTTTGTTGATGAGTTAAGGGTCAGAATCTGGCAGTTCAGGGGATCACTGATATTGTCATTTCTCTGAATAGCTTGCTAGCTTACCCCTTCCCAAACACGTCATCTGAGAGGGAGAAGAAGAAATGCTTTCTGTGTTCCATAGAAATCAAGACAAAATAAATATTAACAGAAGCCAACCTTTCCAACTAAAGTTGACTTATTTCTTTCTTTCCTTTTCTTTTTTGGCTAAATTTCTTCTTTCTTTTCCTCTTTTTTATTATTTCTTTTTTGATGTCTTTATGTTTCTATATCTTACTCTTTCTTCAAAATATTATTATGATTCTCATGCTCTTTCTTTATTTATTTATTTCTTTCTTTCCAGTCTATTTTTTGTCTATCCACTTTTCTATCTAATTCTCTCTCTCCCTGTCAATAACAAAGGTTTTGTCTATCAACACAAATTTCCATTACCTGCCGAAAAAGCAGTGATAATATTTATTGAGTAAATGTTTACACAAAGCTTAACTTTGCTTTCCCCTATTTTTATATTTTTAATGAGTGGGGAGTTATTAATAATAATAATAACTTTATATAAAAATCTACATTTTATCTACAACTCTTTGTATTTATCTATACATCTACCACTAATAAAATTCTGTTTTGCATATAAGAATGAAACATAAATCTCTATTTATGTCATTCAGTGACTAACATGAAAGAAAACTAAATATTTGCCGAACTTAGAATAGCCACAGTTCAAAGAAGATTGTCAAGAAAAAAATGGCAGAAAAAGAGGATTTCTTTCATAGCAAAATCTTTTTTTCAGTCTGAATATCTGGGAAGAGAAATTATCATTATTTTCACTTAGACTATTTTTCTCATCTTTATTGTTATTATCATCATGTTTCAGTTGTTGTACTCTGTGGCCTTCTTCAGGTATCTATCGATCCAGGTAACCTTAAAAGAATTACAAACTGAAGCCTTTATTTAAGCTATGAAGAGTAGACTGCATGCTAAAATTTATAGAGAACATGATATGTAGCTCATATGTCAGATGATGTATAAATGGGATGAATAGATAAAAGGAATATTGTTCACTTTATAAAAGTAGTTTCATTTTTTTTATCATACCAAGAAATTCATATACAGATGTCCTCAAGGACACATGGCACAGTAGATAAAGGCGTTAGATAGATCCAGTGACAGAACCCAATGAGTATGAGTTCAATACCTGGTTAAGGCGGCAGAGAACTTGGAGAGGGGAATTAACAGAAGATAACTGATAACTGACATCCATTAGACATGGCATGTGGAACTAGAACAGTCTACCCCAGCGAGCAAAATAAAGGGTTCAGTTTGACATTCCAATCACCTGAAGAACGCCAGAGCGTACAACAGTGAAATGTTGTGATAAATATGGCGACAAAGATTAGGACAATAGTCTGAATAATGTAAATAGTGTACATAATACCTTATCTCAGAAATATAGGCAGAAATTTTAGGCTGGGCTATTTTTGGACATGGCCTTGTGCTTTTCACATTAAAATGATCTTGTGTTACATCTGGATAACATAGAGCGGCAAGTAAATACTAAGTGCAGTATCTATACTTGGGCAGACAAACCACATTTTATCTCTCAACTGTGTTTCTGTCTTCAGAGAGAACACAAGTAATAAATAAGAAATGTCTGGACTTGAGGATTCCAAGCCTGTGGCAGTACCTCCTTCATTGCACCAAAGAAAAGAAGAAAATTAATATGATAATATCTGTGTTGTTTGTTTAATGGAATATCAGCTCCTTATGGGTCATTTAATTCCAAAATTTAACTTTCTTGGGAGCATTAATAATTTCTTTTACAAAAATTTATTTCTGGTAATATCTTTTTTTTTTGAAAAAATGCATTGTTGGTACTTTTATGATAAAAATTTATTTTTATACTTTCATAATGTTTTAATTATTAGTTTGTTCCTGGTTAACTAAAGAAAGCCTATAGCTGGAACCCTAACAGGTGCCACTACCCTGGATCAGGGTGGAGCTGGGAACAACAGCAATTAAGAGGTGCTTACATACTCCTCAAAACCTCCCAATCAGAGGCTTTGCTATCAGATGAGGTTTATATCTGTGTTGTTGTATGTGTACAAATATTATTTGTATAGATGTATATATGTATGTGTGGTACACATATTACTTGTAAAGATGTATATATATATTGATGCCAGTGTGACATTGGTTGTGGAACCAAACAATTTTTGAACTTAGTCCGTGTGCACATGCTTGGGCTTTTTGCTTTAAACCAGCCTTGTGCCATATCCCATCACCACAGAGGGGAGGGCGAGTAAATAGAAAGTGTAGTATCTGTTCTCTTCTTGATGTTTTCTTACTTTCTGGCAGGTCATGGACGAAAAAAAAGAAAAATGTCTAGCCCAGAGATCCCAAATAATTTTTTTCATGTTAATACTAGAAACAGATGGTTAGTGGATACCAACAGCAACATAACAGTGGTTGTGAGAACTCAGAATTTTTTGTCCTTGACCAATATATATACACATGGGCACCTCACATTAAACTGATCAGATGTCACATTGTACCTTCTCGGTTGGAGGGGTAGTTAAATACATGATCAACACTTCTTTATCTAGACTTTGGGATAAGATCAAAATATAGTATCTAGTTGCCATTATTCTGCTTTCAGATTTCAAATCATAGTTTTTTTTAAAAAAGAGAAAACTACTCCTAGGGATTTGACACCTGCCGCAGCGTCTCCCTCACTGCACTAAAGAGGGAGGGTTGGTTGATACCAATGCTAATGGTTGTAATTTTTGTCCTTGGCACATGTATATGCAAATGAGCATCACACATTAAACTGAGCATGTGTAACATCCAGCCTCTGTCGGGTGGAGGGTGGTAAATACAAGATCAGTAATTCTTCACCTGGGGGAGATCAACTTGTAGTATCTGTTCTCCTCTCTACTGTGTCTTTGCCTTTGAGCAGTTTGGGGGTCTTTAATGCCTGGTCTGACAGATTCCATTCAAGCCTGACAAGAAAGAGGGTGAAGTTAATTTGTCTACAGCAGGGGTTGCGGTTATTAAAATTAATATCCAGGTGTATGGGGATGTTTGTAATCTGACAATCTCGGAGATATTTTAAGAGTACAAGCAGTTCATAGTTATTTTTTGCTAGAGAAAGAGAGTCCTGTTCCTGGTTGTGATAGTTTGGATGATGAGGTAGACTGTCAGGGATGGGGATACTGACATATGGTGGCAGTTTGGATGATGAGGCAGACTGTCAGGGATCGGGATACTGATATCTGGTGGCAGTTTGGAAGATGAGGCAGACTGTCAGGGATGGGGACACTGACATCTGGTGGCAGTTTGGAAGATGAGGCAGACTGTCAGGGATGGGAATACTGACATTTGGTGGCAGTTCACTTCAAAGCTAAACAATCTCAATTTTGCAGACATCATGATCAAAACATCTGTACATGCTAGAAGAAACTGAAAGATTAGAAGGATCAGCAAAACAGATTGGGTTGAAGATCAACACAACTAAAAATAAGATCAAGTGAATTAATGCTGCCGAACAGGAACCCATCATTATAAACATGGAGTGGAAGGGGTCAAGAATTTTGTCTATTTGTGTGCAACAGTTTCAAGGTGGTGGCATGGAAGACATTTAAGGCTAGAGTGGCAAAGACCTGGGTGACTTTTGGTTAAAGCAGGTGTGGAATACAACTAAGTTAAGTAGAAATGCTAAGATCAGGCTTTAGTAGACTTTGGTCATTCCCATCTGATATGTTTGTGAGACCTGGAAAATGAATCGGGGAGATTAAAAAACGTGATTGACCTAAAGTAAAATAACATCATAAGAAGGGTCCCTCAAGATTAAATGAAAAAATTCATAACAATAAAAACTGAAATTAAGCTGGAAGTGTCCAGGTATTGAAAAGATGATTTTTATGAATATTCTTGAGAGATAAAGGAGAGAAATGGTGCCAAATAAAATTGTTCAATATATAATTTGCTGGAAAGAAGTAGATTTTTTATTTGTCCCAGGCTTTCAAAAGATTTGTTTGGTTTGACTGCTCTAAATAGACTGAATGACCGATATTTCATAGTGAGTTTATTCACTAAAAGGCCATTTATTTTATCTTTATGCTAAGGGATTATTCAAGTACCTTCTGTATCTCTACAAGAGAATAAATACAAATATTGAAGGATCATTACTTCCCATTCCACAATTTGTCACAAATGTTGCATAGAAAAAAAATCCCTGTTTATTTAAAAATTATTTTTCTTTAAAAGATTTCTCAATATTTCAGTAGATGTCAAATAAATAAATGGATCCAATAAATATCATATGTCACACCACATATTGGGACTACTTTTGTCATTTCATTACATTTAAGTAAACAACACCTTCAATATAACAATGAATGCATCTTCCAAACATTGTTTTGAAAAGAATTGATATTTATTTATCTAAGCTTAGATTTTATTTCAAGATTTGCTTTTTGGTATAATGGTATAAGGTATAATGGTATGAGGGCTTTTGGAATGAAAAATCAGAGAACTGTGGTAGAATTCCAGTTGGGTTCATTACATTCTATTATATGCAAATATCCTTGAGAAAAGTATGAATCTATCTCTTCTCCTTCAAGCTATGGGTCAAATAGTAGGACTTATCTATTCTTAAAAAAAATTAGTTGTTAAGAAAAATTCAAAATTTCATTGAAAAACTGTTTTTAAATTATTCTTATAATCCTGAAATATGTTTTGGTTTTAAATAAGACACAAACATTTGATAAACCATAAAAATTCTTTGAATAAACGCAGAGGATGAATATCGACAAAGTGTGGCTTTTGTAGTTTGTCTCATTTACAAATTTATTTGTATATATGTACATTGTTTTGTATCCATTGATCTTATTAATGTAATAGAGAGGTGGTTCTGTATGATAGAAGTAAAACTCTGAATTCAAAACTGTATATGGTCCTGGTGGGACACATACTTAGACTGTTACTAAGCTCTGCTCACTATAGTTGCAATATAAACCCCAGATTAGTTATATTGTTGTTGAAGAAACACAAATAGGCCTGAACTGAATAAGGATGCTCAAAACAATGAAGTTATTTTTTCCGTTTTTCTTCTTTTTGAACCATACTTCAAATTTTAAATTAATTTTGATGAAAATAACAAATTTATAGAAAAAACAAATAAAAAAGGTCATAAATTTGATTTTCAGACTTCAAAATTTTCAGCTAAATGTCTACTTTTAATTTCTTTCAAAAATATCTCAATTTCTAGATTATAAATAAATTTAAAAAAAAAGGATTCAATTTAGCATTATACTGAATTGTTTAATATTTTATTTTTATTATTTTTATTTTTTTTAATAAAAAATTAAAACGTCATGCATCCAAATAGTAACGTTGGTTTTTTCATTTTTTGGTTTTTTTTTGCAGTTTGTACGTCAAACTGACATGAGTTTTAAAAAAAAAATACATTTTCACTATTTTAATTTGTTTAAATAAAAAATATTTTTTTTAATTTAAAATTGTTAATTCTCAATCATCTTTTTGGAAAATTTTTTTTATCATTCAATTGTTGAATTATATTTTGAAAGTTCTTTTCATAAAAAAATTTTGAAATAGTGTTGTTGATAAATTATTTTTAAGAACAAAAAAAAAAAGAAAAAATTTAAGACAAAATGGGAATTTAAAAATGGAAAATTTTCAAGAATTTTTTCGTTTTAAAATGAAAAAATATTTTAAAAGTTCTTTTTTTTGATTCATTTTTTTTTTTTTTTTTTTTTTTGGATATTTTGACCTAAAGTTTGATTTGTCTTCTCTTTCATCAAAAAAATTTTTTAATTTTTTTCTTCTTTTTGTTTTTCTATTTTTTTTTCATTTAAAATAATTCTTTTTAAAGAATTTTTTAAATTTTTCTTGAAATTTTCAAAAATGTAAATTTTTATTAATTTTTGGGTTACTTTTATTCTTTTGTTCATTTCTTGTCATTTTTTTTTTTTATTTAAAATTTTTTCACTGGTTTAAGTACTTTTGATTTGTTCTTTTTTTGGGACTTATTTTGATTTGTAAAACTTTTTTTTTTTGTTTTGCAAAGAATTTATTACATTTTTCAAGAAAAATAAAATTTTATTAAAATGCAAGTAAAAATGAATTTAATTTATGTGTTTTTTTAAATTTTAGTTTAAGAGAAAAATAAAATGGGATTAAAAATATAAAAAATCATTAATAAAAACTTATAATATGCTTATAAACATATTTTATTTCCATTAAATCAAATTTGATTATTTCAACAATGACAGGTTTTACAGTTAAAAACAAATATGGAACTAAAATAAAATAAATTTTACCAAATATGCTGGGTGCAAATTAGTGTTTTTTTCTTTTAATGATAAATTGCAATCTGCAGAATTTCTAAAATATATTAAATCAGTTTCGAAATAGTTTTTTTTACAAATATAAATTTAACCATTCATTTATTTAATATTTTTTAGAGAGCAAATATAAATATTATTTCCTGATTTAGAAAAAAAGCAATTTAGATAGAATATTTGTTGTTTTTCTAAGAAAAATGAAAAAAAAGATGTAAAACAATTTTTTAGATTTTGGAAATAATACAAAAAATGTTAAAAGACATGGGCAATTAACTGGACAAAATAAGAAATTTGCAAAATTAGGAAAAAATTTGAAAGGGCAGAATTCACAGATGTAATTATCAAAATAAAATGGGCAATTTTTTATATTTATTTTAATAAAAAAAAATATTGAAAAATATCCTTTAAAATTCAAAAATTTGAATTTTTTTTTATTTAAAAATAAAAAATTTTTTTAGTTTTACATAAAAAAAATTGAAAATTTAATTTCTATAATTTTGATTTTTTTATAAATGTTTTTTTTCATTATTTAGACATTTCACATATTTTTTAAATTTTAGGATTTATCTGACTTATTAATTACATTTGTGACTTATAAATTTTTATTTTCAGGAAAATTTTATTTCAAAAATTCTTAAAAAACTCATTTGAAGCTATTTTTTTCTTGGAATTTTTCTTTTGGAATAACCTTTTAATGTTTTTTTTTTTCATATTGAATTGTCAAAAAAATAAAAGTAAAAAATAATTTCCTTTCTAAGAAAATAAAATTAAATTTAAGTATTGTGGATGGTTTAAATGATTAAAGCACTTTCTATACTTTTTTATCTTATATAATAAAAATAGTGGTTTAATTAAAATATATTTTTAAATTTTTAAATAAAAATTATTCAATTTTCATTATGCCTAATAACTAATGCATTTAATCCAATGTTTTTGTTTTCAACTTTTCATGACGATTATCTCTTTATTTAAAATAAATGAGGTTTCTATATGTAATTTTTTCTAGACAATATCAAATACATTTTTAAAAGTCCTTTAAGTTTTATCCTATTACTTGTATTAATTAATCTTTTATTAATTTTTTTCTAATTGCAAAAATTAACATACAATTAGACTGTTTCATTAAATGAAAATTTACATTTTTTAAATTCTGAACAAAGATTTTCTGATTTTTTTTTTTTTTTCAATTTTTTCAATCTAATTTTTTTTTTTAATTTTTTTTTCCTACCCTTTTTCTGATGTAATAATTTATATAAGGGTATAAAAAGAAAACTTTTTATTTTCAATTATTTAACCTATTTAATTTGTTGAAAATTAAAGTTGATGATTTAAATTAAAATCTGATTTTATTCAGCAAAATTAATTTTTAAACAATTTTTAATAACCCTAAAAAATCATTTTAAAACCTTTATTTAAAATTTCTTTATTTTATTTTTTAAAATTGTTAAAAATTGAACATGATAAATTGGATGGAACCAATTTTTTTCTAAATTTAAAAAATTGTTGTATATTTTTTTTTTCATTTTATTCCAAGGTCAGAAAATGAATTTTTGGTTATTTGAATTCAAATAAATTTAAGCATACTTAGATATTTTTTCACCCTATGTTATTAATTCAATTATTTTTCCATAAAATATCTGAAAATATTATATATATATATATAAAAACCTAATAAAAATTTCATCATTTTTTTTTCCATTTTCAAAATTGTTTAAATGTTCTAATTTTCAGAAAAAAAAATGAATAGAATTTTTTGGCAATTGTAAATTTTTTTTTGGAATAAAAATCCCTCAAAAACAAAACCTTTTTACAAGGAATTTTTTTTTTATAAAAATTTCATATTCATATTCATTTTGATGAAGAATTTGTGTATGTTTCATTATTTTCTTTTTTTTTAATTTCTTTTCAAATATAAGAATGAAAAGAATGATTGTGTGTTTTTTTTAAGGAATCTATCATTTCTTTTATTGAAGTTTTATTTTTTTTGATTTTTTTTTTTTTCTGAAAATACTGATTTTGTTTTATTCCTTTAAATATTTTAAATGTTTTTCCTTTAAGTGAAAAAAATGGGGTCTGCTCCCTGTTCATTTGGACAAACTTTTTAAGATCTCTTGTTTTTCATGTCTATATATTTGTTTTAATTTCCTTTAAATATTTTTTTAAAAGCTTAACATTTCCATTAAAAATTTGAAATTTTATTTTGATTATTCATTATTTTTTATTAACAAAAGTTCCCAATTCATTTTTTTGCTCCCTTTTGGTTATTTGGAACAGGATTACCCCTATCCTTTTTTTTTTCAAAAATTAATTTCTTTTTAGCTTAATCAAAACATTCATTGATTTTTTCAAAAAAATTATTTTAAATTTAGCATCTTAATAAATTTAAATGTGTCTTGAATGGTTTCAATTTTTGAAAAAATTATTAGATATTCATTCCAATAAATTTTCATTCAATTCTTCATTTATTATTTTTTATTTTCATAAAAATTTCAAGATTTGTCCTTTTTTTATTTTTTTGTGATTTTTTTTAAAAAATGGTTTCTAATCTTTTCATTTTAATTCATTTTTTAAACAAAAACTCTTGTTTTTTTTTAAATTTGATTTTTCAAACTGTCTGAATTTCATTTTCAATTTGACTGAAATTTCATCAATTTCATTTTCATTTTTTTTTTAAAAAATTTCAAAATGAATTTAATAAAATGGGCTTCAAATGTCAAAAAAGGATTTTTGTTAAATATAACAAATTTCAAGCTTTTGTAAACAAATTTCTCTCCAGAATCTATCTTAACATATCTATAAGTCTACCATTCATCTGATACTTAGAATATTGCTGCCAGTTATGGCCCGGTGCCCCTGCTATTTACCTTGAGCTCCTTGATAAAATCCAAAAAGAATCAGCAATATTATTGGTCCTGATCTGGTGGCTCAGCTTCAGTCACTTTTTCCCACCACCATAAGGTTGCCTCTCTGTGTCTTTTCTATAAATACTTTCATGGTAATTGTTCAGATGAGCTCTTTGCTATGGTACCTAGACTTTTTTGAATTTAAGCACAGTACTAGACTGGCATTGAGATCTCATCAATTTACAGTTGAGTTGGCTAAATGTAACCATAAATTCTATGCTAACAGTTTCTTTTCTCGCATTCTCATTTGTGGAACTCCTTTCTGGCTCCATGCTTTTCAGCCAACTTTAATCTGCAAAAATTTAAATACAATGTCAATTTCTATCTACTGTCCTCCTGATTACTCTTTTCTCTTCCCTCATTATTAATGTTTCTGTTTCTAATTCTTCACACAACCCCTTGTGTCTTAGTGGCTTTACTGCCTTGCATGGTGTGTACAGATTTTTTTTTAAATTTAAAATACAAGGAAAAGTAACAGATGCATATTAAGAGGATATATATATATATATATATATATATATATATATATATATATATATAGATAGTTGGCCAAACTTGAAGAGGTTAAGATTGTAATGATCAGGGAAGCACGCTTTGTGGAATCTGTTCTGCAACAAAACTGTTCTTAAAAGAAACTGAGTGGAATTTCCTTCTTATTAATGAAATATGAAGGGAGATGAGGATGAGTTGATTCTGTGTGTGTGGCATGGTAAGGTCCTAGCTGTGAAGATCTTCATTAGTATAACTGATAAATGTAGGTCTTTCATGAAAAGAGTAGCAATTTTTGTCTGGGAAAGGGGTTGCAGAAAGAAAAAACAATTCATCACCCACAAGGTCACATAGATGCTTTTGAACTCTGACGGGACTGGAAAGTGATGATTCGCCAGCTCCAGCCCAGATGTTTAAACACTTTAATCTTTTATGTTATGTTCGTCCAGTACACAAATATTTTTAACTTTTAATCAGTTGCTAGAAAAACGATATATCTGCACAAACGCTGACTGATTTGTATTTATTGAGTAATAATTTAATTTTCCTTGATTTTATTTCTTTTCTCAGTTTTTCATTTTTCATTGCAGACACCTGCAGATGACAATAATATCGGCTCTGACAAGTCTCACTCCCGGTTAATAAATGCCAAGGAGGCATTGAATGTAAACACTACTTGCTGCTGCGCTGCCAACGCTTAAATATATGCTGCTATGCCATAATGCCGCCACCGCTGCCCCAATGAACAAGGTGAATTCAATGAACACCTTCAACCAAATGACTCCAATGCACCCAGAATCCCCACCTTTACAGCAAATCCCATACTCGTCTCCTCAGCAGATCCCACCCCAAAATATGGGTGTCAAGGGTCACAGTTGCATCCCCTGTACACAACAGCTTACAGCAGACCATTGTCAATCAGGTAAGTCAGTCTTTTGTACCTCCATCTTGCCGGACATTGGCTATTTTATCCTCGGCATTGCAAAGTGGTGGGGGGTGCTGAGATGTTTCTGAGGAACATGCTTCTCAAAAAATCAATATTTTAATGGCCAGTCATCAGAATACTAATTTTTTTTTTTTTTTGGGGGAGGGACTTTTCAACATCCCCTCATAATAATGTTCTTGTTAGCATACAACAACAATGATATGCTGCTCCATCTTTAGTTTTCTGTATCTTGTAAGCAGTTTATTATTATTACCATGAAAATAGCAATAGACAATGGAGAGGCTAGCAACGATTTGTCTGTGGAGAAAGGAGTTGTGGGAAGGAAAATAGTTCATGACTCACAAAGTTACATAGATGCTTTTGAACTTTGTCAAGACTGGAAAGTGACCATTGGGCAGTCCCAGCCCAGATATTTAAACACAATATTCTCTTATGTTAGGTATATGCAATAAATATTTTTTTAACTTGAATCAGATGTTAGCAATGCTATATCTGCAATAGAGGGATTATTATTCATGACTAAATTTTTTGCTAGTAGATAGCAGTAGGGAGCATTTAGCTTTAACTAATTCACAAAGGTCACTTTTGTATGTATAAAACAAACATCATCAACATGTAACTTTATAAAAATCAAAATTCACATATTCTTTTCATTTTTTAATTCTAATAATAATAATAAAAGAAAATAAGTAAAATTTTTAGCATATTATGCTTTTTTATTTTAAGAACGGTAAAAATGCAAGTAAAAAAATTACGCTGTTATGGAAAAAACTATGATGGTTTTTCATGGTTCAATGGTAAAAAACACACTTTGGCTTGAAAGTTGTTCACTAAAAAGGTAATACAGGTTTGATTTCTGTTGAGAGGCACAATTTTTTTTGACAAGACTTTTAATCTCAGGTCAATAGATATTAATTGATTAAAAGAAAAAGGATTGTTACTTAAACATGTATGACTGTGAAACATGTCAAAAGCAGTTTACAAAACTTCTTGCTCAAAAATTTCTCATTGAACAATTGGACAGACCAGCTGTGGTTGGTAATGATTGGATTACAACAGCAATTGGGAATTGGAATTGTTGTAAATGAATAGCAAACATACTGAAAATATCCAAAACAAACCTTGAAAATCATCTGCATCAGCTTGGTTATGTTAGTCACTTTGATGTGTGGTTTCCACAAAACTACTAATGTAAATGTTTCCTTTTTAAATAAACTTACAAGCAATGGAAAGTGGTTATTTGCAACAATATCAAATGTGAGTGATCACTGTAACCATACCAAAGACAAGTCTTAATCCAAAAAAATGATGTTTGGATTAGAAGAGAATCCTCTGCTTTCAGGAAAAACAAACAATTGCTTCAAGCAAGTTCTACTTTCCAGTTAAAGCAATTGAATGCAGACATTTTGAAAAAAAAAGAGTTTTGGAATTCATTATGATTTATAGTTTAATAATCGATTCAGATAACATGAGACTGTATGTTTTTAACGAGATTGATGACCAGGAAAAATTGATGCAGTTTTATTGAAGACTTTTTTCATCTGTTATTCACTCATTTTAATTTCACATTACAATTTATTTTGAGTATTTATAGAATTCACTTCATAAAGATTGCAAAAATTTGCCTAGAGCAGTTCTTTGTTCAAAAACTAGAAGGATGGAATTAGGAAGTTGTGTTAAAGATTGCAGACCATAGTGGGACAAAAATGGTAAATATGTTGGGCAATAATATTGAAAATAAAAAAAAAATATTCTTATATTTTTATCTAACAATCAAACCAACATTTTATGTTATCCAATGAATTGTTTCTTAGTCATAAGATGAGGTGCTAGAAAACACTCTTGGTTTCCAGCCAAAGATAGAGATCTGCTTTCTTATATGATCCTTCACTCTTTTTTGTCTCTCTAGTAATTATTCTGTTTTTTATCTTGTCAGGCTGGGCCCCGAGGCATGTGCAATGCTGGTCCCGGTATGTGTGTCCGTAATGGCTGTCAAAACAATGCTATTGATAACCCTGGCTGGGACAGTGAATATTGTAGCAATGAATGCGTCGTCAGCCATTGTCGGTTCGTATTTTCTTTCGTTCTTTTATTATTTTCATTAATAATATTACTCCTGTGTTATTATTATTATTATTATTATTATTATTATTACTGTTATTCTCACAAGTTGCATTTTGTCATTCATTGCATGTATATCAATAAATATCCAGTCAGTCATTTCTATTTTATCTGCTTTTTACACTTTTCATTTATATTTTTTACTCCATATGTTATTTATCTCTCCCAGCATGCAACTTTCTGCCAAACGACTTTCCTTCTTTATGATGTATGTTTTCTTTGACCATCTACAGTTTTTCTTCCTTTTGAAGATTTCCTTTTTCTGCTTGGCAGTCTAGGCCATCTTTTACCACAAAGATGAAAACATTAGCAGAAATTTCTTTTCTACCAACAAACTGTTATTGTCAAAGAGATAATCTCAGAATTTACACCCAAGTTGCAAAGAGAGCCAATATCAATAAAGATATTCTTTTTTTTGTGCCATATATCCTTTTTTTTACATGGATGATTAAAAGACTCTCCACAACTTCCTCTCTCTTGTTACTTGAGGTAACTTTTTTGACCCTTTAACCATCCTGCTTTATCTTTTATTCTGCTATACTTTCAAATTTACTTGTTAAGTAGGTTAGTCACTCTTCTCTTCTACTCTGAGTGCTAAATTTTTCCAAGCCCTCTTTCCTCATGTGTTCCCAAAATTCAACTCTCTCTTTCTGGTTGTAGTTCTTATTCTCTTCAAACTGTCCCTAATACTCTTGGCTTTCATCGGCACACAGCTGTGTCATTTTCAAATTTTTTTATCTGTAAAAGATTGTCCAACCTTCACTGATAAAATAATGAACATTTTATTTGGATGGAGCTATTAGTCCAAATAAAATGCCCACTAAAAGCAAAAACACAATCAATAATATCTAGTCACATTTGCTAGTCCATAAAATGCTTAGTTTATAAGAGTAATAAAGGCGTGTAAAGTAAGCCTGGACACTTGTTTACTACAATTCATCCAAGTGTTATAGCTGCATGAACATTCAGAGAGAAAAAATTAGACTAATTCTGAAAAATGAAAAAATCTATTGTTTAAATGTTTGACAATTTTAATTATTCTTTCAGTTTTAAATTATTTTGTTTTTAATTTTTTTAAAATTTTTGTTAATAGATTAAATAAATTTATTTGCTTTTGTGTTATCCAAATTTTAAGATTATTTTTTTAAAAAAACATTATTTATTTTTTTTATCTAAAAATGTACATTCTTGTTTTTTTCAAAAACATAAATAAATTTCAAATGCGTCGTTGAATCTATTTTCAATAAACGAAAATTAGGTGATTTATGAAAGTGTGGAAAATTTAAATTTCAAATTTGAGAATATTTTTATATATAAACATATATAAATCATTTTTTATTTTGAAATTTTAAGAAAACATTTATTTATAAGATGTGTCATTATAAAATTATAATGACTGTCTATTTTATGTAAAAAATTTTACAAAATGAAGACAATGATAATATATCAATGATCTTTGTGTGTATGAATTTATATATATATATATAAACTATATATAAATAATATATATATTATAATGACTAAAAATTGTGCCCCAATAACGATTTTTATTATAAATATATATTGTCAAATGAATTATTTTTATATAAATTTATAAAAATTTAAAATTTTTTAATTGAAAAATGGTTTGATTTTTATAATTTTCAAAATTGTTATAATTAATTTAAATGTAGTATTTTAACGTTTGTTATTATTTTTTAAAATATAGATTTAAGGAATAAGAAGAGGATCCTTTAAATAACCCAAAATGAAAAATTTTTTTGTCCAATTAGAATTAATACATCATTTTAAAAAACAAAATTTCATTCTAGCTTTATATGTACTTATGCATACATTGGCTTAAAAATATTTTTTCCTTTGTTAACAGCTATTAAAAAGGATAAAAAATTATATTTTTACAATTGGATAAACATCAATTCAGTAAATTATTAACTTTTAAGAATTGAGTCTTAAAAAATTATATCTCAAGAAAGCTCCGTCCAATTTTAAATTCATTGTAAAAAAAGGTTTAATAAAAAGAAACAAAAAAAAATTAGTTTATTTCATATACCAGACATTTTTTTAAATTTTTTTTTACCTAAAATTTTAGATTCTGTCTTGTATAGTGCTTTCACTGAATTTATTTCAAGATAAAAAGATCCATTATAAAAAAGTTAATAATGATCAGTATTCGGCCCGCCCATCATTTGTTTTCTAATATAGTAAATTTAGACGCGAATTTTTTATATTCTAAAAAAAAAAAAAAACATCCAATAATAGACTGATGTTGGAGGTTTTATTCAAGCAATAATTTAAATTTGGTATTTTTCACACGTTTCATTTATGTAAAACATTACTCATTCCTGATTCAATTGTCTGTAACAATTAAATATCAAAAATTCTATTTATAAATATATTTGCATAAATAATACAACTGTCTGTCTTAACTTTTTATCAATTTAAGGATACATATATTTAGTATATATTTTATATATATACAAAAGTTTTAAATGTATTTTTATTATATTTTATATATTATTCTTGTATTACAAATGTATATATCACATATACCAGGTGCAATTAAATGTTTCAGCAATTTCATAAATAAAAAATAAACGAATCTAATATATTATTTTTAAAATAGCCAATTTTTCAAAAAAGAAATATTTATTTGTTTGTCGATGGCTAATTTAACAGGTCAATTGGTATTTTTTTCCATTTAGAAATTTTACTTTTAATAAAACGTTGCATATTTAGATTTGATAACTGACAGATGAAGAAATTTTTTATTTTTGATGAATGTTTAAAAAGATTTAGGAAAAAATCGCTTATGAATAAATTAGGTTCCAACATTTTACATTTAAATTAAATGTTAAAAAGCAGCATTTATCCAAACGATAAAAAATTCAAAATACCCAACTGAATTATCCTTTTTTGGAAAAGTAGATTTAAAAAACTGACAATAGCATTTTTTTCAAAATAAAATCAAGTTTACATAATTTCTATATAAAGTTGATTTTAATGATGTTTCATTAGAATTTATTAAATAATAAGTAGATAAAAAAAAATACGACTGCTGAGATTTTATTTTTTAACATAAAATAAATTTATCCAAAATGAAGGAAAGCTAAAATTAAAATTTGAAAAACAAACAAAAAATCTAAAATTCTTGTGGTAAAAAAGATGATCAGAATTAAATTAATATTTAATTGGAGAATTTGATCTTTGAAAAAAATTTTAAGCACATAAATTAGAATGTAGCTTTTAATTATTTTTAAAAGAAAAAAAAAAATTGACAGTCATGAGTCCTGGCTTCAGAAAAACTTAAAAATTTCAGTTATTTGATTCATTCGAAGTTACGGTTACAGTTGTTTTCACGTTAAAAAAAATATTCTTTAATCTACTAAGTTTTGATCGACAGTTTGTTTAATATTGTCTTTAACAGAAAAAGTTAACTATTTAACACATAACACACCATACGAGGTATTATGTTGCTCGTATGGAGTTTAGTTGAATATATGAAAAATTGCCATAAAATAAAAATGCCGATAAATATTTCAAAGATGTATTATTTAATGTTGGGTGCATTAATTTTTCCAAATTCTGAGTTCAGAAAATGCAAATTAATATGCTTAATGATCATAAATTTATGTCCCTATTTAGTTTTTTAATAAATTAAATCATCTTACGGTATCCCAAAAATCAACCAGTGAAAAATATTTTTATTTAAACAACGTGAATTGACCTTTTTTAAAATAAATAGTCAAACACGAGAATAAAGTATTTCAACCTCATCCAAAAAAAATTTTGTTTCAAATATTTGATTCCAGTTTCAAGATAAAAAATTTTAATTTGCAAAGCGAAAACCTTTTGGAACTTTCAGGTTTAAGTTACGGGTTTTGAAATTTTTAAAGACAGTTTTAGATACATAGATAACTGTTATTATATACCGTACCTATGAACACTAATGGGTATGTCCCAATCCTCATAAATACGTTGGACACTATTGTAAGTGGGGGTAATATGCTGTCTAAGTAGTCCACCACTAGCAGTGGTTTACCTACTTCACGCTGCTGGCGAGTATTGTATTTTGTTGATGTTATAAAGATTACCATTTCATTTCCAACCTCCGTTTTGGTTATTCCTCATTCAGTAACCTTTTCTAGGTTACAACAATAGAAATAAAAAATAAATATTGCGGATATATAAATTGTTTTTCTACAAATCTGTATCCTTTAGAATAATAGTATGAAATACATTAAACCTAAAATCCTCCAACTATGAACTTAAATAGTAGATGTGGGTTCTTTCTATAAAAAATTTATGCAATTTGAGTTTTAAAAGGAGAAAATAAACCTGTGAAGTTTATTTTTATTCACTTCATTGGACATATATTCTCTGATGACATAATTTTTAATAGTCCAGTGTGGTCATTTCTTGGACAAGAGAAAAAAGTTTCATATGAACCCTCTCAATAAAAAAAATCATACATTTGAGGACATTTTGTTTTACTATTTTACATGATGTACAACCTTGTATAATAAAACATTTTTCTTGCAGGTTAAAGATCATTTTCTAAGAAAAACATACAATCTTTCCCAAGAAAAATTTTAAGAAATTAACAAAATGTCTGACTAACATAATTTAAACCTTTGTTTTTGGACATACTTCAATTCAGTAAATAAAATTCATTTTTTTTAATGTTTGAAATTGATTATATTATAAAAGAAATCCTTTATAGCAATATTTTAACCTAAAAAATTTTCATCATTCTCTCCCGTGATAATCTTTAGATCCATTTTCATAGAAAATCTAAATTTTATAGTGAATAGATTAGAAAAAGTTTAACAATGTAAAAGATAATTCCAACATCCTTAGATTCAATATAAAATTTATTACTATTTTCTTAATAAAAGTTAATTTCAACATTTTAAAGATAATTCAAATTTAGAAACATAATTAAAAATTAATCCACAATTTCCTTAACAAACGTTAAAATTTTAAAGTCTTTTCTTTGAAAAAATTTTTTTTTTAAAATTTTATCAAAGATTTTAAAAGTTGCCTCTTTTAAAAAATATTGATTTTTTCTTTATTTTTTGAATACGACCCAAAAACCAATTAAACACAAAATGATAATTGCTGTCTTTTTTTCTTTCTACATTTCAAATATTGCTTCAACAATTCATTTTTTGGGATATGTCCCATTTCAAAATCTTAGTTGACGATAAATAAACCTTCTCAATTATCAATTTTTCTTATTCCCAAGTTCAACTGATAAAAAATTTGATTAACAATTTAAACCATAGATTTTGTTTTGTATCAAAATTAGTCTTTTTAAATAAATTGTTAAATACTGGATTTTTAATCCATTTTTAACTTTATTTAAAAATATTTTTAGTAAAATTAAATGTTTTATTTTTATCTTTATTTTATGAAACGTTTAATTATTTTTTAAAAATTTATTATTTGGATTTTTTATTTGTTTATTTTCAATATAAAAAAAAAAACATAATAATTTTTACATTTGGCCTTATATATGAAATATAACAAAAATATTAAAAATCTTTGCAATTTTTATTTTTTGTTTTTTACTTTTTTTTTACTAGAATTGTCTGTAAACACGATATTTAAAAATAAATGTGCCAAAAAAAAAAAAATGTTTAAATTCATTTTTTTTTTTTTTTATTTTCTTCTGATTTATTTCAGATGAAATATCGAATAGATAAAAAAATCCAAAGAAAATAATTTTTTTTATAATATCATTTATATAAGTATAACATTCCTGCTTGAAAAAACAAAGTCAGACAATATTTTAAATTTCCAAATTATTTTAAATTATATTTTAAGCAATTTCTGATAAATGCTCGTTTGGTTTGGATGTTTTTTTATGAAATCTCTCTCCATCACTTTTAAATTCATCCCTTTTTTCAAATGGAAGCTCTGTAATTTCTAAAATATTTTTTTTCCTTTACTTTGATAACAAAAAAAGAAAGGTTTTTTGAGTTCATTTTTTATTCTCCATTCTTCTCATACATTTTCTTAAATGTTGGAAATTTTTTCAAAAAAACTCGTAGGACTCTTTTAGACCTTCTTCTCATTCTAAACTGAAATGGACCGAGCGGTTTCATTAAATGAGGGTTTTCTTTTTAGCTTTTAACAAGTACTTAAACAATTTTTTTTTTAATAAAAATGCCAGCTGGTTTGACACATAATGAGAATGGTGTCTGGAGAATGATACTCACGATTGTCAAATACTTTAAAAAGACAAAATTATATGTTTGAATAAACTGTTCGATAACCAGCATTTGGATGATTTCTTGGTCTGCCAAGGAAGCAACAGGATGGAAATTTTTTTATATTTTCTTTAGTTTTCAATCTTGAAAATTATGATCAAATAATCCATTTGTCATTTTCAATAAATCAAAAAGAATACTCATTATCTATTTAAACAAAAAAAATCATCATCTGATTTTATTGAAACAAAATAAATCATTTGTTGTTTTTTCGGATTAATTAGAAGCTGAAAAACAAAGCTAATTAAATTTCCTTATTCAATCTTGTCCATTCCCAAAATCATTTATAAAAAAAATGTTTTATTTTTATGATCAAATTAAAAAAATTGTGAAAATAAAACTATAATCCACTACCTTTCTAAATATTATTGCCAAAGCCTTTCTTCTGAATTCATATTTTTGATTTATTGAGTCAAATTTTTATCTTTTTTATTAAAGTGACCATTTTAAATTAAACTTAACAATTCCATTCATTCTCCTTCTCTTACTGAAGTTTGCAATTTTAAAAAATTTTGTTGTTGACATTGGTTCGTTTCTTTCCATTCTGACAAAAAACATTCCTCTTCTTTCTTTTTTTCATTCCTTAATATTCTTAATTTTTCCACAAATCAAGGAAGACAAAGAATTTGACATTAAAAAATGATATACATAAAAACTCCTTTTTCTTTCATTTACCAGATAAATTTTCATTTTTGAATAAAAAAAGTAGTTAGAAATGAAAAAATACTATCTATAAATTGTTTTAAACTTTTTTTTTTCAATTTCACTTAACACAATTTCTATTTTTTTTTTTTGCAAACTAATTTTTAATTTTAGATGAATTATTTGTTCTTAACAAGTTTTAAAATAGTGTTATCAATGTTTTAATCAATTCTTCAAAAATGTTGAAATAACTAACAATAAAATGACATTAAACATATAATTTTATTTTATTTATTTGATTTAAAAATTGATTTTAAATTATCAATTTTTTACAATAATTTTAAAATCGCTTTTCAAATTCAAAGTTTTTTAAATTAAATAAAAATATTTTAAGGATTCTTTTTTTTCCATTTGAAAACCAAATTTTTTTTATGAAGGTGAAATAAATAATGGTTTTATAATTTTATAAAACATTGAATAACATTTTAATATTTGATATAAATATCTAGGATTAAAATTAAAATTTTTATTTTTTTTGATGCTATTTTTGAATTTTATAAAAATATTAAAATTTTCATCAAATTAAAAAATTTAACAAATTTCGTTTAAAAAAAAACAAAATAAAACTGAAAAATATTTGATTGACTGTTTTTTAAAAATAAAATAATCTTATAAAAAAATTTCAATCAAGTCACATTAATGAATAAGTATAATTTCTTTATTAATATATTTTTTTTTGTCAAATCAATTATTTTGTTTTTGAAAAAAATGTTAAATTTTATATTCATTCTATATTAATAGATTTTAAAAAAAAATTTTTAAAAAACGATGAAAAAATTTTTTAAACATTGCCAAAATTTAAAATTGAATAATTAAAAATTTTAGCTCAGTTCTTAATATATGTTAACCATTAAATATATATAACATGAAAAAAAAATTATAAAACTTTTTTTTTTTTAAAATTTTTATCTAAAATTTTAATTCATGTCTCTTTTTATATTTAAATAATTTTTTAAATCAAAAATTTAAAAACAAATTTATTTTAATCTGTTTAATCAAAGTAAAATGATTAAAAGTATTGAATTAAATTATGGTTTTTTAAACATATGAATAATATTTTTCTTTGACAAAAATTATTTAAAATTTGTATAAAAAAATTTTTAATTTCAGTTGTTAGATGTAAAATAAATGTTATACATTTTTTAAAAACATGTAAATTTTTGGTGTAAATTATTAATTTAACCTGGTTGTTTGTTTTTATAAATATGAAATTATAAAATATATTTTCATTTGTTTTGTTTTATTTTTTTTTTTTTTTTTTAAGAATTTCATTGAGAATATAATTTAATCAATTTTAGAAAATTCTTTTGCAATATATCCAGACAATAAATTTAAAAAAAAAAAATTTAATAAATTTGGTATTATTTAATTGAATTTTAAATTTAAGAAATTTTTCTTTAAATTTACAAATTTTATGTTCATTTTTTTTTTATCGTCTTGTCTTTATTGAACCAGAAATTAAATCATTGTTAAAATGCTTGAGAAAAATATTCAGAATAAAATGGTTATTAAAAAAAAATTTAAATATTTAGAATATTATAAAAATAAAAAACATGTTTTTAAATTGTTATTTTTTTATAAATTTAAGCCATATAATTTTAATATAAAGTATTTTATATATTTTTATTTAAATTTAAATTTTTTATAAAATAATTTAAATTACATTTAAATTTAACATTTTATTTAGTAAAAATATCTAATTATTTTCATATTTAAAAAGGTTAAATATATATTAAAATTATACCTTTATATTTATAGATATTTATATTTTATAATAAAATTTCATTTTAAATTTTCCATATTATTAATTATTAATTATTTTAAAGATTTTATTGATTTTAAATTATTAATTTAAATTGACATTTATTTAGGCCTTTTTTTTTATTATTCTATGAAATATATCTTTCAAATTTTTATTTAGTATATATATTTTAATAAATAGATTAATGAAAAATGGTCTATGTAAAATTTTTTATTCATAAATGTAAAACAAAATCAAACAAATTATATTTATTTTATATATTTATTACTATATTTTTTATTAAAAAAAATTTTAAATCAAATCCATTTGTAATTACATTTTATAATATGATAATTCTATTCCAATATAGGAATGTCTATTTTTATTTTAGAAAAAGATTCAAAAATAAGAAGATAATTTTAATATTTTTATAGTTTTTTTTTATTTATAGTTGATAAAAATGGTAAATTTAAATCCTGTAATAATCTAAATGGAAAATTTTCAAAAATTCCATTCTCACATCCCAAAATGAAAAATTTTCTGTCTAAACTTCTCTTGGGGCAATGAGATTTTAAAAACAAAAACAGGTTATTTTCTCTCTCTATATTGTGAAAAACATCTTTGGCTGCATTTATTAAATAAAAACAAATTTTTAAAATCTTTATCTTTTAACTAAATTATTGCTTCTGGTTATCAAATTTGTTTTGAGTCTCCAAATTTTAATTCTAAATAAATATATGAGAATTACCAGATATATCATCAATATTCCTATTTCTGATTGTGTCTGTTTTTGATTAATTTGTATTTTAATGCTTTTCTTTGTCTTTTTAAATAATATTGAACAAGCCAAAAAGACATCATGCCTAAAAGATTTTTGAAAATAAATAAAGAACCTCTCCAAATGAATAAAGAAATTCACTTTTAAAAACAGATTTTTTTTTTAAAATTTAAAAAGATGTCAATTTAAATTAGAATATGATTTTAACAGTGTTCAGTCATGAAAAGAATTTTAAACCCAAAATTTACAATGCCTAGATTGATAAAGTATAAAATTTAAAAATGGATGCATATTATGAATCAAATCTACAACGCAAAAAAATTGTTAAATATTTATTGTTTCCATTCAAAGTTTTGATATATAATTTAAGTTTGTGTCTGATTTGTTTTTAATTTTTAAATTTCATGTTAACATCTATTTAATATTCATAAAATCTACTCACAAATGTTTTGTATAAAATTAAATATATATGTATAAATTGTATATTGATATAAATATATTAATAGATGTTCTCTCTTTTGAAAATTCATTTTTGTTTACATAAATATATTTTTATTATATATATACAGTATAATGGTTTTTACACACACATATATACAAATTTGTAATAAAACATTCAATACATATATTGTATTGTTTAAAAATTATAAAATAGCATTTATAAATATTTATATTTTATGAAATAATATGATATACCCTTAAATAAATTTATTTTCTTTTTTCCATATATTTATATATAAATAAATTTTATAGGTATATATATATTGATATTGTCATTTTTGAATTGTTTTTGGTCTCTTCAACTCCATTTTCTTTTGATTAACTTAATGTTCACTTTAGTTGTTAAAAAATATCTTCTGTATATTAATTCATTTGCAATTTCCCGATTTTTAATTTAAATGTCAATTTTTCAAGCATTACATTCATTTTTTTTTTTATTTTGATAAATGAGGGTAGCCAATTCCACCCAAATGAACATTATTTTTTGCAAAATAATTGACTCTCATCTTGAAATATTAGTCTGAAAAGTTTTTTTTAAAATTTTTTTCTGTTTTGTTTTTTTTTTTTCTAGTTTAAAAATTTTTTAAAATTTCATTTTCATAGAATTTAATTTCTTTAAATACAATAATTAAATTTGAATCAAATTCACTGGGACTGACCAATTCTAAATAACAATAGACATTTAAAAGAAATGAAAGATTTTTTGAAGAACTAATAAGACATTAATTTGGGACAAATGGCAAATGGTTTTTTTGATGGAACATAGAAAAGTAGATAAAAAAAAATGAGAATATGCGTAAACCATTTTCTTTTGAAAATATGGAATAAATGGAAATGCTATTTTTTGAAAAAATTCTAATAAAAAAAATTGTTTTTTTCATTTTGAATAAAATGACAAAAAAAAAATAATAACAATAAATTTTATATAAAGATTTTTTGTCTAAGTAACACTTTTCTAGAGGTATTCAAAAAATATGATGGAAAAAAAAAAGGAATTTAAAAGATTTTAAGTTTTTTCCAATTTTTCATGGATTTTGAAAATGAAAAACTTTCTCCAATTAAAATTGGAATAATTTTATTATCAGTGAAAATAAGTAGTTCCAAAAAAAAAATATGTGAAATTAAATTTTATTTTATTTATATTTATTCATATTTTATATAGAAAAGTTTCCCATATTTTATTTTGCACAGGAGTTACATAAACCAAATTTTTTCATATTTTGAATTAGAAGATTAAAATATTGTTAAAATGGGCCTGTATACAAAGAAATTGGCTCTATTTTAAATATAAATATATCCATTGGGCTGATATATATATAATATGGCCACTTTGATATTCGAGGATACCTTGTCTACTAGGGCGGATAGCTAATCCCTATTGCAGACTCTTGCTCAGGCACATTTGTGTTTGTTCAACACCCACAGAGCCCACCTGTGGTTTATACTGCAACTATGCTGAGCAGACCTTAGTTACAGTTTCTGGGAGAGAGCATGTTATCTAGCATGATCAACAATCTGAACAAGGCCAGCACACTCAAACCCTCAGTCACAATGACTTGTGACTTCATGCTAGCACAGCTATCGACAGCTCCAAAGTGTTCCATCTACCCAATTTCACTCAGAGGGCTTGGGTCAACCCATGGTCTGGTTTTCAGACACTTTCCAAAGGTGCAAAATGCTGGGATCCCCCCTCCAAACCAATAACATCAGGAAGTCTCCTTCCTGACAAATCAACCATGGTGAGATTTGAACCAGGTCTCTCATGGTCAGAAATATTATAAACGTTCTAAATATATATATATATATATATAAATATATATATATATATAAAAAATTATATATATAAAAAAACTTAACATAACATGTTCAAATAAAATTATTAAATATTTTGTCCTACAAAGGTTCAAACCCTTCTAATATATTCATTTTTAAAACAAAGAATTTATATTTTAATCATATACATGAAGCATATTTCTGTGTGTGTTAGTGATTTATTTTTTCCTAAATAATTTCTGATTTAAATAAAATGGATATCTGAATAAAAAGTAAACAATTTGAAACTTTCTAAGGTTGAAACATTTTTTTTTAACTTTTCATTTTGTCCTGTGTGGTGAGTTTAATCAAAGAGTATAATTTTTAAAATTTATTTTGTAATGTCAATTTTGACCATTCTTCTTATTAAAATGTCTATTCCTGATATGAGGTATTATAATTATTTACATTATTTATTGTTATCCTCATCTTGTCCTCATATTTTTTATTCACGTTTCATCCTTTTCAGTATCTGGACTATAAGTTTCTTTGATGAGGAATTTGAAAACCAAACCCTTTATTTTGTCCACTTTTGTAGACTGATTTGTTCAATCAGCCAAAAATTCTTTTTTCCTGTTTCAATATATATTTATAAATTTTAAAACAATTAACTTACATCTGTTAAATACTCAAAATTGCTGAGCCAGAGACTAACTTTGTAAACATGAATGACTGAATTCAGAACTTAAATTCATTTTCTATAATAAATATTCCTTATGATTTAATTTTCTTCTCTTTTGCACTTTCATGCCATATTTTTCTCATATTAATGACAAAATTCAATATTTGATTTTTTTATTTCTAAAAAAATAAGATATTTTGGTAATCTTGCATTTCAAACAGAGTTAAAAATTTTTGAGGTTTATGAAAATTTGAAGCTAAATCAGGGTTAATTTTTTTCTTCAAAAAAATTCTAAAATTGATTAAAAAACTGCTGCTATTTAGTACCAACATCCATTTGTAAATGGATCATCAAAAAGAAAACCAAAACCTTTTTATGTATAAATTTCAGAAATGTTAAATCAATTTGTTGTTTTTAAAAAGGAAGATCATCTATGTTTAACATTTTTTAGAATCTTATGATTTGATTTTATTTAAATAAAGCATTTCAGGTTTAATTGAAGTTTTTATTTACATTAATGTCTTTTTAAATTTGATAATTCAATTATTCTTGTTATTTTGATGTTTTATACTATGGTAAATATTGTGAAATATTTTATCTTATTTTTTTTAATTTTTTTTGTTAAAGGTGTTGTTTCAAATACAATTTACATTATATTTATTTTATTTTTTTCATATGTAAATATTTTTTTATGTTTTTTTTATTCTATTTAGAAATTTTGATAACATTATAACTTTTTGGGCATTCAATTGAATGATTTAAATTAGTAATAATTTTGAAAAATGTCTTGTGATTCATTTCAGTTTTAATTTAAATTCCTGTATTTTTTTTTTATCCTGTTTTATAGAAAAACTGGATTTCAGTTTTTCATTTTTGTCTTTTATTTTTATTTAAATTTTTTATTTTTTTATATTATAAATTATTTTAATTATTAATTATATTTTTTTTAATTAAATAATAATTTAAATTATTTTTTCTTTTTTTATTGATTTTTTTATTGGTAAAAACAATTTTAATTTTATTTGAAAAACTGAATTTTGAATAAAAATTATATTTAATTTTTAAAACTATTATGACATTTAATTCTTGTTTTTACAGAATCTAGAACTTTTTCAAAAATAAATCATTGCAATATATTTTAATTCAAATACTTATATGATTGATTAAGATGTCAATGTTTAAAAAAATATTTAAATTTAACATAAAAAGATTTAAAAATTAAATAAAATAAATGTTTTTACAATTCTCATAATAAATATTTTTTATTGAATTTGTTTAAATAAAAAAAAAATTCAAAAATTTGATTTTTAAAAATAATTCAACAAACACCCATTTTAATTGATTTACATTTTTAAATTCTTTAGGAATAGAAAATTTTTTCAATTTTTTTTTGAATTGCAATTTGAAAAAAATGATATATGTAACTCTTTAAAAAAAGATTCAATTTTTAAAATTAAATTTTAAAAATTTTACATTTTTTGGTTTCATTTTAAATACCATATCATTAAAATTAAAATAGGAATTTAATTGAATTCTGTTTTATTCCAAAAAATTTTTTCTTTGTTCATTTCCTTGATTTTTTATCCAAGTTTTGAAATAAATAAAAATAAATAAAATTTTTAAATTATGATAGATTAACAAATGGAAATTTTTGAATATGTTTTTTCAATCATGGCTCCATTAGTAGAATTAAATTTTGAAAAATGTTTCAACAGTCAAAAGAGATTTTTTTTAAAAATTTGATATTTATGATGATTGATTTAAAATATTTTTTATCATATTAAAACTAAAACATTTTCTTCCATCAAGATTTAGTTTCATTTTAATTAAAGAATGCACAAAAAAATTTATAAAAAGTTAAAATTCCATTTTTAAACACAAAAGGAAAAAAAACTTTTCTTTCTTCTTTATTTATTTTAGAATTTAAAATACTTTTTGAAATAAAAATTTGGAGCAGTAATTTACTTTTTTCCCTTTTAATTGTTGCTGATGAAATTTTGGTTTTCTAATTTTATTTGATTTTTAAATCTTTTTTGAATTTAAACATTTATGAAATGATATCCATCATTGGATTAATTCACCCAATTTTTTTAAAACTTTTCTCTTCTTTCAAATTCTGAGACAATTTCAAATCAAAACTAACAATTTTGTTTCTTAAAAAAATATTGCACAATTTCCTTTTCTAAAAAAAAGAAAATTTTTTTTTCAAAAAAATGTCTTTCTGGTAAAAATTATTAATTGTTTGGAATGAACATTTCTCAATAAACATTCAGAAAGAAAATGTCTTTAACTATGAAAAACATTTTTGGATTTTAAATAAATTTTCAAATTTCTAACATTGAAGAAACTTTTTTATGTATAAATTTTTTATAAAAAAAAATAATGGAAATAAATAAATTTTATATATATTAAAAACCAATTTTTTTTCACTTTCAAAAATCAAAATCCAAAATTTTCATTTGTCTTGCATTTAAGATCAAAATAGTTAAATTTTTAATTAAAAAACCAATGGATGTATATTTACATTTTTAAAATTTAAATAATTTAATAAGATGTTTACATTAACTCAAAATTTAAAATTTATATTTATAGCAAGATTAGGTGATAAAATTTTTTATATATTTTAAGATAATTTTTTAAAGGGAATATATGGATTGCTTTAGTCATTCTATTTTAATTCAAAATCCTTGATAATTCTTCTTGAATAACCTTTCTTCTTTTTTCCAGTAAATAAATTTTTCTTTAAATAATTTTATGCAAATTCTTTGAACTTTCTGGGTTGTAATTTTCAGTGTTTTTTTAAAAATCCATAAATTTTTAAATTTATCATATTGTACATATATATTTTAAAAAATTTTAAATAAATTCATATATATGTAAATCATTCATATAATTTATATATATGGTCTTGCCAAAATAGATTCTTTCATTATAAAAGCAGGTCTAAAAAATTGTTGATATTTTTTAATGATGTTCCATCATTTTCATTTTAACACTTTGTTAATTTTTTCTTTATTTGAAACTTAATAATGGTTTATTTTCATTATATTCTTTCAAATCTTTCATTTCAAAGAAAATTATTTTGATTTAATTTTAGATTACATTAATATTATATATATAATATATATATAAATATATATATAATTATATATATAGTAAAAAAAAAGATTGATATATGGCAAAAACTTTGGTTAAAAAATTCAAAATTTTTAAAATCATTTTAATTTTTTTTCCATTATTTACTATTTGCTTTTTTCATAAAATATGGTTTATCATATAATTTGGAGATTAGACATTTAATGCCAATTTGAATTAAATTTTTTTTTTTTTGAATGTAAAATTCATTTCTTTATATTAGACATTTATTAGTGTTTAATGTTCAAGAATATTTTTTAAACTCAATTTTTGAAAGATAATCATGTTCTTTAAAAGGGTAATTTTTTCATTTTACTATCCCCAATCCCTTTCAAATCTTTATATCAAATTTTCATCTGATTATTTTGTCTCCTTGTTTTCTTAATCCTATTTTAATTTCCATTTGACATTTTTATTAATTCACAAATTTAAATTAAATATAAATAAATAAAAATATTATTATAAAGATGGCAATTTTATTTTGAAAAAAATTTTAAAAATACATTGCACAATTCACTTTATGGATTGAATTCCGTCTTTTTAATGTTAGTGTTCAAATGAATGAATAAATCTCATTGATTTTTCTTCTCAATTTTAAACTTATCTTCATTTAATATTTGTTGAATGATTTTAGTTGAAACTAAATATATATATTCCACTAAATATATATATATATATATAAATATATATATATATATTAAAATTGATGTGAAAAAAACATGTAAGTAATGAAATAAATAAATGTTATCAAAATTTTAAAGATTTCATTGATGGTTTAAAAACAAATAATGCTGTCTTATATGTTTTCACCCATATTTAAAATTTGAAATTTAAATTTTTTATCAATTTCACATCAAAAAAAATATCACAATATTTATCATTATAAATAAATATTTTATGTAAAATCAAATTATTTATCTCATTTTATATATATATATCTCTCTATCTATAAAAGGCAGGATGTGTGTGTGTGTGTAACGAATGCACGGCCGCAATTTTCGACGGATTTGCACCAAAATTTACATGCACATGCTCCAAGTTAGCGGGAAGGCCAAGACCGACTTTGCATTTCCCAACTCCCATCGATAGTGGAAATAATCGATTTTTCATGCTTCTACGGCAGTTTTCATGTAGTTTGCGGCCATTTTGTACTGGCCAGAGTGAGAGCCTATAGCTGGCTGCCACGAATAGGCAGGAAGATTCTATTGGCCAGCGTGAGAGCCAACAGCTGACTGACATGAATGTTAACTAGCATGCTAGCATGCAAAAAAATCGATAGCTGCATTCATCACAAGTGGGAAAAATTTAAATCTGCATGGCACTTTACTCCAATTGGCTCATTCGCTTGCTTAAACTCAACGTTGATTCTGATTCCGCAGAACTGGGTTGGGTGTAAAAAAAGTATTTGTTGTTAACATTCTTTTTTCATTCGGTTTTTCCAGTTACGAGTCCTTTTTTAAAGCTGATCGTTTTGTGTTCATTTTGTTTAGTTCTTTTTTCGTAACAGATTTAATGTTTAGTATAGAGCTTAGAAAAAATTCGCAGTGTGAGATAGGCAAGAAGTAAGGCATGTAGCAACATCAGCACGGCAAAGGACACTCCTTTAAAAAGGCAAGGAAGGGCAAAAATATTTTAAGTCAAGTGATAGCGATTGCTGTATGAGTCGTACGATTTTTGAATCAAGCACAGGCAACGCCGGGCCCATACTATATATATGTATATATTAATATATTATATATATATATATATATATTTATATAATTTTATTTTGATTTTGGAAATTTATTTGTGTTGCATTAAATGATAAATTTTAGCTAAAGGGTATTTATAATGGTAAGAAACTATTCATTTTCCAACATTAAAAATGTTTCCTTTCATCTAAGTATATAAATTTCAAAAAATTTTATATTCAGAATTCATATTTTTTAAAAATTTGATGATTATGTCAAATATGATTAAAATATTACCATATGTCACTCTGAAAATGTTTCTAGTCTTGATTATTTCTACAAAATCCTTTTTCATTATTCTATTGTTTTAAAATGTTTGTGGTTGCTGTGAGTCCTCCACTTGGCTTTTAGTTCTTTCTTACATAGCCCAGAAATAGACTACAAATGAGAGCCAATATTTGATATTTTTTGCTTGTGCTGCCATGGATTATGGAGGGGATGGTGTTCTTATATATATTCAAGTTATAACAAAAAAATAAAGTTATGTCTATTCAATAAATATCTTCATGAACCAATTGATTGATGCTTTATTCATTTATTTAATTTTTTCATATTTCAAAAGAAACTTTTTTTCATTAACAACCTCACTAATATATATTTCTATTAAATAGAATTTTAATACACAGGCATATTTGTCAAATAATATATATATAATCATGGAATTGAAATCAGTGAAAAGTTCAAATTGCATTATATTCACAAATATTTTTTTTTAAGTTAAATAAATTTAAAAAATAAAAAAACCCCAACTGTCCAACAAAATATTGATATCAAACATTTTACATTTTATTTATATGAGATTGAATAGTCAAATAATTTTCCCATATATACGAAGGAATATAAATGGTTTTTATAAAAACATAAGTAAATTTTTGTCAAAATATATTTATTTATATTCGAATATATATGTGTTTGTATATATTTAACGTTAAAGCATTGAAAAATAAAGTTCACAATTTTATAATAAATTTATGCTATTATATATATATATAGATATATATTTTAAAATATATATGTTATAAATCTGTAGTATAATAGAACAAAATCCTATGTAACTATATTATTAAAAAAAATTTTTCTAAAAATGTTGAATTATTTAACCTTAGGTCAAAAGTATTTTTCAACTGATATTTTTTGAACAGGAAATTTTTTTTCTTCACTGAAGATTATAAATTTGTTCCATATTTAATAAAAACAATTGAACCTTATAATATATATGTTCTCTATATATATATATTGATATATTATTTAAATAGCTTGTTTTTTTAAAATGACAATGTAAATTCTTCAGACATATATTATTCCAAATCTGAGAATAAAAAGAACAACGAAAGTGAAAATAATTTTTTCGAAATTTTGTTTTTTTTTTTTTATAATTTTCTTTTCATTTAAATATTAAATTCAAAGAATCATAGTTTTAACATTAAAATTTTATCCTAAAATATTTTCTTATACCCTTATCAATATTTGTATATATAAACGAATGTATATTTTCTAGTTAAATATCCCCCATAAAAATAAGAAAAAAAAAATTGTAAAACAACAACAAGCATCAAATTTCCAAAAATTTTAATTTTAAAAATAATATTTAAACATTATTAAAATTAGAGAATAAAAAGATCAGAAATTATTTAACAGAAGATAATGATTGACATTGCATTTAAATTTTTAATGAAGATCAAATTGACTGAGAAAAATTTAGACTGGTCCTTTCCAAAAAGAAAAAAATTTTAAAATTTTAGCATAAAAATTTATTTTTTAATCAATTATTCAAAAAATGATGATACTTTTAAGTCAATTTTTTAAATTCCTGTCAAATGTCCAATTAATCTTAAAACTTAAATTAAATGAAAAATAACATAAGACAAAATTTTAAAAATTTTAATGGTTTTTAATGAAACTGAGATGTATGGATATCTATATTGCCTTTCTTTGGGTTTTATTCATTCTCTATTTCTATATAGAAGGGGCACTGGAATATATGAATACAAGCAACCAATTATATATTTTTTAAAATTCTATTTAAAACTGTTACTGAACAAACAAATATTTTTAATAGTTTAAAAAATAAAGAGTTTTTTTTGATATGATTAAAATATATTCTAAATTATTTTTTCAAATAATACAAAAGATGTAATGATTTTTGGTCAAAATTTTGAGAACAAATATGAAAATAATTAAGAAATTTGGAACAGGAAAGTTAATTAAGGATATGAATTCAAAATAGAATGAATAATAGTTAAAAGAAATATAACAATGACTAATTCAATTGGATAAGAATAAAGAAAGGTTAAATTCTAAAATTTTCCAAACCAGATGTGGTTGGGGACAATGTTCAATAATTTAGCCCCCTTTTTTTCCTATGAAAAAGATTCTCTAAAGTTCAAACATTACTTAAACAAAACCACAAACATAATCATTTATCCAATTTTTTCAGATAATAATTTGTATCTGTATTTGAAAGTTAACCCATAGACTACAAACATACATTTAATCTAGAATTTTTTTTTTTGACAAAATGGAAATCCATTTTTTATCTTTCTATAAGTCAATGAGAATGTGAAAAAAAAATATATATTCATTTTCTTCATATTGTTTCCATATTCAGGATGTAGATATTATTTGTCTCAACATTTTCCTATATTGGGCTTCTTTTAATGTTTGTTTTTTTTTTATCACTCCAAATCACTGTTTTTCTTATGCAAGATGATCACTTCAATAATAATTATATTAAACAAAATGTCTATCATGAAATTTTTGGTATTTTTAATTGATATGATAAATGCAAAATTTATTTGTAGGACTCAAATTTGTTTTATTGGAAAAAAATCAAAATGAATCCATCAACCTGATATAAGGGACAAGAAGTTGAGCCCTTAAATTTTTAATAAAAAATCAATGTTTTAATCTAACTACCAAAAAGAATTTAAAACTATTGTTTCCTTAAAATGATTGTATCAAGATAACTGCAAAGAATTACTCAAGTTCTTGTTTGAATAAATTTTTGACTAAAATATATAACAACATCTTCCGAGCACATTAAATTGTTTTCATTTATATGACAATGCTAGAAAAATTCCTTAAAAATATGAGCAAATTAAAAAATTAAAAAAAAAAAATTTTCAAGAAATCAAAATAATGACTATTAACTGTCAAGTTCTCTAAATATTAATTCAATCCTATATTTTTCAAATCTCTGGAAATCTGTAGTCTGAACCAGATTCCAAAAAGACTTTTAAAAAAATCAATTTGAAAAACTGAAGGATGTTGAGAGACAATATTAACATGGAAAATAATTTATTCAGATTTAAATTTTAAAAAAAATATATAAATTTGATGATATCTTTGTACTTAATGAAATGGAAAGATTTTAATGAAATTTCTGTAGGGAAAAATTATGATATCCCTCAAAAAATTTTAAAAATTTTTTTACATCTTGAATACATACTTTAATCTATTTATAATCTAAGAATAAATTGAATAAATGGTTGGTAAACAACATTAGCATTATCATAAAAAAAAAATTTAAGTAGCTATAAAGAACAGGAAATTGGAACAAAACATTTCATTTTTAAATCCTTAAACTAACCTAGCTATATAAATTGTATAAGAGAAAAGTTTTTGAAGAGAGAAATTTACTGAAGTCTTAGGAAAATTGTGGAAACTTCCTATTTCCTTTTGATAAAGTTCTGTGTATTAACAAACCAAGATAAATACCAATATATATTTGATAAAAAAAATTATATAAATTAATAAATAATTATTTATAACAAGTAACAAAAAAAAATCTTTCCATTGCATTAAAACAATCATTCATGTATCAAAATTATTTCAATTGAATGTCAAAAAACTGGCATTCAAAAACTGATGATTAAAAGAAATGGCCTTTCTGATTCTAATCAGATTTTTCAAAATTATTCATTTTATTTAGCATTGCCAATGTATAATAATTTGTTCACAATTTCCAATTTCTTTCCATTGCAACATATAATAAACATTTTATCTTTAAACAATTATTTTTTTTTATTGGCAACTTCTGGTAAAATAATTAATACCTCAAATTTAAATGATAGTTAGTTATATTGAACAATTTTCCACTTTTTAATTTTTAAAAAGAAGAAAAAAAAGAGAAATATCAAAAAATTTAGTTAAAATCTAAATATAATAAGGATATATATATATATATAAATAAAGACACAGAGAATAGATTTTATATATATATATATAACACATTATTAATATTGACTATGTGTATATATAAAAAATATAATATGTGTGTAAAGATTTATACAACAGTCCGTGTATATATGTATATATAAATAGATTGGATTGAAAATCATATATATAAGTTATTCTAGTTGAGTTTGTTATATCCCAATATGATTTTATGGTTTGAAAAGATATATATATCCATCTCTGGGTAAATAAGGATAGATATTTCCTATATAACTCATTATTTACCTGTCTTGATAAGGGCAACATAAATTAAAAAACCTGATATATGTATGTAAAATATTCTGTGTGTAAAGTGGTTTATCTATTTGTTGACTTCCCCACTATAATCATATTATATGATGTTGGTAGTCTGGCTGTTTGATTTAAGAACTGAGGATCTGGACCCTTATATGTTTAAAAATGATAAGATTTATATTGATGTTATTATATATATATATATATATATATATATATATATATATATATATATATATATACATATACACACACAAAACACACAGACATACATATTGGAATAGATGGATGGATAAAATGGGGCAGTTATATATATATTTATATTTAAAAAGTGCTAAATACAAAGTAGAGCAAAATATTTATTACATATATTTTTATTATAATAATTAAAAATAAAACATTTTGGAAATCCAAAGGAAATTACTAAATATATATATATATATATGCATATATAGAAACTCTCCATCATTAGAGAGAGTGATTTGTAACATTAATTATTTTTATATACTTCTATAATAAAATTTCATAAAAAATTTTTTAATATGGGTTTCATTGAAACTTAATTTCCTTTTTCTGAATTTCATCTTAATTAAAACTGATTAAACAAAATGCAAGGATCAGTATAAAAATAAATAGAAACAATAAATCTATTTATTCAAGACACATTGCAGAATAAAGATATTAAAAATATTCATATATATATATATATATATATATATATATATCTATTCTCTCTACCCACACACACACACAGCATTCTTAGACTGAGCACAAAACACTTGGTTTTCAAAACATTATCAGAAAAGAAAACTATGAATATCACAACTTGAAAATAATAAAACCATGCCATTTTTTTCCCATGTTATTAAGTCTATATCAATAAATGCTCTAAAGGAGTCCATGATCACTCTTCCCTTGAAAAATGACAGAAAAATTTAACTTTGTGTAAATAAAATGTATTCATGATATATTAATAAAATAAAACAATTTTTGCAACTTAAAAATATAATATGAAATATTTTAAAAATATGAAAAATATTTCTGATTTTTTCTACATAAAATTAAAAAAAAAAAAATTTTGAAATTCCAGTTACAGAAATGCGAAGACAGACAGATGAGCACCAAAATGCCTTTTATCCATTTTGAAATTCAATTCATTTGTTGGAATCTTGAATAAAAAATATAATAAACAAATTCATTCACTGGCTGAACTTATTTTGTCTTAACAATTTTTATTCAAGACAAGTTCTATAGTTTTTTCAAAATGTTTCCAAAATAACTTTCATTGTTTTTTGAAATAAACCAACTATTTTGATCTAAAACTACTAACAAAAAAAATATCTAGATAATACTTTTAGCATCAGGTGTTGATGACTTTTGCTATATTACTCTCAGGTTATGCATGCATGTGTCTGACAAAAAGTTAAATTTAAACCCATCAACATCCCTGGAAGACATTTCAAATGACATCATCATTGGCCTTTAACAAATATGATTATGACAAATCATTTTAGAGTTATATCAAAATTAAACCTCCTAAAAATAATTTTTAAATTGAAAAATACAAAGAAATTGAAGGATTAATTTAAACCACAAAAAACAAATCCATTATAATTTTTTTTTCTTTTTTGTTTTGATATTGTTTTATTATAAATTTATTGGATTTATTATAAAAATTGCAGTGTGTGTGTGTGTATGTGTGTCTGTACATTTATATATTGGATCAAAAATTACATTTTTCAACTGATTTCAACAAAACTTCACAGGACTGTGTAAAATTACCTTGCGGTGGTTCTGACAGCGACAAAAATTGGAAAAACAACAATTGTTTTTGCACAAAAATCAATTTGAAAACACGATTAAACATGATTCTGTCACCAGAATGAAAGGGGACAACTCATATCGAGTTATACTTATTATAAAACCCAGGTTGTTTGTGTGTGTGTGTGTGTGTGTTCATTTATATATGGGATCGGATTTCCTGCATTTTTCAAACCAATTTCAACAAAACTTCACTTTTTTTTTTTTCAGGTAGTGTTTCTTATTGTCTTGCACACTTTTTTCTTTATTTGTACATTCAGAATGCCTTAAAAATTTCATTTGCAAGACAATTGTTTATAATAAAATTCTATTCAATCAGTAGACTCATAATGATTGAAAACAATGTTTTTGTTTGAGTTTGGGTTTGACCAATTCGTAAAAAAACAAAAAAAAAAACTAATTAAGACATGCGTGTCCGTCAACCTTAAACAATAATCTTTGTCAATTTTATTTTTCAGTCTTTATGATGGTCGATACTGATCTATCTCTTACTGTTACATCAAAACAAGAAACTGTAGTAAAAAGAATATTTTAAATTTTGATATATACACTAAGTAGAGCAAATGAGAGAGTATATATATATATATATATATATATATATATATATATATATATATATATATGGTGGTACATTTGAAAACTTGCAATTCTTCAGCAGAACAAATCAGTACCTTGAATAAAAAAAGAAAGAACCAAGAACATTAAAACAAAGAGAAAATTTGTTATGTTTAAGCTCCAAGTCTAAACATGCATAAAACAAACGAGTAAAAGATGTAAAGTGCTCAATTTTAGAATTTTTTTTTTTTTTATATATATATATATATATGACAAAGAATTTCATTTCAGGAGTTTATGCCGAAATACTTTATGTTGGTAGATGGAAAGAAAAGACTTTAAATGAATTTGACTAGATAAAAAAAAAAAATTTAAAATTCTTTGACTAGATAAAAAAATTTTACAGCACTCTGGCCATGTGTAGTTGCAACAATATAACAAATTTAGTTCGATGAAGTTCTGAAAGACAAAACATGTCACAAGTAAATTTTTTCCATTTTGTCATACAATTTCCCTAATACTGTTCTTTATATATATACATATATCAAAATAAAAAGAAAGAACAGTCAGATTTATAATCCAGAGTTTTTAGCATTTATTTTTAA
>CAHIKZ030003550.1:0-85195 GCA_903632075.3 Acanthosepion pharaonis | reverse complement strand
ATTAATGTAAATAATGTCCATCAGGAGGTAAAGTTTCTGACTCATGTAAGATATTGTATTTTACACTACCTATTTATTTACTTACTGTGTTTCCAACTTCATATTATTTCATTTTTAGCTCAGTCCAAATTTAATTGTATCTCAAATATAAAATTTAGTCATTACCAAGTCGGCGTTCTTCTTACATACAGAGAACACCAGATCTGAGAATTTCTGTATTGTGTTAAAATGAAATGCATTGTGAAATCATCTGATCCTGAATTGGTATTGATTTTTCACTTGAAAAACTTGTTGAAATTCTTGGCTTTTTCTTTTTTAGTTATTATTTATTGTTTATGCAACTGACTAGACATTTGTTAAACAGTCTAAAATATTTCGAAGTCGGCCTGATGTTTCACCAAATGAATTATCGCTAGATAACTCACGTGAACATTACGTATTTTCATGAGGTCAAACAGGTTGGTAACTACATGTTGCTATAAAAAAAATTAGAGTGCATAATTGAAAAACATACGATATATTTCATAATAAAGGAGAGAAATGGAAAACTTCAAACTACTAAATCATAAGCGTATATATAATATATATATATATATATATATATATATATATATGTGTGTGTTTGTGTGTGTGTGTGTGTGTGCGCGAGAGAGATATAGAGATCTGAATGTGTTTCACATGAATATTATTTAAAAAACTAAAATAAATGAATTGACATATGAATGAATATATATATGAAATTCAGTTGTCGCATGTTTATGTTTCTCTTTGAATTTCTGAAGAATACGAATAGCAAAAATGAATTTCTGATAAGTGAATATGATATACATAAATTGATAAGAGGAAGATACTTAAATATTTCTGCAAACTAAAATATTGATTCTATGAATGATGGTTTATATATTTTGCATTCATGAATAATTGATACTATATATAAAATTTTGTGGAAATATGCGCCTAGTTAAGTTTGGTACTGAAAAGAGTGCGACATTTTTGTTTTTTGAGTTCGCTGCCTTTATATATAACTTTTATACAGATAACGACTGAAAATTATTATGAGAATTTAGATAAATTATTTCAGCGCCAATGCAAATTTCAATACAATTTTACAACACAGACAGACACTCACAAACCGTGAATAACCCGACTTAAAACTGATTGTTTTGCATGAATTTAAACACAGCTGAAAAAATGTACATATGTTTTTTAACATGAAACGAATATGAATGATTCTAACATCTTTAAAAATACCTGTGTATAACGATATTTTACACCTACATTTAATGTAAAATAATTAAAAAATCTAGCACTATAATCGAATATAAACATATGTATTTTTTAAAAATCAAAATTTTTGCATATCTTCAGAATCCGCCAATAACAGAAAATCGAATATAATTCTGGTGATAATCAGCAAACGTTTTCTCCGGCATTTACTTTGTTTTCAACATTGTATATAAATATGTAACAGATAAAAAAGAACTATATATTTTTTATATAAATGAAGAAAATGTGAGGACATTTTAAGACAAGTGGAAAAAGTTTACTCGTGATGACTTTCGTCGTTCAAAACTTCATCGGACCAAATTTATAATCCATGTTGGTATTTGTACTTCACATGCGCGCATAAGCAGAGGGGTTTATTTTTATTTTCGAATCTGGGAATTTTAGAAATATATATATTGTTGAAACTTGACTAATGCATGGAATAATAATGCAAACAATGCAAAATGTACTTAGAACAAAATGTATTGAAATAAAGAAAGTTCTACATCAATATTTATTATATTTTGTCTTTTGTATATTCCTGGTAAGACCCCGTTCCTGGAGAATGTTTGAACCTTCGTGTCGCAGTCGGGCAGTGTCCTTCTGGTTGAATCTTCTTAATTTAGATTCCTCCTTTGTTCCCGGTACTTTAACCATATTTATATGGTCGGTATTCGGTCATCCATTTACTATTTTTCCGCAATTAGATGGATCCTACCACAACAAATTTCTTTTCTTTTGTATGAAATTTTTTTCAACCGTATTCATTTAGTTTCGACATTTTTATTCTTTTTAGGACTTTTGCATCAAACCCTTGTAACTAGGTATTTCACAGATAACGTGATATTTTTATATAAAGAACAGTTTGGGGAAACTGAACACGTTGTCCTTCAGACTCATCGCGAAGAATTTTGGCTGCAGATGGCCTTGCATGGGGTTAAAATTTTTTTCAGCAATATCTCTAGACGTTTACGTCGTAGTAAATTAATTTTCCTTTGATCATTGTAAGATTTTATATGTCAAATGTGTGATCAGTCTCGTTATGGTGGACAACCAATGCATTTGATGTATTATTTTGTAAAAAAGCCCTTTTGTGTTCAAATTATCTTTTATTTAGATTCCTTGAGTTTCTTCGATGCAATTTTGTGGCAACTATTACAGGCGATGGAATAATCTCTTCCTTCATGTTGTAGCATACTATTTTTCTTAGTATTGACTAAAGCTTTTATGTTTTGGTAATATTTTATGGACCTCTTGTTTTTAAATGAATATAAAAAAATCAGGCACTGGAGAACTTGTAAAAAGTAAACTTTTTTCCACTTTTTTCATAAAATATATATAATACATACATACCCTTGTTTCACACACAACACACACAAACACACACACACACAAAAGTAAACATTTTATATATATATATATATATATATATATGTCCTTGATAATATACTTGTAAATTGTGTCTAGGAAGTGACAGCTACGTATTCCGCTAACTTACAGTGAATGTTTGTATTTTGTTATTACTTTCATTGACAATATTTTTGTAGTATTTCTTTCCGAATATGCTATCAATGTAACATCTGTGAAGAATATGCAGATGGGGTTGATGTAAGCCTCCGTGTAGAGTCTGAGGCCCTCAAAAATTAGGGCATTCTTTTTTATCAGAATGATGAGAGTGATTTTTCCCGTGACGTACATTCCTAACCACCATTAGAATCACCCAGCTATTCCTGAATCCTCTGCAATGTCCTCAGATTCACCCCCAAACACTCTAAAATATTCGTATTGGAACTTCCGGGGCGAATGTTGTTACCACATTTCTGGTCGAATGAATTCCGTCCTGATGCTCTTTTCTCACGGACGTGCCCAACCAACACAACTCTCTAGTGCAGTCAACAAAATCAAAAGCAAACAACGCGCAAGCATGAAATTTAACATTTAAAATTGTGACAATTTACGCATCGCACCCTTCATATGTACTGGCAAAATCGATTGAGTTTTTTTGCGCAGGAAGATATAGAAAATAGATACATTAGATAAAATATATCATGCGAGCTTTATTTAAAGAGAATGCAAAATATATATATATAAACATGGTCTCGTGTATATATACCCGACCACTCCTTTCAAATTAAATTAAATATATTATCAAATATATTTAACAGCATTTTCTAACATCCACTTCAAAAATTAAATATGGAAATGTTGTAGTAATATTAATTCAAATTATCAAGCAGTATGATTTCTTATCATTTCACTACGTGTTGACAGTTTTTGAATAGGTTAAGCAAACTTCTTAACACAATTATTGGAAGATATTTTTTTGAAAAAATCTTGTAACACTCTTAAATAGAATTGAGATTGATATCTGAACATTTACATTAGGTGAACGAATATGAAAATGAAATTTCCCTTGTGGCACCCTGCATAATTAGAAAACTGAAAAGAGATATTCATAAATATATGATTTACTTTTTTTGGTTTGTTAACCATTTGATAGTTATTTAGAGATGAGAAATATTTGGGTTTTGAGAATAATTCTCTAATAACATTTAGGCGATCCGAAAGAAAGAAAGAAAGGGAAAGAAAAAAAAAAGAGAAAGAGAAATAGATAGTACAAAACCCGGTCATAAGCACACACACTTAAACTGACACATAACAGGTGTCAAAAGATATCCAGGTCAAAGTACCTGACCGAAATCCACGACAAATGGAAGTTGTTGTAATTGGTTGAAGAAATAGAGTTTAGAGATAATAAAAAAAAAGAAAAAAAAAAGAAAAGGAAAGACAGAAACATAATACGAAACAAGGTCGTAAGCGAAAACACACACGCTCGACCGGCACATATATAATGTCAAAATTATCAGGTCAAGCACTTGATCTAATTCCGTGTCCGCGTAGGATGGAAGGTTGTTAAAGTTGGCTGAAGCAATAAAATTTTAGGGACAATGAAAAAATATTGATAAGTGACAAACGAAAAGTGTGTCATTGAGATGATGGGTAACAGATGGGAAATGTATACGAAAACAGGGCATTAATGCACGAGAACCGGACAATTTCTGGGGTTGGAGAAAAAAACCACCCAAAGTAAAAATGCTTTTTTTGAGATAATGTAGATTTTATGATCGGCCAGAGAAAAATGGAATATTTGTATTAGCTCGCGACAGACGCCGACAGGTCTGGAAAAATTCCTTAGTAGATCGCATCCAATTAGTGGCAGGCTGTTTTGATAGATGCCACGTGTGGAAGGGGTCGATATCGTCATTTTCGTACGAAAAGGACAATTTAAATTTTGTTTTTTTTAAGCAAGGTGTTTCTTCCCCCAGAACAAAGCCCCGGATTGTACACGCCCGATTAGAGACGTCACGAAGGAAGGAGGGAAGATACCGACCAGAGTCTCATTGGCCGAAAGCGGTCACGTGATGTGCGAGGGAGGAGGAAATATGCCCGACCAGGACCCATTGGTCGAGAGCGGTCACATGACATACGAGGGACCAGGGGAAGCGGGCATGCGCCTCCCCAGAGGCACAGTAAGGAAGTAGGAATGAAAGTAAGAGCGATAATGGGAAATCCCTAATCAGAAATAATACGACTAATTATCAAGAAAACCCTGGCGCCGACAGACCCACCCCAGTTGTTACGGCGTCAATAAAGCAGGACCCTAATCGACAGAAATCAGTTGCAGTTGCAGTTGGAGCTGGGCCGCGGACAGCGAGAGGCTTGAGCGCGGGAGGCGGGCCCGGTTCATTCACCCCCTTGTGGGCAAGAGAATCCGAAGTGAAGAAAATTGCCCGGAAGCCGAAGAGAAGTTGCAGTTGGAGTCGGTGTTGCGCCTCGGACGAAGAAGAAGTTAAGTGGCAGTTGCGCCTCGCAGAAGTTGGAATCAAACCAAGCCTAAGAAGAGAAATTCGTCCAACCCAAGTCGAAGTGAAGAAATTCGTCCAACTCAAGTCGAAGTGAAGAAATTCGTCCAACTCAAGCCGAAGTGAATAAGCTCGTCCAACTCAAGCCGAAGAGAAGAAGTCGATTCGCGCACTGACGGCGAGAAAAATCAGCCGTGAACGACAGGTAGAGATCAGCGCCCAGTGTCGAAACCAATCCACACCCCGAAATGCAAATTTCTAGAGGGTAGGCAACTCGAAGCCTTAAAGTTGTATGGTAGAAGCTTGGTGCCACAGTCCACAAAACGGGTCTGGAGGTAGGAATAATTTTGTGTAACGAACATTTAGATATAAAAAGGTTGTTACCTTTTCTTCAATAATTTTTGACCTTGTGAGTTTTTTTTTTCTTGTGTTATCACCCCATCGACCTGAACTTGCATACGGCCCCAATCCTGTTTGATCCCGTCTGTCTAAGATCTAATCACAACGTGGGTAGGCAGACCGGAGATCAGTGCAGTTACCCTAGTAACCAGGCGTTGGAAGCGAGTTGGGAACGGCGAGGCTGGTAATCATCTAACCAAAGGGTTAGAACGTCACACTTGGAGCCGCGAACGAGATCGAACGACAGAGTCGACGCTGCGACCAGGGGGGGCGACGTCACAAATGGTGCCGTGACCAACGGATCAACCTGAGACAGCCACGTCGTCATATCGATCGACCATCGTTGCTGAGAAATTTCAAATAGGACTAAAAACGACCCGGGACCGAAAGGAACGAGAACAGAATCGTCTGTAAGGTAGGACACTTTATTTGATTTCCCAACCTCGATTGTTGCTGCATAGATTGTCTTTCTCTTTAAATATGTCGGACTACGATTCAGATAGAGCAGTGGGGGATGAAGAGGGAGTACAACAAGGGTTGTCAGTTGATTTAAGAAGGCTGTTAGGTGGACCGACGGTCCCAGCATTTGACGGCAGCGGGAAAGAATTTAAAAACTGGCTGGCAATCCAGGAGAAGAGCCGAGTTATCTACGAACTTTCAGACCACGAAACCCTGTATTTGGCATACGATGCCACAAAGGGGAAAGCATCTGAATTCGTGAAGGAGCTCTTGGAGAGTCAACCCCACTTATCTTGGGAAAGTTTAAAGGGACTATTGACCAAGGAATTCGCCGACGATGGCACGGCTATAGAGGCCATGAGGGCCCTCCTAAAACTGGACACAGCTGCGGGATGAAACCCCGGGAGAATTGGGGCCCGAGCAGGGAAGCTGTCATCATTGGCCTTCCCGAAGTGGTCAGAGACAATGCGGTTATGCAGGCCCAACTAGCGGACCTGTATGTAGAGGCGCTAAGACGAGCGTGTTCGTCACGACGTACTAAAAGAAGGACCGCTGAGACTATCGGCAGCAATAGAGCTGGCCAAGGAGAGCCAGGGCGTATGGGGAAAAGGTGAAGAGGTGTGGGAGGAAACAGATACTAAGTCAGGAGGCCGGAAGAAGGGGGTGGGAAGATCCCCGCGTGGAATCAGAAGGTTAAAGGTGAAGTAGATCAGGCTGAAGTATGGGAAGAAGACCCCAATAGAAAGCATGGTCGACCAGGCATGGCTTTTATAAGCCCACGCCGGGTCGATACGGGCTGGTCTGCTGGACCTGTGGGCACGAGGACCACAGGGCGCCATGGAATGTCCGACGAAGTGGGGGGTTGCCCCAGACTTCGATCAGGACAGATGCACCAGATGTGGTAAGAAAGGACACCTGGCCAAGTGGTGCGGGCTGAGGAAGGGTGCCCCACAGATATTAACAAAGAAGGCTGAGCCCAAGAGACCGGCCCAGGGAAAAGCCAGCGGGCCACCCCGGAATTAAGAGGGAGGGGTGGCCCAGTTAAAAAGAAGAGAAATAAAAGCTTGGACCAGTGGACGGGCGAACCGCTTGGATAGAGAACGGGTTCCCCCGGGAGTAGACACAATGCCAACCCAGTTGAAGAAGAGAAGAGCAAAATGTTGGACATGTGGTCGGGCGGGCCACTTTGCGGCAAGCTGTACGACAAGAAGGTGCTGGTTTTGCAGGAGGCCAGGACACCTGAAGAGAAGCTGTATCCTTAGAAACAGCCACGGAAGAATGGGAGAGGTCCGGCCGGGGTCGCCCAGGTGCAGGGGGCGCAGGACTCCACCTCATGAGAAGAATGAAGGTGATTTATTACTACCGGCACCTATGGCTGGGTTAACCCAAGGGTGGGGACCCAGGAAGAGGAAAGCTCAAGTGTTCTCTTCGCTAACGCAAGAGAAAAAACTATCCTGTAGAGCGGAGATAGGGGGTAAGGAGATGAGGGCTCTGGTGGGCACAGGAGCATCTGTGTCATTGATGAGAGAGGAAACATACAGGCGGGTGAAACGGAAGAGAAGGTTACGGGAAGCGGACATAGAGGTCACGCAAGCAGATGGAGCCTCCCTGAAGATAAAAGGGATGGTGAGGCTCCCGGTGAGGATTGGGAAAGTAAGAAGCACCCAAAATTTTTACGTAACCCCCGACCTGTGTACGGAGGCAATCTTGGGAGAAGATTGGCTCCGGAGCCAGAGGGCCCAGATCGAGTTTAACCCCACTGTGTTGGTGGTGAATGGCGAGAGAACGCCATTGGGATGTCCACCAGAGGAGGAGATAACCATAGTGGTGGAGGAAGATGTAAAGCTACCTCCTAGGACCGCAGTGTCGGCAAAGGGTAGGTTAATGTCAGGAAAAAGGGTATGGAGAGGACCCCTGCAGTTGGTCCCTGTAGAAGGAAAAGGCCTAGAAGATAGCGAGGTAACCCTGTGCGAAACGGTAGTGGAGGCAGCCGAGTTGGTGCCCATTATGATGGTGAACCAGGCCCAAAAAGACTATAAGGGTTAGGAGAGGGGAGGAGATAGGGAGAGCACTTCCCCTACGGACTCTGAATCGGGTGAGATTCGAGGAGGAACGAAGGAAACTAGTAGAGCAAACAGAAGGAATCATAGACGAAGATATATTAGCACCGGATCAATTTAGAACCAGAGTGGGGGTTCTGTTAAGGGACAATCGAGATGTGGTAGCCCAGTCAGACAAGGAACTAGGCCAGAACCACACAATCAAAATGAAAATCGACACCGGAGACCACCCCCTGTGAAATTAAAACCCTACCGGACACCTATACATAAAAGACCACTTGTAGAAGAGGCAGTAGAGGAAATGTTGGAAGCGGGGATGATCGAAAGATCGATCACCCCTTGGAGCTTCCCAATAGTAATAGTGGGTAAGAAAGATGGCGGGCACCGTTTCTGTGTTGATTTTAGAAAACTAAATTCTATATCGAAGCCGTTAGCGGTGCCATTGCCACTGATAGATGACATATTGGCATTATTAGGGAAGGCAAAGTACTTCTCTACGTTGGACTTGAGGTCCGGGTATTGGCAGGTAGCCCTTGATGAGGCTGAGAAGAAGAAGGCCGCATTTGCGTGTCACCTGGGACTGTTTCAGTTCAGGGTGATGCCATTCGGTTTAGCTAATGCCCCGGGAGTCTTCCAACAGCTAATGTCAATAGTGTTAGGAGGATACGAGAGCTTTGCCACGGCGTATTTGGACGATATCTTAATATTTTCGGAAACAGTGGAACAACACTTTTTCCATTTAAGACAAGTGTTGGGAAGGTTAAGAAAACACGGCTTAAGATTAAAATTGTCAAAGTGTCAGTTTCTGAAGGAAGAGACTAGGTATTTAGGATTTGTCATAAACGGAGACGGTATTAAACCCGACATGGATAAAGGTAAAGGTCATAAAGGGAAATGCCAGAACCTAAGACAGTGAGACAGGTAAGATGTTTTATAGGAGCTATAGGCTACTACCGACGCTTCGTCCCGGCATTTTCAAGAATTGCCATACCACTAGTAGCCCTGACGAAGAAATACGCTAGGTTCAAGTGGACAGAGGACTGTCAACGAGCATTTGATTCGCTAAAGGAACAGTTGACAGCCGTCCACTGCTGACGTACCCAGACCTCAACAAGCCCATGGTATTATACACGGATGCCAGTGAGCAGTGTGTAGTGGCAGTACTTACCCAGCCGTGTCCCGATAAGGAAGGACCAGTGCCAGGCATACCAGAGGAAGTACCAATATACTTCCTCCCATAAGCTCTCAGAGACACAACAGAGATGGCCAGTAATAGAAAGAGAAGCATATGCCATCATGTATGCTCTCCAAAAACTGGACTACTATTTGAATGGTGCGGTCTTTACTATAAAAACAGACCACAAACCTCTGCAGTACCTATTGCAGGCAGAATGGACAAATAATAAGAAAATTCAACAGTGGGCACTTAAGTTAAGTGGCTACCACTGTAAGACAGAGTATTTGGCAGGGAAGGAAAACACGTGCGCAGATTTACTCTCAAGAATACCGAAACAATTGGAAGAAAGATCTGTAAAAAGTAGAGCAGGGAGTAGATGATAAAGCCTATAGAATAGGAGTAATTAACACTAATAAGCTAAAAGATCGCCCTATGATAGAATCGGACGAAGAAGGGGACGCACAAATAATAACCGATCCCTACTGGACAGAAGGAATTGAGAAGGAGCAAGCAGACATTGAAATAGCTGCTCTGAGAGAGAAGGTGAAGGCAGGAGAGACCACCAAGTATGCCATAATAGAAGAAAGGCTGTATTATCTCTCAGGCAGGGATGAAGAAGTCAAGCCCAAGTTGTATGTGCCCAAAAGTTTAAGACCAGAGATATTGGAACAGTGCCACGAGAGGTTGGGTCACATGGGAATTGATAGGACATGTGATCTTATAGGAAGAAAGTATTATTGGCCCAAACTGTACGGAGAGGTCACTAACTATGTTCGGAGTTCTGTAGTGTGCCAGTCGCAGAGCAGAAGGCAGGAAATTACACCCTTGGAGGAAACGGACGTGCCAAACTTCCCCTTCGAGAAGGTGAGTATGGATGTATCAGGACCATATGGGGAAACTGCACAAGGAAACAACTATATAGTGAGTTTTGTCGATTGGCTAACAAATTGGCCTGAAGCATTTGCAGTACCAGACAAGAAGGCCAGAACTGTGGCCGGGTTGATAATAAGTGAAATCTTCCTTAGGTATGGCGCCCCTGTGCAATTGGTAACAGATAATGGCACGGAGAATGTGAACAGCATAATGAGAGAAGTTCTGACAGGTTTGAATATAGAGCACGTAAAATCATCTCCATATCACCCCCAAGGAAATGCTAAAGTGGAAAGGTTTCATAGAACCTTGGGAGATGTATTGGCCAAGCTGGTCAGAGAAAACACTGGAAATTGGGACTTGTATTTGACGCAGGCTCTGGCGGCCGTGAGGTTTACGATAAACGAAACGTCCAGATTTTCTCCTAACTTTTTGTTGTTTGGCAGAGACGTGGTCCTGCCTGTGGATAACCTACTGAAGCCCCGAAGAAAGTATATGGGAGAAGATCATCATCAACTATTGCTGGAACAGCAACATAAGATATTCGTACAGGCCAGGAGAAGAATAAAGAGGGCCCAGAAGAAAAGAAATGAGAGAGTGAATGCTGAAAGAAAGGTAGTAGAATTGAAGGTTGGAGACCCTGTCTACTATAAAATCCACCAGAGAGAGGGAAAACTGGACCGGAGATGGGAACCGTACTACCGGATAGTAGAGCAGACGGGTCCAGTATCATATGTAATATGGGATCAAGTGGCAGGACGAGCGAGGAGGGTTCATGCCAATGATCTGAAGAAGGCTGAAATAGCTAACCTGAAATGAGCGAGCCGAGGCCTAGAATACAAGGACAAGGAAGGTAACTCTGGTTGAACCGGAAGAAATGGAGACGGAAGAAGACTCCGAAGAAGATGAGGAGATAGGTCGACTTGGCTAGATAAACAGAAGCAATCCGAGTGACAGAGTTGGAACCCTGAGCGTGGATTAGCGATGTTCAGTCGTCGACTGAATCGGTGCAGAAAGACCCTGTGAGGTTGCCCTCGCACACCCATGTCCGAAGAAAAGGAAGAAGAAAGATATGAAGAAAAGATTCAATCATAGATGATTGGTAAAGGCTTAATCAATTGTACAGAATTATGGGGAGCCGATAGTGAAGGATTCTCTAATGTTACCTTAAATAAAAATGCCAGTATTAATGAAACCGATAGAAAAGATCGATATGGATCAATTGAGAGATAAGTTAAGTGCGTTGGGAAACGAAGGTGTGGCTTGGGAAGACGATGAGCAGATCGCGATAAGTTGGTCAATAGTGATGGGTACATTCCTAGTTATAACCATCGGGGTGTATTAGTATGGAAGGTTAAGAGTAAGAGGAGATTAGCGAACGACAATCTAATGAGCATGCAGCAACTCGAGAGGGAGATGCTAAGCAGTGTTCCTCACTCAGACAGGACTGGCGAAGAAATTGCTGAAAGACCAACGGAAGGGGCTGGCGTGAGACCACCACGTGCGGCGGAAAAACCTCCCACAGCGGAGAGGAAAACATTGACCAGAAGAACAAACCATAGTAAACACATCTGCACCCACAGACACACGCACATATTACTTTTGCATGTAAAACAAAAGAAGAACAAAAGAACATTACATTGCATGTAGAACAAAAGAAGATGAAAAGAACATTACCCTTGCATGTAGAACAAAAGAAGATGAAAAAGAACATTACCCTTGCATGTAGAACAAAAGAAGATGAAAAGAACATTACATTGCATGTAGAACAAAAGAAGATGAAAAGAACATTACCTTTGCATGTAAAACAAAAGAAGATGAAAAAGAACTTTACATTTGCATGTAAAACACATGAAAGTTGGAAGAGAACATTACACTGCATGTAAGAAGGTAGTATAGAATTGCATGAGACAAATGCATGGTGCATGTTAAATAATGTAATTACGTTTAGGTGTCATTTGCGGGTAAATGACAAATCGGTTAGGGAAGGATCGTGGCACCCTGCATAATTAGAAAACTGAAAAGAGATATTCATAAATATATGATTTATTTTTTTGGGTTTGTTAACCATTTGATAGTTATTTAGAGATGAGAAATATTTGGGTTTTGAGAATAATTCTCTAATAACATTTAGGCGATCCGAAAGAAAGAAAGGGAAAGAAAAAAAAAAAGAGAAAGAGAAATAGATAGTACAAAACCCGGTCATAAGCACACACGCTTAAACCGACACATAACAGGTGTCAAAAGATATCCAGGTCAAAGTACCTGACCGAAATCCACGACAAATGGAAGTTGTTATAATTGGTTGAAGAAATAGAGTTTAGAGATAATAAAAAAAAAGAAAAAAAAAAGAAAAGGAAAGACAGAAACATAATACGAAACAAGGTCGTAAGCGAAAACACACACGCTCGACCGGCACATATCAAATGTCAAAATTATCAGGTCAAGCACTTGATCTAATTCCGTGTCCGCGTAGGATGGAAGTTTGTTAAAGTTGGCTGAAGCAATAAAATTTTAGGGACAATGAAAAAATATTGGTAAGTGACAAACGAAAAGTGTGTCATTGAGATGATGGGTAACAGATGGGAAATGTATACGAAAAACAGGGCATTAATGCACGAAGAACCGGACAATTTCTGGGGTTGGAGAAAAAACCACCCAAAGTGAAAAATGCTTTTTTGAGATAATGTAGATTTTATGATCCGCCAGAGAAAATGGAATATTTGTATTAGCTCGCGACAGACGCCGACAGGTCTGGAAAAATTCTTTAGTAGATCGCATCAATTAGCGGCAGGCTGTTTTTGATAGATGCCACGTGTGAAGGGTCGATATCGTCATTTTCGTACGAAAAGGACAATTTAAATTTTGTTTTTTTTTTTTCCAGCAAGGTGTTTCTTCCCCAGAACAAAGCCCCGGATTGTACACGCCCGATTAGAGACGTCACGAAGGAAGGAGGAAGATACCGACCAGAGTCTCATTGGCCAAAGAAAGTCACGTGATGTGCGGTCACGGATGTGCGAGGAGGAAAAGATGCCCGACCAGGACCCATTGGTCGAGAGCGGTCACCTGACATACGAGGGACCAGGGAAGTGGGCATGCGCCTACCCCCAGAGGCACAGTAAGGAAGTAGGAGTGAAAGTAAGAGCGATAATGGGAAATCCCTAATCAGAAATAATACGACTTTAGAATTATCAAGAAAACCCTGGCGCCGACAGACCCACCCCAGTTTTTACGGCGTCAATAAAAGCAGGACCCCAATCGACAGAAATCAGTTGCAGTTGCAGTTGGAGCTGGCCGCGGACAGCGAGAGGCTCGAAGCGCGGGCGGCGGGCCCGGTTCATTCGCCTCCTTGCGGGCAAGAGAAGGCGAAGTGAAGAAAAATTGCCCGGAAGCCGAAGAGAAAGTTGCAGTTGGAGATGGTGAATTGCGCCTCGGACGAAGAAGAAGTTAAGTGGCAGTTGCGCCTCGCAGAAGTTGGAATCAAACCAAGCCTAAGAAGAGAAATTCGTCCAACAATTCGAAGTGAAGAAATTCGTCCAACTCAAGTCGAAGTGAAGAAATTCGTCCAACTCAAGTCGAAGTGAAGAAATTCGTCCAACTCAAGCCGAAGTGAATAAGCTTGTCCGACTCAAGCCGAAGAGAAGAAGTCGATTCGCGCACTGACGGCGAGAAAAATCAGCCGTGAACGACAGGTAGAGATCAGCGCCCAGTGTCGAAACTAATCCACACCCCGAAATGCAAATTTCTAGAGGGTAGGCAACTCAAGCCTTAAAGTTGTATGGTAGAAGCTTGGTGCCACAGTCCACAAAACGGGTCGGGTGGTAGGAATAATTTTGTGTAACGAACATTTAGATATAAAAGGTTGTTACCTTTTTCTTCAATAATTTTTGACCTTGTGAGTTTTTCTTTTCTTGTGTTTATCACCCCCGTCGAACTGAGCTTGCATACGGCCTCAATCCCTGTTTGATCCCGTCTGTCTAAAGATCTAATCACAACGTGGGTAGGCAGACCGGAGATCAGTGCAGTTACCCTAGTAACCAGGCGTTGGAAGCGAGTTGGGAACGGCGAGGCTGGTAATCATCTAACCAAAGGGTTAGAACGTCACACTTGGAGCCGCGAACGAGATCGAACGACAGAGTCGACGCTGCGACCAGGGGGGGGGCGACGTCACAAATGGTGCCGTGACCAAAGGATCGACCCTGGGGCAGCCACGTCACGTCACACTTTCATTAAAGAAGAAATATAACAATTCAAATAAAATTTCTTAATGAAGTTAGAATATAAATCAGAAATTTACTGTAAAGTTTTTAAGCAATAATTATCCGCTTATGAATTTCTTAAAAGATAAATATGTGTGTTTATGTAAATTACATTTTCAGAAATAAAATTATATTACAACTGAAACTTTTCGCAACTTCTGTCACCGTGTTTGTGTCTGCGTGTGTGGGGTGCGGATGGATGTAAGTGAGAGAGAGAGAGAGATAGTTTAAATAAAGATAAACTAAGAAAATTTGTTCAAGATGTCGCCAATTTAGCTCTCTATAATTTTCTGTCATTTCTAGCTCTTAGTAAATTTTGTCATTTTGCCATATCCTCTTGTTCTGCCACCCATCTACACAAGTTCGTTAGCTAGGTTATACACTGCATCCCTCTGTTCCCCTTGTCTTCACTATGTCTTGCGACAGCCAAATTTTCACATTCCTCTTTCCCCATTACGTGCGCTACAAATGATAACTTTCTCTATCTGTTTCTAATTATGTGTCCTTTTTCTTTAATACTTTCTTCCATAAATTACTAAATGATTATGTTATTCTCAGCATCCTTCAGTTGAACGAAATTTCAGTTGCTTTAATATCTTATTCGTCTGCGAGAAGATTACCCATCATTCACTACCATTTAGGGCAATTCAATCGCTTTTCTTCGTTTCTAACGAAATTTACCTGTTTCTTTATTCTTTGCTTAGTTCTGGAAAGTATTTTCCTGCTCCAACGCACTTTAAAATTTCACAGATGCAGTTTATGTCTTCTTTTAAAATCTTCTCAAATATTTAGATTGTTCCACTTGCATGATTTTAGCATCTCCAAACTGACTTTTTTACGCCTCCTAAATCATCTGTTTCTTTTCATTTTGCTCGCAGATTTCAATCAATGTCGCTATATTTAAAAATATTGCAATTGATTATTTAATCAGTGACAATTCATATATCGAGAGACATCGCAGAAAACGATTTTCTTGTTCACATGTAATTTACAATACGCATCCAATAAAAATTAATTTGAAATTGCTACTCCCTAGAATATTTGACAGGGAGATATTTTTCACGTTTTGTGGAAAATTAATTTATCATTTACTGGTTGTTCAAAAGTAAACAACGTGTAGCAAATATAACACTTCTAAATAAATGTTTATACTGAATATTTTTAAATCAAGTTTGAGTTATTAAATTGGTGGCCTGATGTTATATATCCCCAGCTAGACAAATGTTTTATATTTGTCAATTAAATCAGGTTTAAATTAGTAATGAAACTTGTATATTAAACAGATTTCTATGAGTTATGTGACGTTCTAACCTTTTACTGATTCTGATGGGAATCTGATAAGATTCGGTATCAGCCTTGTCGTTTCCAGCTCGCCTCCAACGTCTGGTTACGGGAGTAACTGTTTTGATTTCTAGTCTAACCTACCCACGGTGTGATTTGATCTTCGGTAGACGAAATCAATAAGTCACCGGGACGTAATGCAAGCTGAGTCCGGACAAGAGTAATACTGCACAAGTATATGTAAAAAAAAATAAAGTAACAACTCGAAAAGTTCAAATGTGTTAAAAAAAGGATAACAATATTTTTTATATCTCGTTGCTGAATACAGGACTGCGTCTTTCTCCCAAACCGCTAATATGGATTCGTGACACTTTGTGTTTGTTAGGCGAGTCTTAACATCTTAAGTTGTTTGTTCTTTAAGAAACTGGTTCTTGGTGTATCTTCAGGCGATATTCGTAAAACTGGTTTTGTTGGTGTGAGTCTAAGTCGTTCTTCAAAAATAAATTGTTCTTGGTTAGAAGTTGAGGTCGTGATTGCGTGGGATCTTAAGTCAGCTTTCTGCGAGGCGGTCTCAATCTGCAAACTGCAACTCCAACTCCGACTCAACTGCCAACTGTGAACTGCGAACTCAACTCATTGCGACTCTGCTTATATGGACGCCGACCAAAACCAGGTTGGGCCTGTCGGGGTTTGAGGTTCCTTGATAATTCTAAATCCACAATAAGTGTTTTTATTTGTTTTCAGTCAGAAAAATTTTTTTTCCATTTTGGAAGTCTTTTCCTCCCAAATTCTTCCTTTCCATATTCTTCACCCATACCCTCAGAGGTTGTCAACGGGTTTCCCCTCTCTCCACAATTCATCTAACACCGTCCCTTCAAAAATGTCAACAGGCCTCCTCCTTCTTCACATGATTACCTTCGCCTAACGCTCACGCCACCATTCAGCCAATGGACGTCCAGCAGTGTGGGTGTGGCCAGACTAGCCTCAGTTTAAAAAATCTTGCTCAAAGAAAAAAAAATATATCTTCCTTTTTTTTTTTTCTTTTCTTTCTTTCTTCTTCTCGACAACAAACCAATACGACCCGTAGTGTGGTCTCCTTAATCTCAATTTTATCCTGAATGTCACCTGGATTCATCAATCGAGACCATCGCCAAACAAGTGGGTGGTCATCTAGCGATATCCACAGCCAATTATTCGTTTCCCGATAAAATAATTTTCTTTTTATCATAGCCAGCTCCTGACACAAAACAGATGCCTTTTCAAAATGATATTCTGTAAGATAGCTAATGGTTTAATCTTTTGTTTTTTGGTGATTCTGCGGTTGGTCCAACGGACATTTTTCCGCGACCCAATTAATTTTATCTCTTAGAATTCTGTCCCTGTAGGTCCTTGGCAAATTTGAAATTTTCCTTATTGCTACCATTCGGCTATATCTTATTTGTCATAAATCATAAATCAAATCCGATCCGACAGTCCACGACCTTACTTTTAGTCGCTAATGAAAATAAAATCTTTAGCACATTTTTTTGTTAGAAAAAAAATAACATCGTCTTTTCGTGATAGATTCTTATCACCAATTTAATTCTCGCCTTTTTTTTCTCTTTTTTTCAGTGTCCAATAAAATATAAATATCAAATGAAGAGATTCAAAAAATGAATCGGAATCAAGAAAAATAAAAATATATTTATAAAAAAATCAGACGTTTCAAGACACTAATGAAAAAAATATTTAGAAATTAGTAGAAATAGTGACGGAATTAAATAAAAATTTCTGAAAAAATTAGGTTATTTTCTGATATTCAATTTTGAAAACAAATCACACGTTACGCAAAAATGAAAACCAAAGAAAAATAAAATTTGTTGTCTGCGGTGCAAATAAAGAATGCAAAAACATGGTTTTTAGTACAATGTTTTTCAAAATTCGAAAAATAATTATCTAATAAATCAAATTTTCATATAATATATATATACATATATATATGTATATATAAAAAAAAAGAAAGAACGTAAAGATATATATTTTATATGTTCTTAAAAGAAATATAGTATATTAAAAATAAAAGTGAAATTATTTTTTTCAAATCGTAGAATAAATAAAAAAGTATTCTAACCTAAACACCCCGCAAAAATCAAAAAATATACAAAAATAGAAAAAAATGCCGAAAGAATTTTTGCCGTTAACAATATTTTTTTTTTAAATCCAGACGACATGCATTCTAACGGATGTCAGATTTCATTGAAAATACATCCCTGGAAAAAGGTAACTAATAACTGATACATCTAAATTGTCGATAATGAACACGCAAAAACTTTTGTCTGGTTGAATAGGTTTTTGTGTGTGTAAAAACGTGAATTATGATTTTTATTGTGTTAAAAATATAAGTAATTTTAGAAATGACCAAAATCAATTTTTCATTAATGTCTTTAATTATAAAATTTTATTCAATTTTGTCACCATTTTGAAACATGGTTAGAACTTTGTAAAAAAAAAAGCAAATCAATTAACATAAAAATATATTTAAAATATTATATATATATATATATATATATATTTATAGTTTTTTTTTTTTTGTATTAGATAAAATTCAGTTAGCTACACACACACACACACACAACCACACACAAAATTTTATATATATATATATATCATATATATATATATATATATATATATAATATGTGATCCTAATTATTGGATATAGTTTCAAAAAAAAAAAAAATCAGAAAGATTCAAACAACTTCTTTAATGAAATTAATTTTTTTTAAAAAAAATATAAAGTATCTCTGGAAGTAATTCATTTGAACTCAAATGAAATTAAAACAAAAAAAAAAATGAAACATTAAAAAATAATAATAAAGAATAATTTGAAACGAAAATGATGGACAAAAAATATTATTAAAAATAGATTCATTAATCAAGTCTCTTTTGTTTTTCTTTCATTTGTATTTAATTATATTATATATATATATATTTTTTATATATAATTCAAGATATTCGTTTCGAAAAATATTTAATTATTGCAAACAAAATTCTTCGAATGGTTGCCATATTCATAATGTTTTCCATTGTATTAAAAAACTTCTTCAATCACAAAAACTTTCTGCAGAAAATTTCATTAAAATAAATAAAATTTAAAATTTTTTTTTATCAATTATGCAATGCTAGGTTTTGAACTCAGAACACATTGGGTGAAATCAATTGATCCAACCTAAAGTTTTTATCCACTGGGCTATGTGAAAACTTCCTTTAACACATCATTCGAGATGAATTCTTCGGGACTTATAAACCTAAACAAAAATTTTTTTTAAATATAGAGTGTGTGCAATCTTGTTGTTCTTATTATTTGCTCAGTGTCGTATTAATTGCCGTATTGTATTTATTTCTATGCTTGATAGCTTAGAGGATTTTTGACACTAAAAGCATATGTGCTGTTCTTGAGCTTTTATATTTTCCACTTATCTCTCCTATCTATTATTCCTCATCCTCTTCTCTTATATCCATTTTTTATATCGGTCAGCCACGGCTTTTTTTCTATTTTCTGGAAGAGTTACCATGTTTTGTAGTCTTATCTTAACGGGCGGTTTGTTTCTCATAACACCACAGATGCACAATGGCGGGCGCACAAATCTTAGTTACATTCTCATCTATAGGAAGCCTACGAAATTGCATTTTAAATATTCAGATTAAACTTCTCACATTGGTTAAAAGGAATTCCACAAAATTAACTTTCTATCTAGATTTATTTTTACGGCTTCTTAATTAACTCAACTTTGAGAGAAAAAAGTTTAAAAATACGCTTAAATTAAAAATGCTAGAAGTTCCATAGCAATAACATTTGAACCCATCTTGAAACTATTATAGAAAAAGACAAATTGAACCAACCTTTCGGTGTGACATTGACTGAACCAAAATGTTCTGATTGTGCTCCCATAAAGAAAATAAAAGTGGCACCGGACCATATGAACAATATTCTAAGGATTTTGACGAATATATTCATAAATATTTTCTGAAACCATATATATATATAAATATATATATATCATATTGTTTTTAGAGATCCATTTTTATAATATATATATATATATTTAAAAAATTTGTCATCTTCGTACCTTGGTTTCATAATTACATTATCCTCAATAATTTTATTTAATGATGAACATAAAAAGCGGTTTTTGTTTTTTTATCTTAAAAACGCTAAATTAATATTTTCAAAACTAAAAAAACAAAAACAACAAAAAAATATCACGACGTTTGATTCAATAATAATATTAATAATAATAATAACCATTCTATGGATCAGTAAAAACATATTTATCGTTAATAGGGTTAAATTTTTTTGATATAAGAAAATATGCAAATTCAAAAAACTTTTCTTCAAATGATAAACAAGGGCATTTGAAAATTTGGACTTCTTTTTAAAAGGTTTTTGGGATCCGGAAATGTCATAATCGGTCATTTTCAATTGGCAGAACATTGCAAAATGGTAGTCGTTGTCAAAACGATTTTTTTTTTTTTTATTTCCACCTTATCAACGGATACGTGTTTTTTATTAAAATTATTGAAATCTGAAAATTTGGTAGATTTAACATGGAAGAAATGACGTCGTCCCCCGGTCGCAGCGTCGACTGTGTCGTTCGATCCCGTCGCGGCGCCAATTGTGACGTCACGTGCTCCCCAGGCTCTGATATCCTGGTCACGGACAGCACCAACTGTTGTCTTCGCCGCGGCGTCAGCTGTTCGCTCCTCGCTGCTCCAAACGTGACGTTCTAACCCTTTGGTTAGATTGATACCAGCCTCGCCGTTCCCAACCTGCTTCCAACGCCTGGTTACCAGGGTAACTGCACTGATCTCCAGTCTGCCTACCCACGTTGTGAATTGATCTTAGACAGACGAGATCAAACAGGGTTGGGGCCGTAATGCAAGTTGAGTTCAACGGGGGTGATAACACACAATTATGTATAAAAAAAAATAAAATAAAAACTCACAAAGTCCAAAGTATCAAAGAAAAAAGGTAACAAACTTTTTATGTCTATTTGCTCGGTACATAGGACTATGTCTACTTCCCGACCCGTTCTGTGGATTGTGGCACGACGCTTTCACTAGGCAACTTTAAGGCTTCAAGTTGTCTGCTCTCTAAGAAATTTGTGTTTCGGTGTGTCTTTGGACGAAAGTCGAAAAAAACTTATTTCTGTGGTCTGATTCTAAGTCGCTCTTCAAACTACTTGTTCTTGGTTGAAGAAGAGTCCAAAAGTGTGCGTGAATCTTGGTCAGCTATCTTGACGCGGTTTCAACACTGGGCGCTCATCTCTGCTTGTCGTCCACGGCTTCAAAACTTCTCGCCGTCCGCGGCTGAACTCTCTCCCGTCCGCGGCTCTCTCTTTCTCCCAGAGTCTGAATTACTGGTCACTCATCTCCGCCGTCGGTGCGCGAACTAACTTCTTCTCTTCGGCTTAGGGTCGAACGAACTTCTTCACTTAGGCCAAACGAACTGGCCTCTCTTGCCCGCCTCTCCGAACTCGCCCGCCGTCCGCGGTTCCCTCCGCTTGCCGTCCGCGGCTGAACTTTCTGCCGTCCGCGGCTGAACTGATTTCTGTCGGTTGGGGTTTCGCTTTTATTGACGCAGTCAAAACTGGGGTGGGTCTGTCGGCGCCAGGGGTTCTTCGATAATTCTAAATACGTATCCACCCTTCTTATTTCTGGTTAGGGATTTTCCATTCTTTTCCATTTTCGGTAACTCACTCCTCCTCCCACTCCCTTACTGTGCCTCTGAGGGGCGTGCCTGCTTTCCCACTTCTTCGTATCGGCTTCTCACACTTACACTTCTGATAGGGGCGTCGACCGATTTTCTTCGTGCGTCACGTGACCGCTCTCGGCCAATGAGGTCCTGGTCGGGTATCTTTCCTCCTCCTTCGTGTGTCATGTGATCTTATTTAGCCAATGACGTCTTTAGTCGGGCGTGGACAATCCGTGGCTTTGTTTTGGGAAAGAAATACCTTGCTTAAAAAAAAAAAAATATTAATTAAATCGCCCTTATCATGAGCGACTGAGATGACACTCTCGGCTTTTTAACACGTGGCGTTTGTCAAGCAGTTTATCGCTAATTGGATATGATCTAAGAAAGGAATTTCTCAGACTAGTTGGCGTTTCTGAAACGGAATAAAAAAATATTTCATTTTCCTTTCGCTCGAAGGTTTGATAACAAAAATCTTTATTATCTCAAAAAAAAAAAAATTTTGCCAGCGAAAACATCTTGTGTGGCTTTTTTTAATTCTGAAAACTGTCTTGTTTTCGTATTAATGGTTTGTCTTCATATCCTTAGATACACTTCCCCACCCACTTAGACCTTTACTATCATTCCAATGACACACTTTCCCACTTGTTACTTATCAATATTTTCATTGTCCCTAAACTTCGTTTCTTCTTTTCCTCCTTTCTTTCTTTTCCCTTGGGTGACATCCAATTGATAACAAACTTCCATTTTTCGTGGATCCGCGGAAATCGGTCAAATGTTCAGGTGACCTGAATATTTTCGACACCTGTTATCTATCAGTCAGCCGTGCCGTGTGTGTGTGTTCGCCTATGACCTGTTTTCGTATTATTTTTTTTTCTTTCTTCTTCGTTTTCTCTTTCTTTCTCCCAGATCGCTTGAATGTAAAGAAAGAATTATTCTTAAAACCCAAAATATTTTTCGGCCTTAAATAATTATTAAATGGTTGATAAACCGTAAAAAACAAATCATATATCTATGAATATTTCTTTCAACTCGTCAGGTATGCATGGTGTCACAGATAACTCTTGTGACCACTGATATCCATGTACATGTGATAATTAAGAAACGCTACTTGATGTCATATATACATCTCGAAAGACAAGAAATAAATAAAATAATTCAGTGTAAATATTATTAAATCAAACTTAATAGCAAATATGTCATTATAGATTTAAAAGTTTTGATTAATCATCATTTCTTTAGAATCCCCCTGTAAACTTTAGTAGGAATACTGAAAATAATAATGGAAATACTAAAATTATAATTATGAAAATATCATTGAGAAGAAATCAAGAAATCATAGTTAGAATTTTTAGTTGATTTGTTACAATTTTTAGTGGATTGGAATGTCGTCTTTGGTATGATCTAAAACTGAATCCGAAAACAGAGTATCGAGATGTTATCAGAATTATGACACTTCAAACCACTGATACCTACTGCGGATCTTTGACAATAATCCGAATAATTTATATAGTTATAACATAATTCAGTTTTTTCTCAGAACTGTAAACTGATACTTTTTCTCTTTTTTTTTTGTTTATTCGTGTTGAATACCTGATTGATAAAAATGAGTTGAAATATAGGATGAAAGAATAAATTATCATTGAAAAGTGTGTTTTTTTTTATTAGTTTTTGAAACGAAAGATTTACAAATCTTTAAATCGTTATTGTCTAATATTTGTTAAAAAAATATTACTGCTCTTTGCTTCCTTTTTTGGAAAAGCAAGATACTGGTGAAAAATAAATTATTAGTGAAGAAAAGATAAAATCCTAAAAAATCGTGTAAAGAAGTGTAATATTATAAAGAGTTTAATTAACGGCTGAAACATGGGTTAATAAATATTGGCTATTGTCAAAAATTGGAATTCTTTTAAAAATAATGTAAATTCGTAAAACCCAATAATCCTCAAAATAATGCACACTGATGATGAATGTCATTTTATCAAACAGATATGGCAACGAAATATTAAAAAAAAATCATTTTGTAATAATTGGAATAACGTGATAGAAAATTAAACAGAAAAAACAAAAGGTAAATTATATTTAAGAAATATCTCAAAAATACAATTCACAATAGATCAAAACTAATGATATCAGATTAAATACAAAACACTTCACAGCAAAAATATAAATATAACCGAAATCAGTTTGTCTGGGGATCATTGTGGCAATAAAAAAGAATTGGAAATGAAGTTATGTAAATATGAGTAAAAAAAATAATGAGGAACGACAACTGGAGAGCTGTCAGAGGAAATAATTGTTGAATGTATCAAAGTTCAAAACAGCGACATTCCTAAAATTTGCAATGGCAGCCAAAAAAAATATTCGGTCAAATTTAACTTGGCTGGAAAAAAGCATAAACCTAAATTAAATGGAGATACCATCATTTAAGACGTTAGTCTCTAATTCTTCTGCTGTATGTGCCAAATATGTAATGCAAAAATGAATTATAAATAGTATATTTTTGAAAAAGTTTTTATTTTTAATGATTCTATTTTTTGGTAGGAATATAATGATCATAAACAACGAAAACTAACCTTCTTAGCTTATGGAAAAATGGCAAATGAATATTGGTTTTCTGTAGAGATAAAGTTTAATAAGTCAAATTGTGAAACTAAATGCTGCCTGTATATCGCCGCTTCGTTGTCAACTGAACAAATTTTTCTGCCTTAAGAAAATTTAATTCAAAATTGCACAATTAATCCATACAGACAAACTAGAAAAGCACTCAGTTCATAGTTGACAAATTGTATCATATTTTTTTATATCAAAATCAAAAAAAAATATCAGGTCTAAAACCTGACTCATAATAAAATATAAAATTCATTTTCTGAACATAATCTCAACAGTTATACTTGACAATATTTTAAAGTAATTAACAAACGGAAATATATTTAGTGAATACTGGGAAAATTTTGAATATCCACTTTATTTTTTTATTTGCTTTTCTAAGTTTTTAAATGTTTTTATTTTTATACAATTAATTTTTACAATTATTTTATGCAAGTTCAAATTTCGATTGTCGCAATTTTCATTAAAAATAAAATTCAAATAATTTGATTAACTTCATAAATACAGAACGTAACGTGTCTTGAATAATATCGAAATGATTATATTATTGGAATATTGTTGTTATTATTATTGTTACCATCTCGATGAATTCATTGAATTTCAAACGAAAACATTTTGTCATTCGATTTACTCTATATATTTACCATAAATTTATTTTGACATATTTTAAACGTCTTCAATTTAAAAATACTGAAAACTTTAAAGTAAAAAACAAAAAATTTACAAGAATATTTCATGAATGAAAAAATTTTCAAAAAAATGTAATTTTTATTTCAGTTTATTTTATACCGTCCTATCTAAAACTCAGATGTAAATAATATATATATATATATATATGATATGTGTGTGTGTGTGTGTGTGTGTGTGTGAAAACCTGTAAACTAAATACCGAATTTGACAGCATATTTTATTTTCACTTCAGATATCTTTTAATATTCCCCTTTATCTTATGCCATATGTAGTTTTAAAATTCGCGATATTCGGTAAACAGTTAGCTTCCTTTTTTAAACTTTTTTTTATTTTTATTTATTTTTACGAACTTTCATATATCTATTGTCAAATGTATTTGCAAGGCTATTATGTAATTTATGATAATGTTTATGATATTAATTTCATCACGTCTAATAATTTTTAGTTTTGTTTCACTGTAATTATATGCAATAAATTAAATTATATATTCAAAAATATATTTGTTTCATATTATTTGCATTATTCGGATTATCTTTTGTTTAATTTTTTTTGTTTAAATTTTCGGCCGTTTTACTTCGATTTTTTAGTTTCAAAAGAGTAGAATGTCAAATTGAACCCTTTTATTTCCTCATATATTTTATACTTTTTTAGTTCCACGTGCCATGTTAAATAATGCCAGTTATCTCCTGTTGATTCCTAGTGTCCCGGGACTGTTTTAACAACTACATTCAGATATCTACCAATTTAGGAAAGATTTTCATGCTGGTCCCAAGCCATTATTGTGAATTTGAATGAACAAATAATCCTTTTTAATTCTTTTTCTTCCATTTGATATCATTTATCACACACATATATGAATTTCCCTAATTAATTTATATTTTTTTTTACAATTTTAATAAATGTGTTTACGTTGATATGAAATTATTTTCAAAAAATATATGAAATTTGTCGGCCTATAAAAATATATTTGCCTTTTCATAATTCGTAAACAAGACCATGTGAAAGACAGGGTCTTGATTGCTAACTAGCACAATTCAGTTTTTACCCTAATGTCCTTCACCTTTGATATGAGCCGCTTCAATTGTATGTAGAAATTAAAAAAAAAAAAAACACATGTTGAATAAGGGTTATCATATTTTCCCTCAAATTAACCTGAAGAAATACCTTATCATATATATATATATATATATATATATCAAGTTTGAAAATATATATTTTTAAATATCTGAATCTTTTAGGACCAAAAAAATCATGTCTCGCCACAATTGCTATTTGATGAAATTATAACTCATTGAAAATCTCAAATCAAAATCCTGTTGATTATTTTGTAAAAAGTTTAAATCAAAATTTTCTACAGACTGAATTCGACACAAAACTAGAGAGATCATATTTAATTATTATCTAACACATAAAAAGAGGAGAATTATAAAAAATGAAAAATAGGAGGCAATTCGTCTTCAGTACATTTAATTCTAATTCTCGAACCGATAAGATTATAAACCAGTATATTATAAATAAACGATTTTGACGAGAATATTCTTATCCCATACACTTTTTTAAGAGCAACAGAGAGTGAATTTCAAAATATTTTTATATTGTCTTCTGCCAAAAACTTTAAAATTTTTTATTTCCATTTAACGAAAAAATGAAAAAAAAAATGTCAATTTAGATGACCAAAAACCGTCTAGGTGTTTTTTTTTTTTTTTTTTTATTTGTTTATTTAAAAATTTTTTAAAAGGTGTATTTTTGAATAAGGACGGTGTGTATAAATAAATGGAAAAAAAATAAGATTTTTAAGACATTTTCAGACGATATTTTGCCATGAAAAATGTTTACCAATCCTCTGATTTTCTTATTTTAAAATTTATATATATTTCGGATCGGGAATAGCCGCCAAAAAACAAAATTTTTAGATAATAAACTTTTTTTCATATATTGGCCATCCAAAATTTTTTTCGAGTTTTAATGAAAAATTCGGATGGCCCCAAGTAACGAAGATTTCAAATAAAGATTGCTGTTGCAGATGTCTGATGTTTAAGAATAAATTTAAATTTTTAACAACCTACGGTTTCAAAGCGTCGGATCTTCACGACAACGTGACCATTTATTTATAAAAATGATCATTTAAAATTTTCATTTATCTGTTTTTGAAAAAGGACGGTCTTTTCTGTCTTCGTTTTAAACTTAGCTATACAATTACTGACCCAAACATACAAATAATAATCCTAACCTGAAACAACACATTCTTTTATATACCTTTCTTACGTCATCCGTCATAATTTCATTGTCTCTATGAAAATCCTAAATAATCCCCATATGTACAATTCATTGTCTGTTTTTTCAGATATTTTCTTCAAAAACAACAATTTTAAAAATATATATATATATTTACAATATGAAAACAAAAACTATTTACAAGAAAATAAACAAAATAATGTTAGTAATAAAACCCCCCACAAATCTTTAAATGTGGCAGAAAATCAGTTAACTGGACGAAATCAATGCGGGACTATAATAATATAAAAAAAACATTCATTCATCCCAAGCACTCACACAGGCATGCACTCATTCAGACACAACAACAAATACAAAAATACACACACGAAAACGAAAGGCGCCCCACATCCACCAGAGAACTGACATCACTGACCATCTAACGAGGGAGGGGATGGGGAATTAAACTAAAGAAAAAAAAGGGACAGAAATAAAAAGGGCCAATGAGCAAACACACCCTAGCTAAGTTAACTGAAAAAAAAAAAAACTAAAGATTCAAAAACAAAAAAACCTAAACTAGCCTAATTTTGGGATGGGTTGCCCAAAATCAACCCAGGAAGAACAATATCCTGATGTCTAACCAGCATCAAAATGCCACTCATGTCAGCCCCTTTACTCGACACAAACGCGCAAGATTCACCCACCTTTTGCCAAATTCTGATGAGGTGAGCCGCCGCTTTTTCCGTCCTAATCTTGACTTTAAACTGATGCTTAAAGAACAAGATCAGTTGGGAAGAAGTGAACTACTCGCCATCATAGAATTCCTTCTGACGCGTCGTCCAAATCACGACTCTCATAACACCTAGTAAGCAAAAGAACACATATTGTTCAGCCTTCGTCATCTGCGGCACCACATTACTAGAAACAGAACTGGCCTCAAGGACAAAGAACTTTCCTTGCAGCATGCGGACCATATGGCCTTCAACAAACCTGCACAACGGAGCTACCAACCTGCAATGGAAGAAGGCGTGACCAATGGCCTCGACTTCCCCATCACAGCGTCGGCAGTTTGGAAATTTCTCCAAGCCCGCTGAACAAAGTCTTTTGGCGACCCAGAGGGCCCCACGAATCACCAGCCAGGTGAGTGATGCCTCATCGTTATTGAGGCATTTCAACCCAGGCGCCCAAAGCCATATTGAGCGAGCCTCCTGCTTCGTAAAACCGAGCTCGTCAATCAGCTCATCACGAATGGACCCCCTGACTAACACTTGATATAATGCCCTACGAGACAACGCCTGGACGTTGGAGAGGCCATCCGACGCCCATAAGAGGCGTTTCAGAGCAAAGCGACATTCGCTGAAGAAAGAAGCATTCGGCTCGGGGTAAACGGCCGGCCTCCTCCTCGCACGAGTGCACACTTCTCAGGGATGGAAATGTTTACGGGCGTCTTCCTTCCAGAAGGCGCCCTCCTCATCCGATTCGCGACACATTCGGTTTAGGAACGCGATGCGAAGCATATATTGACGAATCTCAATGCTAGGCATACCCAGACCGCCCTTAGATGGATGCAGGCAACAGATCACCCGAGATACGATAGCGGCCTTGCCTCTCCACAAGAAAGAGAACAAGAGCTTTACTAATGACATTAGTGTGGCATGCGGAAGTGGAAGTAGAGAATCGGTAAAGGAGAATCGGGTAGATGTGTGAAACACATACTTTCACCCTCCCCTTCAAGGAAAGTGTCCTCCGAGACCACAAATTAATTGCGATCTCGGCCTTCCCTTGTACCTCCGACCAATTCATTTCCAACTGGATATCAGGACCAAACCTTACGCCGAGTATCTTGACCGGCCTATCCGTCCAGAGGAAAGGTCCGGGAAGTGAAACTCCCTTCCACGCACCCAACTGCAAGCCAACAGGCTTATCGCAGTTGATCTTGGCCCCTGTCACCATCTCATAACCACTGATCTCTTTGCTGACTTCGTCAACCTCGGTTCTACTCGACACAAGAAGCGTAACGTCATCAGCATAGGCAGAATACCTGGCCGAGTTGGTAGCCCCAGGCAGGGAAATTCCGCGTAGGACCGGATTCGCCTTTAACTTGCGAAGGAAAGGTTCCAACGCAAGAACGTAAAGCAAAGGCGAAAGGATGAATGGAGCGAGACAATACGAAAGTCCGATCTTACCCATTCACTTCCACCAGCGCACCGGGAGTCGCATACAAAAGTCGGATCCAGGAGCGAAAGTCTTGGCCGAAACCGGCCTGCCGAAAGGACAGCCTCCAGAAATCGATGGTCAACCCTATCGAAGGCCTTGGACTGATCTAAATTGATCAGCGCGGCTTCACTGTCGACTTGTTCTAAGATCAAGCGTACCATATGAAGGTTGTCCTGAATAGTCCTGCCCTTCACAGCACAAGTCTGTTCGGAGCCAATCAGACTAGACAGGACAAGCTGCAAACGGTTGGCTAAGATCTTCATCAAAATCTTTAACTCTGTATTTAACATGGTTAAAGGGCAAAAGTTATTTAACCCATCCCCACCGTTCTTGTCCTTGCGCAGCAACGTGATCACACCCCTGGTGAAGCGTTGAGGTATAGACCCCTGCTTCATCCAGTTGTTGTAAATCAGTTCCAGCAAAGGAAAAAAACGGAGACTGCCTCAATAAATGAGGTCAAGAAGACCATCTAATCCCGGAGATTTATCCAGGCCAACCTGTTTCATTCCCATCCAACTCTGGATGGGACCCTCGCACCATAACGTTCCAGCTGCCTCAATCTTGGGAATTCGGCTAAATAGGCGTCGAACTCGTTGATTCCTCCGGGAAAAAATTTTTAATTTCTCAAAGTTTTGCTTACGTTTGTAGTCATGTCCGCTTATCCGGCAATGTGATTCACGCGATATGTCGCCTGAGACGCGCTCCGATTCTTCATCTGCACGCAATTCAGCGGCCATATTCGTCGCCTCAGAGGACATAATTTTTTTCCTAGCCCTAACTACCAGAGCTTGATCCTTCTTGAAACTGCAAGGAATCTAACCCTGCCTTAATAAAACTATTTTATTAATATCAAACCATTTAACTGCCCGAAGATCGACTTTTGTTCATTTTTATTTGTTCCGCTAATTTATCTAAATTGAGTCGACGACTAAAATCAGCAGCAAACTTCCAATTTTTGATTTTAAATTATCCCACCAGGCATTCCCAACAACCGCCCCCGTCAATTCCCTCTGAAGTAGAGGGTCCCGAAATCCTGCTCACCAAATAATGAGCAGTTTAATTTCCAGTAAAAGATGTTTTAACCTGAGGCTTATCTTGATTTCAGACGGACCAGGACAAATTTATGATCCGAATAAACTATATATTGGAAACTTGGACAATTCTATAATTATTATTCCATACTCATAAGACTCGGTCGAAGCTAATCTAACCCAGCAAATAGATGACTATTTGTCCAAGTCCAAACTAGTCCCAGCCTTGTTCATTCCGGTATTTATCGACAAGATCAAACCTATCGATAAAATCCCGAAATGGTCTCAAATCCCGAGTCAGTACCCGATTTTGGCCCTGCTTGAAAAACTATGTCCGGGTCAAATACGTCATTCCAAAAACCGAAAACACCCGAAGATGATCGTTAAAAGGTTCGTACTGTCATAAACAAAGCAGGCCCCGTAGAACCTTATTGATTTTTGATACATTAATCGATTATCAAAATATTAAAGGAGGAAATTTGTCAAAGACAGTATATTCTTCATCATGGAAAAGGAAAAGGAAGACACCATGGCCTCTGACGTTGCATTTAAAATTCTCTTTTTAAAGATTTTTAGGATCTACAATACTAAGGTTAATTTTCTTGAGTTTTAAAAGAGGTTTCAGTTTCAAAATTTTTTAAAATAACCTATTCTTTTAATTTATATTTGCAAACATCTTTTCTGTATTAAAACTAGGGTTCAACATTTTCAAGGTTAGATATGGAGTTTGTTTTGTTTTTTTTTTTTTTTTTTTGATGGGATACTTTTTGGACAGGGAAATTTTAATTATGGAAAAACAAATTTTTCAACACAAAGATTTCAGGATTGACAGCCTTCTTGATTGACATTTTGGAAGGGTTTGATTTTTTTTTTTTATAGATTGACAGTATATGGTTTATAATCTAAGATAATTATGATGATTATTGCCACTGGCCTTTTTAAGGACAGAGTTTCCGTGTTAGGGATTCTTTCAACAAATCATATTAACAGAATTTTTTAATCGAAACATGGTTCAATCGAGAGTTTCCTCGTTACAGAAAAATCGTTCTTCTGACTGTCAAAGCTGACTGCTGGAAAACGTAGTCCCGCTCCACCAAAAAAAACGCATTATTTATAACTGGGAGACTCCATGCCAGCAAAAAACTCCAAACCGAATGGGGATGAGGTTTGGACACACAAAAAAAAATAATCACCTGATTTAAAATTAATTCCGAAAATATTTCTTTTTGTAATTGTTTTTGTTTACGGCCTTCTTCTACGCAATCAGGGCGAATTTTCCTACTTCCGGACATTTGGGGATGGAGAGGGATTTCCAATTCAATCAGAATCTCAAAATTCTTTTTGCAATGATGTTCCCCCTGGATCAATTCAAAGAGTCCCAGATAAGGTAGATGTGCTCCTACAATCTGAATAACCTAATATACAAACGTTCGTCCTTCGGCATCATATTCAGGCGGAAGATCTTTGGTTTTTAACCCTAGATTTCAAATACAAATTTTACGATTGTTGTTTGGAAAAGCATCCAATTCTTTTTTCAACCTTCTTAAGTTCCTGTTTGAGTAGAATCTGTTCATCCCAAATATGTAGAATAAATACGCGTGGCTTTCTTCATGAGGATGGTATGTTGATTTGTTTTGGTGTTTTACCAGAAGAAGGCATCCCTCCGACCGCAAATTTTTCGTCAATTTTCCATTGTCGTCATTGGTTTATGTTTGAAGAATTTTGATCAAATAGAACCATACATTATCTGAGAAACTGTTTTTTCCGGAATTTTTAACATTAGGATGTTGCAGGAAACCGAATTTGGGATTTTTTTTCGGCATCCATTACTAATTTAATGATTTTCGGAAAGCTTATCATTGGATTTAAAAAAATTTTTTACTGGTTGTCTTCTTCCTCTTTTTTTCCTTTTTTAAGATTTTTTTTTTCAATCAAAATCGACGCCTAGAATATGTCTGGCAAAATGTAAACAACATTAACATTAGTAATACAAATAAATTAATCCACCTGGATGCTTATTTTTGCTAATTATCCATCATTTTAAAATATCCATTCCAAAAGTGTCTTTATAATTTGATTAGGACATTAAATAGATATACATTGATTTCAAATATCCGGAAATCAGAAAACAGCGACCCATCACTATAAACGGTAAATTACTATTACAAAGGTTTCCCATTGATTCTTTTTTCGTGAAAAAAAGACATCCTGTACATTATTATTATTTTGTTTTTTTATAATTTTTTTGAGTTGTTTCAAGAATGCATCATATTAAACTTGTTTCTCCAAGGTAAAATTCGAATGAAATGCCACAGAGTTACTAATGTTGGTAACAACATTTCTTTTTTGAAGCTTCGAACTATTTGAAATAAATACATTTTGTTGTTTAATGAAGAAATCTTTTAATAAATAGCGAAAAGTTTTAAATTTTATTCAATTTTACAGGTTCGGAAAATAATTCATCACTCAGTAAACAGAAATATCTTTCAACATTATTCATAATATAGATTGGAATAAATAAACCAAAACATATCTACAAAATATCAGTATCCATTTTCGGGTTTAAACGCATAATTTCAAAATATATCTGTATATATATAGAAGAAAAAACAAGTTCTATTTCGAGGGTACGTTACAGGAAACTATAATCGCGTTAACAGGTTAGAGGGTGCGTATACGCGACTTCCGTTGAAATTTGGCTTCCAGTTTACAGTAACCGCGAATGTTCACTCAAGAACCTTGAAAAGGTAGGCTGTACCATCCATTCATACCGTAATTTGGGCTGTCATTTGCGATCCCAGGATCTGAATGTCGACCAGCAGGACCCCTCCATTCAGCTGTTATGGGTGATGTTCAGAGGAGAGATTTATCCGCCAAGCAGCATGGCCATTTAGAACTATTTTAGATAATGGCTATTTAGGATTTTCACTCCTGGACAAACAGCTCTGATCAAACATCGGACATATTTTCAACCCGGCTTCATTAACACATCGTCCAAACACCTGAGAAACATCTTGATTATTAAGTTTTTAGAATGTCGGACTTTTCGATCTATTTGTAAGTCACACTGTTTAAAAAAAGCAAAACGCTGTCCATTATAACATTTGCCACGCTATATATATATATATATATATATATATATATATATATATATATATATATATAAACCGTTTTTTCCCCGGATAAATAGGAATTCATAGTTGACTATCTCCGTTTTCTGGTCCAATATTATATATTAATTTAAATATCCTTTTTGGGAGAAAATTGCATCAAAAATAAAACCATAATACTCAAATTGCGAACGTCTGATGTCCATGCGTTTCCACCTTCTCAAGAATGATCATAGTTCAATCCTATACTCAGATGAAATTAAAAAAATGGATTTCTATGATTCATTCAATGTTTATATCCTTTATTTGTCGAAACGATAAATTGATAATCCCTGAAGACAATAAGAAGCCCGTTTAAAATCCATAAAACATTTTATATAACGGGAATTGAAGAAGGAAAACGAACTAACGTCAACGTCCTTGTAGCAACAAAGTTCGATTAAACACCCGATTCCGTTGAAAACAATATCCTTTCATTTTCAAATTTAAAACAGAAGCAAATTGTTTGTAAAAAATTTACAATTGAAAAAATCGTGTTAAAATTTTCCCTACAAATCTTTTAATATTTCAAATGACAAATCAGAGGTTCCGAATTGATCTTTTATTTATTAACGGTGAATTTCGAATTCCTGAGAAAACATTGTTTATAGATTTTCAACTTATAAAGATGGTTTCAGGATGTTTCTTCTTTTAAAAATAAATTAACTTGAAAGAAAAATTTAGAATTTTCTTTAAGCCCTTATGGTAGAAATTAATTCGTATACATAAAAGCATTTGTTTGAAAACTAAAATAAACATAAATTTAAACTATTCGACCAAAATTTCTCGGTCAAAATAGATATGCTAAATGTGTAAATATAAAGATATATATATATCGAAAATATATATATATTGTGACGTCCCTATACACAGCCTTCTCCGCCCCCTCGCTGTTCGTTCGGGTGTCGCCGCTCCAAACGTGACGTCCGCCTGTTGCGTCAGTCGTGCTATCCCGTCCTGTGACGACCAACTGGCTTGGTATTGGTCGCGGCACCCAAATGTGACGTTCTAACCTTTTGGTGATTCGGATGGGAATCTGGTTAGATTCGATATCAGCCTCGTCGTTCCCAACTCGCTTCCAACGTCTGGTTACCAAAGTAACTGCTTTGATCTCCAGTCTGCCTACCCACGTTGTGAATTGATCTTAGGCAGACGAAATCAATCAGTCGTCGGGGCCGTAATGCAAATCGAGTTCGAATAAGGGTGGTATCGCACAAATATGTAAAAAAAAAAATAAAATAATAACTCAAAAGTTCAAATGTATCAAAAAAAGGATAACAATATTTTATATCTGGTTGCTGAATATAGGACTGCGTCTATCTCCCGACCCGTTCTATGGATTCGTGACACGTTGTTTTTGTTAGGCGGGTTTTAACATCTTAAGTTGTCTGTTCTTTAAGAAACTGGTTCTTGGTGTGTCTTCAGGCGATATTCGTAAAACTTTGTTTTGGTGGTATGAGTCTAAATCGCTCTTCAAAAATAAATTGTTCTTGGATTGAAGATGAGTTCGGAAGTTGCGCGAATCTTAGTCAACTAATGCGTGGTGGGTCTTCAACTGAGCTCTGAACTTAACTCGAACTCAATGGAACTGGAAACTCTGGAAAGCTCGAAACTGAACTCAACTGATTTTCGCTGCGCGACTTTGCTTATATGGACGCCGACCAAAACCGGGGTGGGCTTTGTCGGGGTTTGAGGTTCCTTGATAATTCCAAATCCACAATCCCCTTCTTTTGTTTTTTGGTCAGGAAAAATTTATTATTTCCATTTTTGGAAGTCTTCTCTTACCCCCACTTCTTTCGTTCTCATATGGGTCTCTCATCCATACCCCCAGAGGGCGTCAACGGTTTTCCTACTCCTTCGCAGTAACATCTCATACCTATCCTCTTAATGAGTGGTAGCAGGCCTCCCCCTGCATCACATGATCACCTCCGCCTGGTTCTCGTTAACCTTCAGCCAATTGGCGTTCGAAAGTGTGGGTGTGACCAGACTAGCCTTGTTTTTTTTTTTAAAATCTTGCTCAAAGAAAAAAAATTTTCTCCTTTTTTTTTTTTTCTATTTCCTTTCTTTCTTTTCTTTCTCTCTTCTTCTCTGGTCGCCAACAGAACAATACGACCCGTAGTGTGATAATCTCAATTCTTATCCCAAAGTCACTTTCATATGGACTTCGTCAATCAGATTTTCGCCAGCACCAAGTGGCTGGCCAAACAGACGCATTCACTTCTCGGCGCCAACCACTGATATGATGGAATGACTTCGCCATTTTTCTGATAATATTGTTTCGCTGTCATAGTCAAATTCAACACAAAACAGACACCCTGTCTAACGATATCTTTCCAACGAGAATGACTTAACCTATTTTCTTTGTTATTTTTTTTCAGCTCGTGTGGGTCAGGGCATTCTTATTTCTCGGTCACGGAAAATCTTTTTCTCGATAATATAAGTTCGCCACCATGACCCAGTTAATTTTTTATCTATTCAAAACTCTGTGGTCAGGGCATTCCTATTTCTCGGTCACGGAAAATCTTTTTTCCCGATAATTAAGTTCGCCACCATGACAGAGTTAATTTTTATCTATTCAAAACTTTGTATCTTTTTGACCCACCTGGAGTTTGTCAAATGGCCATAAAAATTTCACCATTCTTCATTATCAAAATAACATCGCTAAATGCCCCTTTTGTGATGGCTTTCCTTTATCATCTAAGTTTCAACTCTCGCCTCTCTTTTCTTTAATGAATTTTATCTCTTTACATTATCTTAATTATTAATTGCAAAGTAAACTAATTTCAATTTTATTACTGACCTTTCCCAGTTATAACATTAATTTTGTTTCGTTTTTTACTACTAGTCAATTTGTTTTTATTATTTATCTTTCAATTTTGTATCAAAACAACAACACAACAACAACAATAATAATAATAATACTTTTCTTATGCATTATAATAATTTATACTTTGCAGCAATACATTGCACAGTGGTGAAGATCTGTTTACTCTGACATCCAGGGCATATTCTATGCGTGTAGGTGGAAGTAGTACGTTTATTACTCGGCTGCTACTCGTATTTTTAATATGTACGGGCAACACTAGTCTTCACTCATCCCCTAAATCTTCACGCGCAAAATCTAGTAAGCCGCTTCAACAGGCGATCTAAGTCACGTGAAATTACCAGCAAAAGGCAATGTACTTTTCTGTTCACTGCTAGTACCGGAAAGGATTAACTCCGTGATAATAAAACCTGAAGGGTGTTGCTCTTGTGTTCGTGGCAAATATTTAAAAAAAAACTCCATGTTATCAGTACTTCCAGTAAATGTGGCTGGTTCTACACAAGCCTTCAACGCTCTCAACAAATCTTCAATTTGATGTAATAACTGGCACAAAACAAGGTTGTGTCATGTCTCCTGAAATTTTCGCTCTCTTCTTTTCGGTCATGCTGCAACATGCTTTTAGTGATCATGACGTGAGTGTGAAATTTGAATTTCGTACAAGTGAAAGCATGCCGAATTGAAATTTCTCTTTAACCATCAACGTTTTAAATTAAATTGACTGGCTCGAGCAAGCATTATTCGTGAGCTTTTTTGTTGTTGACGCTGCGATAGTGGCCAACTCAGTCGAACGCAAACCATGCACTCGTCAATCGTTTTGCCACGCCTTGCAGCGAATTCGGATTAACTATGAGCATAAGGATAACTGAAGTTATCCATCACCCAAGACCTACAACTAAGAAGGTCATGGGTGTAAAACAAAGACCACTTGACCATACCTGTCCAATCGTTTACATTACTGTTGGCAGCAACAACCTGAAGTATGTGAAATCATTCTCGTACTTCGGAAGCAAAGTCAATTCAAGTGCCTCTTTAACCGAATATCAAAGGCAATCAATGTCTTTGGGAATCTTAAGCATGGCCTATGAGATGTTCATGGGTTTTCACAGAAAAAGATAATTAGTTTCTATCGAACACTCATTCACGCCACAAATCATTTTGGGTCAGATTTGCGGCCCCCATAGAGGACACACGTCAATCAACTTGATGTTTTTCATAAACGCTGTCTTCGTTCAATGCTTATACACGGCAAGACAACATCTCTAATCCTGATCTTTTCATCAAATGTGGTGCCGGTGGTTTCGAGTCCTTTCTAATGCAAACACAGTTCAGATGGGCTGGTCATGTCATAAGAATGAGTGATGATCGGAAGCCGAATATCCTCATGTATAGTCAACGTTTTCATGATAAGCTAACGTAAGCCGTCCTTGGTTATATTTCAAGGATAAACTTAAGTGCAATGTAATTGCTGCAGGAATCCTTATAAAGTAATACGAACTTTCCATTTAAAACCGAGCAAAATGGAGAAATACCTACTACCGAGATATAAATAACTTTGAAAAGAATGGTCCCGAACATCAGAGAATTAAGAACCAACACTAAATGTTTATTAACTTAAATTTTCCTTGTCATTATAAAAAATTTTAAGCCCTGTTTCCTCATTATGGTCCCATGAAATGTCAACATTTTCTGATGTTAATAAAAAATGTCTTTTTTGTTTACATTTTCGTTTTTTCTACATCTGTGATTAGATTGTCCAGCATCCAGTCCATTTAGGGGAATTAATTTTCTCGTGTATATTTGTATTGGTTTGATTATTTGCAAATCAAGACACCGAAGATTTTCCGACGTGTATAATTTCTTATATTTATAATATTATTACTAGAATTTATATATATATATATATATATATATATATATATATATATATATATATATATATATATATATAAAAGCATAATTCTACCCAAACTATAAACGTGAGAGGTTTGCCGTTAGAAATGTTTCCCAGGTACATATCTCCAGTTGAACACGGCAGGTCGATAACATTTGAATATATCTAATTTTTACACAAACTGTTATTCCGAACAAATAAATCATCTACCTACTGACCAGGCTCAAGTTGCTTATCTTCGCTGATCTTACGGAAACCGGTGTCTCAATGATTGCATTCAAAAGAAGACGCTCAATTTTCACTCAGAGAAAAAAAAAACAAATAAAACTTAATATATAAATTAATAATGCACTCCACATATATCATCTCGAATTTTATCATGTCAGCTGATTAGATAAGTTTTCTATGAGCCAGAATCATCAGATTCGTACATCGGGTATGTCAATAAATCTATATTGCTTCGGAATACGCCCACTAACTTCATAAGAAAATACTTGTAAACAATGCAGTCATAAATTTGATTTTCGCCGAAAATGAAGACACTAAATGTACAAGTCGGAAGCATAAAATTAAAATGTACAAACCAATTAATACGAGAATTCAATGTTAGAATAGACTTGTTAAATTCTTAAAGGGTGAAGAAATTGTTATCACTATTAATATTGACAGCCTAATGACGTTAAATCTACATTTTGAAGTTGTTTAAATTATGGGAAATACATCTCTAGATAGAACCGGACATTCAAAACTACTGCATAAATGTTTATAACTATTTGACAACTAACACTAGAGCAACAAGCATATTCCTTGAGCAATCATACTCACACTCCTGTACACGAAAACTATATGTACATATATACATCCTTGTTCAAATTATATGAAACAACCTTTTTAGTTTTCTTTCCTTCGCCATACGGTCTGTTTTAGGCACACTTTAATGAGAGAATGTAATCGATTTTTTATTTTTTTTTCTCAGATTAGGCCATTTCCAATGGTGTGCAATAATATGAATCTATTTCGGTGTGCGTAATGAAATTTGTCTCGCCTTGAAAAATATTCCATCATCAGTGATTGCATCAGATTTTAACACGACCAGAGACTACTGTGGCGATGGTCGATTACTTGTCCTACGGTCATTGTCTGCGATGGACGTTACTCCAAAAAAGTACGAACATTTTTAACACTACTCGAACACACTGGCAAGACATCACAGTGAACAAATCAAAGCACTAGACTGGCCTGGAAACCCTCCTGATTTAAATCCAATCGAGAATCTGTGGCCAATCTGCAATCTTAAATAAACATATTGTGTTACATTTTCTAAAACAATATCTACTAATTTATCTATAGATGAATACATAACTTTATTTCTAGATTGTTATTAAGAAAATATAATATATTTACATTTAGCTCAATAATACATGAAGGAAACAAGGAACATTTTCAGAAAACGCCTATAAAATGTATTTTAAATCTGATAATTTAATTAGATCAAAGGGCAAACATCGGAATCATTTTTGAATGCGTAGGTATCACATCCAATATAGTATACCAAACTAAGAAGACTATCTATTTTGAGAATAGATGTTGCTTGTATATTTTCAATATCTAGAATATCTTATAAACGAACGCTGCTTGACAAGACAAATGCACGTGAATTCTGCTTAACCAATGAAAAAATACAAAAACTAGTTCATTTTTTCTCTTTCTTTCTTTCTGTTCCCTCATATCTCAGTCTTTAATAAATATTTAATTAAAACGAAACATGTTAGACTTTTAAACTTTTCCTATCTGTTCCTTACACTATCAACACTGTATCTAGAAATATAAATATATACGTGGGCATATCGAGGCGGAATAATTGATAGCAAGCATGTGTTGTTAGAACAATTACGACTGAGTAGTCAGTTCGATCGTCACAAGTTGCACATACTTTCGGATTTGTGCTACATCTAAGCTACGCTTGTAAAATCACTATATACATATATACGTGGTGATCAAAGTTAATTCACTTGCTAATCATTCCCAGCAGTAGCCCATCCAATCCAAGTGTTTAAAAGAAAATTACCAAAAGAGTTTGATCCAAAGTGGAATATAAAACCGGTAGATAAAATCGTATGAAAGTAGGTAACAATATAACATGGAATATTTGAGTAGACGTAAAATGAAACATTTAACAGTGTGTCAGTTTGAGGTTAGGTTCAAATATCTTTTAGGTGAGAATCTGTTCACCGATTTCATCTATGACTGAATGGTCAGAACGTTGGGAGAGCAATGATTCTATGAAAAATTTACTATGCAAGACGATGTTACACAAATGTCCTTGTCATTGATGAAAATTCCATCGGAAATTAAAATGACATCTGTTAATAAACTTACAAATTTTACTTGAGCATATTACCCGTCTTCTGATATTAGTCGAAAATATTTATTTCAAATTTGTTTATTATGATTCTTTTGTGTATTATCGTTCAACTGTGTCAAAGAGAGTTCATCATTGACAGCGCTCAATAAACGTAAAATAGCGAGCAATAAACAGAGCATAAGTTCTGGGCAGACAAATTTTACAATTTACTTGTCCAATTAAAAATGAATTTTTAGTGATATTTCTTTCTACTTTATTCCACTTATGCTTCAACAATTGGAAATTATCATTTTATTCGCCTTATTTTGAATTTGTTTCTCTCAACATACTTCTTTCCTTTTTCTTATATATATATCAATTTTTTTTAGCGATAATTCTTTTTACTTTATTCCACTTATGCTTCAACAATTGGAAATTATCATTTTATTTGCCTTATTTTGAATTTATTTCTCTCGATAAATTTCATTCCTTTTTCTTTTATATATCAAAATATATTTCTTAATTTTCTCTTAATATTTGCTATTAATTTACATAATTTGAAATCTTTTGCATATTTCAGTGTTAATACTTTTCGAGTTTTTTATTGATTATATTATGTCTTAGACACTTCTTTGAGTGTGTAACATTTCTACATTATATAATTTAAAATGTAAATCTAGCCGATTAATGGAAATTCTTCTCATCCAATTTCACAATATTTAACAGTTGAATATAATTCAGCATATTATTAAGGATTCGACTTAATGAAATTATTCTACTTAACTTTAGAGTCGGAAAATCTTTTTCGAGAAATATGAGTACGAATTGTTGAAAGGAATCTAAAAGGAAAACAAATGTTCTAATGGAGTTAATTACGATAATTATTCAAGGAACATGATTTAGTTTGCGATTTTCCCAGGAACATATTTCGAAATAAGAATTTTATATATTGATCGTATTTTGAATGTCATTCCAATTCAGTTCGTAAGCAGTCATTATTATCTATGAAGTTCTCCTATTCTTACAGAGATAATGAAATATTTTTTTGTTGCCTTCTTCACTGTAAAATTACATTTTCCATCTTAAATTGGCTTCCAACCAAAATTTGAGATTACAGTCTACCTGTTATTGAACTCATACATGTTGGCGGGTGGGGGGTAGATTGATGCCTTTGTCAAGGTTCGAATCAAATGAAATTTGATATCTGCTGTCCATTTTCCGAATAATTAATTTTTTACGCTATCTGCATATATTTGATGATTTAACTAAGCTCATTAACTTTTTAAATTTGATAATTATGACTAATTATCGATATAATTAATCCATCAGCAAATTTTAGAATCATCCTTTTATGTGTTTTGGGATTTCATGAATTTTAGTATCTTAGAAGTTTCCAAATATGTCGTCAGGTCCACTTTAATAAAAAAAATCTGTTTGGATGAAGGAAAAGGAAAACAACTGTCATTGAAATACAATCAAAGAAAAGCGGCACTCGTTAAGCACACCGCGGCCAACCATTATTCTAAAGAAAGAAAATAAGTTCCTATTAAATATTTCAGAGATTTTAACGCGCGGAGCAATTCGACTTGATGTAATATTAAGCAATATTGTCTTGGTACATCATTTACGACTGAATGATTACTTCAATCTTCACCGGGTTCACCAAACTTCGGGCCTCGGTGCACATCTTAGTTACTCTTAGAATATCTCTATAGAATTTAATCTACACCTAGTTTCTTTCACAGTGCTATTAAAATAGATGTAATACGGTCTTCTGGTGTATAAATATTGTTATATATTTATATCGAGAATTTAAGCCGTCATCCATTCTTAATATTCTTTAAGTTGATCTCGGTTTTGATGTTGCTAAATCATTTAATGTGTTCCACTTCGAGCTTTCATTCTCATTGTGTCTATTGTATTTTCATTCAAGTCACTTAGGAGTTTGTACGACTGCAATTTGGTTGCTGTCTCAGCCTTCTTCAATTTCCTAGTTAAACATATCAGTGGAAGTTGGTCGTTCCCGCATTCGGAACTTTGGTGGTATGTTTTACACTGTAATAATATTTTTGATTCTCTTATTCAAACTTATAGAGACAATTAGATTTTATTTTTTCATTTCTCTTCCATGGTTTCTTCATACCCATATACGTCTTGAGTGTTCTTGAATCCAGGTTTTGTTCACTATTTGTCCATTCACTGTGCAACATTGAATTAATTTTTCCGCGTTTATTACGAGTTTCCACTCCGAATTTGACAATTATTTCACCATCTCTCTCTTTACTTTGGCATTCAGGTCTCCTATGACGTAATTTCTTGCGGTTTGCAATGTGACTCGGCATTGTCTAGCGTTCCTGGTGATAATGAGCCCATTGCTAAGTACTTACCATTTCGATATCCGCCTCATTTCATTCCGAAGTATTGTTTAGTTACAAAAAGTCAGCGTCTCCATCAGGTTATCTATTGGTATACTGGTCCGTTCTCGTACCGAAGAGTCCGAGGCCAGTCTGTCCCTGACTAACGCGAGTACCTCCTCCGTGGGTATCTTGGTGAACAAACTCACCACTTCTAGGTTTGCCATCTGGTTGGATTGGATGAGTACATCTTGTAGTATTTCCACGAAGTTGGTAAAATTCCGGACATATGATGGTGACTTTCTGATTAATGGGTGGATTATATCTACTCGGAAGAGATTCAATGCGTGGCACAGAGAGACTTGGTAACTAACAATCGACTTGAGTGGAATGCTGTCTTTTTTAATATTTAGGAGACCGTAAATGTGAGGTAACTTGTTGTAACTCCGTGACAACTGCCTACCTGTCGTAGGTGCGAAGTCGTCCTTGTTTTTGATTAGCATATTTGGCAGTCATCGTTTTGTTTTCATTTTAGGAACTTTCTTTACGGTAGCTACCATTCGCAATGTGGTCTTCCAGATTTTTCTGTAAATTACGATTTGTGCATTAATACAGCAGCCTTTGTCAGTTGGTTCTATGATGATGTCTTCATTCCTCTGTAGGGTTCTGATTGCCAGCCTCTCCAGTTTTGTGAAATTTGATTTGGGTTGCTTAGCTTTCTCGAGTGTCTGTCTAACATTCCATCTTACTTCATCCACCTGAGCTTGAGGGAAGTTCAAGTTTATTTCCTCGATTCAAGCAATGATGCCCAAGTATGGTATCTGCCTGATGGTTGTGTCGAAGTTGAGACGCTTGTTTATCACCGACTCCTCAAATGTATTCAGCTGGTATTGACTGATGATGACGACTGACTTTACTGTTTGATGATGGACTATGTGTAACATCTTCTGCTCTTTGAATTTTCTTTATTGTTTGTACTTGCCAGGTCTTGACAGCACCGAAAGATTTTTTCTAGGTCGTGTTGTATCTTCTTTTCGGTCTTCTTCGTCGGATATTCTGTAGAAGAAGATTTTTGAGCCTCGGAGAGTTATCAGATTGTAGTTTCTGTTTTATCCAACGGATTTTACTGAATTCTCTCACGGACAAGGACATGCACCGCTTTCTCTGCGACCAAAGAAGCTCTCCATCAATTGACGGGGATTCTTAGTTCCAAGCCTGAAGGACAGACCGGAAGGACGCTGCATCGATGTAGTAATGTCAGATAGTTTGAAATTCGTCCCAGTTTCTGGCGAGACTTCTAGTTTTCTCCATTTTTTTGTTATATCGGTTCCGTACCGATTCTTCAATATCTAACTATATGTCTGAGATTAAGTATTATGATTATTTATGGAAATAAGTCTATAGTTAACTTGATGTATATAATTGTATATACAAATGAAGTAAAGATTACGGAAGAATATAAATATTGTCCAACTCATGAAAAGCTTTCGACGAGATTTAAAGATCTTATGAAAATCAGATAAAAATTTTAAATAAATTCAGAATAGAAAAATATGATGACGTAACACAATCAGGTATTATTTGTACTGAATATTTAAACTACATTCTTATCAGTTTGTTTATACATTTTTCAGCATCAGCTGGAATGACGCCGAAGATTGAAATTAAATTCGCTTCTTCAGTTTCTAATATTTCAATGGAAACACAAAGAAACGGATTCATTTTGTTGGTTTGAACCATGCAAAATAGAAGCCTTTCATTGGCCATGGGCATTAGCCACCATTCCCAGGCACATGTACAATCTACGCTTGAAATGCAATATTAAATGTAGACAGGCTTACTAACTTACATCAGTGTGTATTTATGGACTTTACATTTGCCTAACTTTGTCCAGACGAGCCGAGGAAATGTACATTTTGACATAAATTCGACATAGATGATAAGTATGAGGATGTGAATAGATAGATAAGATTTGTGCAGATGAGATATAGACATGTTCCAGAGGATAAGAAAAAAAATGAACTGCTTAAATTTTGGCCACTGGGCGCTGAATGGAAGTATTGGTTGGTCAGTTATAGATGTGCTTTTCAAGAAAATAAAGTGGATGCAGAAGGCTGGTTGAGTGACTCAGCTTTAGACAAACTCGGAAGATTTTCATCTATAGTTGTTAATATGTGAATGTTATTTATAATATGGAAAGAGCTTAAAAATGGAATGAAAATGTAGAGAGAACTAAATAGAAAATGGAATGACTTAAAAGATAGATAGAAAATGTTTGTGCATCTAAGAAGTTTCATCCAAAAATTTAAAATCTGCCTTCTTTACATTGGAATTTACAAAATGCTTATACAATAAATTCAAAGGCGATTTTCGAAGAGTAACTTATATATGATACAATGCCGAAAGTTTGGAACACCCGGTGAAGACGGAATTCAGTATTCAGTCGTAAATGTGAATGTTATGTATTGCATATATAATATACAAACATGCTTACATACATATAAGATTTCACCTATATATGCGTAAAAGGTATGTTTTGTATTGAAAACGCGCGTGTTTGTGTGTATGTGTCTGTGTGTGTGATTACAGGCAATATTAATGCTCATCCTAATTTAAATGTAATATATTTCGTCAGATTTTGCTTTAATTGTAAATCTATAATGCAACATTATCCAAACGTCCATGGTAATTTTACAGAACTATTTTCTCTTTCCCTATCAATAATCTATTTCATTAAATGTTGCCCTCAAATTACACGTAAAAGCAACAAGCTGCCATAGAATATTTTTTGTTTAGAAGGTGAAACTACGGAAACATTCACAACAATTATGACTTTTATTTCTGAATGAGTGAATCTGATTTAAACAGAGTAATAAGTTTCGTCAAATGTTAAATCTTTATTTATAGAAAAAAACATTAAATTGATTAGTGTCAGCGAATTAGGGTGAAGCAAAGTAACTCATATACACATTGTAGCTGACAAATATACCATTTAAATCATTTCCAAAATTGTTGGGCCAATACAGAGAACCTGCGCAAAACAGCGTCACTAATAACTGAAAATTTACTAAGAGTAGATTATTAATTACTGAGAAATAGCAATTGCATTTGCATGAAATATATGGCCTCAAGTGGAAAAGAGTTAAACAAATTATTTTTATTATGGAAATATGCTATCGTGGACATATAAATTTGAACAGAGCTGGAAAGCACTCAAGAAACGCCTACGATGTGAATGTACAAGCCTTTATTCAATTGTGGAAGACTACGACTGTGAAGGAAATGGGAACTGTATTTGAATTTCTGACACATTTCTGTCCATTTAGTATATTTTGTACTATTTAATTCCTTTATTTAAGGACTAGTAGGGAGTAATTTAGGGCTCCCTATTTCTTTCTATTTATTATAAAATTAATGAGACAGATATAAGTATAGGCGTATTATTTTTACATGACCGAATCAAATACAATATCTGAGGCAAAACAAAATGGTGGGCAAAACATTTGGGCGACCGTGGTGAATTAATTATTTATGTTAATTCTACCTTAACTTCAAGGGTGATTATCAGTATGTATTTCTAAGGAAATTTTATGATCTTTGAGTGCCACAAAAATCCGTTAATGCTGTATGTTTCGTGTTAGAACATCTTAAGAATCGTAATGCTGAAAATTGTAATGTAAAAATAATGGGCCACCTGTAAAAAAATTAACTTTCATCAGTTTTCTTAATTTTAAAAAGAATAATTTGTCAAAAACAGATATTTATTTCTATATACTAGAAAAAATTTATTAAATCAGTAATTAGTATAAGTTTCTTGGTTCGAACTGTGGCCTCAACCTGATGTAGCATTAATATCATATTTCAAGATTTTCTCATTTGAATTGTTTCCATTCCTTTTTGGCAATAATCCAAAATCCAATAATCCGAAGCTCTTGGAGATTGCGTGGTTTTCATTGGAAAATGTGTGTCTTTTTCAGTTTCCACCAAAAAGGTTCAATTATATTGAGACCGGGACTTTATGATAGTCAGTTCTCTAAATGATGAACATTTTAATCCAAGAAAACCGTATGCAGAAAATATTCTAATGTTAAAATATTTTCTTCGCAGTTAACCAGAAGATTTTACCGTAGTAAACTGATATAGATTTCCATCAAGTTTTACTAATTTGTATCTATCATCGCTTTGCATGCAACACCACACCATCACGTATCCAGCGTCAAAATTTAAACGTATTTGTGGTCTATCATGCAATGTTTATTTCTCCCATATTCTTTTGCATTAGAATGTAATTATTTTGACTTCATCACTAATAATTTCCAGCATCTCATGTTAGATGTACTTTGGACGACTTCAATCTTCTCTTTTGATGCTTTTTTTAAGTTAACGATTGTTTTTACTGCTATAAGACAATTCATGTGAATGTTTCGTAATTACCTGTATACTGTATAAACTTACATTTGAGTTAAAATAGCATTCAGTTATCACATGTTTGGCTGATAGTTTTGGATAGTCTACAGGAAATGTCACAAACATTGTATCCTTGTTCTTAACTAATGTTTTTGTTCTTCTATTTTCCTTTTCACTTAAAACATTTCCAGTAGTAGAAAATGTCTTTTGGGTGGTTTGTACATTCTCTGCTTCCAGGCATTCTCAGACGTCTGGATATCTATTGTTATCTTCTGCTTCAAAGCTACATGGTTCGTTTTTGTCTCATTGTAAGCGATCTGGAATTGCAAAGGAAATGTTTGTCGCAGATTATTTCCACGTCATAGGTAATAAATTACTAAATTCAGACTCGAACATCGGGGACAGAAAGAAAATGCGGAAAACTCGATTCGCAAGTACTATTTCACAAATCACAATGCACGCAACCAGTCAGAAAAATAACTCTTCAACAGACGTGGCAGCCAAAATAGCCGACTTCTTTCTTCCCCCGATTCTAGAACACCAACTGTTTTTAACCCCCGAGCCTTTTTTCCATTCATCGACAGCTGGGAGAGGATGTTCAGTATTTGCATGTCAAAATACTTTTATAGCTACTTCTGCGACGGACTTGTTTTTTAATTCAAATATTCCATCTTCATCATGTCATCCAGAATACGTGCCATTTTGTTTGGTAAGTAATTTTCTTTTTCGCCACATTTTCCGTCATAGAATATACGCGAGTCGATGTCGCTTGATTTGACGATGTAAGTCGCCGTTTTCTTCGCTATACTCATTAACAGTTTTAACCATATTTTAGTGTTCAAAAAGTATTAATATTCGATTACAGTGCACATTATATGATGTTAATAAGAACGAAGAGTTTTTACTTGTAGATTTTATTGTTAACAATGACGTTTCATTGGCCCACTAGATTTCTTTGGTCTTTTTTCAGCATCAAGTTGATTAAAGCGTTATATATTCTGTTACTCGGCACCAAGGAAAACAACATATTTTCCAATCCTCAAGGTAAACTAATATTACTGATAAAGAATAATGCTAAACAATATTAACTAAATAAATTAAAGGTGAAAAATGACTTGAGGCAGTTGTCCTGAAGCAAGATACAATCTAAAAATGCATTTACAAATATTGGATTCGGGTTCTTAACACCAAAACATGGTAAAATGTCGATAAAAAAAAACATGTCCAAAGGGCCATCTTTGTACCTCAAAACAGCAAATCATAACAAATGTTCAAAATGTCCTCATTCTACTTCTAAAAGCGCAGTAATACGTCGGATCAGTGACTGGCGGACCCTTTAAGTTACTGCCTCACGGTGTCAGATTGTTTTGCAGACTCCATGACACGGCAGTGAATCATCTCTGCATTAGTAATGTCTACTGCATAAACCAATTGTTTTAGGTGATCTAACAGGCAGAAAATGAAAAGAATTGATATCGGGTGAACGTGCAGTCCCCCCTATCTATTTATCATTCGTGATATATGTCAGATGTTGCATCACGTAAAATGTGACTAAATTATGATGGAGCCCCATCATGCATGAACCAAATGCGTCTTCGTATTAGTAGGGGTACATCATCTAGCAAGTCTGGAAGAGTGTTAGAAAAAAATTCTTGTAGATATCTCCTGTAAGACGTACTGGGAGAATAGATGAGCCTATCAAACAGTTACCTACAATTTCAGCTCACACATTAATCGTAAACAGATGCCTGTATTGTACCATTGGTATGTCAATCCGCCTAAAAAAGATGGTTGCGTAAATGTGTTATTTCTTTTCTTCCAAATGTTGCCTCATCCGTAAACAAGACTGGAGAGACAAACAACGTATCGGCGGTTTGTGCAATAAACCATCGACATGTATTCCTGTAGTGAGTGATCATAGAGCGAAATACGTCTCTCCATGTGGTACAATTAGTTTATCTCCGACAGCCCGTAGAATGTGTTCTTCGTGTTCAGGTCTACGAGTGAATCTCGGTCTTCGTTGATCCACAGTTTGGGGTTCCAAGATACTGTCTCAGGAAAGCGATGGTAAGTACAAGCAATGATTTAATGACTAGACTGCCTTCGGCCTGCAAACACAATCGGATACAGCCGTACATCCTTTTGTCCATTACTATTTCTACAGCCGCATGTAAAAATCACATCTACCTGCTCACGATGTGAATATCCTGCTGTTGTTAAACGGAATAATTCTCAATTAACTCAAGACTACACACATTAAACGTTGAAGACAGTCTAACCCAAAATATACACGAATGACAAATGAAAACTAATCTACATATCAACAGAGCGCCATCTACGGTAAACTTTCTTTAATCTTTCCAGACATAATTTTATATGGACTGTTGTTCTTGTTTTGATGTGAGAGAACAGCCCCAAAATTTTGTAAAGTTAATTTTGATACACTTTGTAAAAAAATATAAAGGGATATACACCTATGCTCAGTCAGCATCAAAAAATCTGACTAAACACCGAATGTTTGTATGTGCATTTTTCACGCGGAGAATGTATCAGCGCCACAACTGTAGATATATTCTTGTTTTAATGTTATTAGTTTCATTAGCAATTTTTTAATGCTCATACCCGAGCCGAAATGCGTGAAAGCCTACATTTCATGAAACCTTTTACACCCGCCCTTTCAGCAATATGAGTACTAAACTAACATTGAACGTAAATAATCATGTTTTGATTTCCTTTAAGTCAAAAAAAAAGAAAATTTGCCTAAAAATATTAAATAATTACATTTTTCGGACTACTGGCATTTTATTTTATAACAGAATGAAAGAATAAAATAATTATTTTCATTAGAGTTAATATTTTCGTAACTAAAGGGAGTATTACACATTCAAACCTTAATACAATACTAATATACTGTATTCCTAATATTGGTTTTTAATCAGACTTGCTCTTGTTGCAATCAGTTTTATTGTTTTTGTCTTCATTTGTCGTTACTTCTTTCGCTGTTTGACATTTATTTTCTTCACAAAAATATTTCGATTGTATTTGCTAAGTTCATAAGGAAGTCCATGTCCCGCTTATATTTTATATGAACATCTATGTGTGTTTTTCATTTTGTATATACGTCATTGACAACACAGAGATTAAAACATTACATTTTTCTGGGTCGAGATGTCTATGCCAAAAGAGAAAATTATTGTGCTAATCACCCATATAGTATGCGCTTCCAAACAACAGTAAGCATTTGGAATTTTGCCTTTTAGCCGAGCTCTTTAACTGAACAAATAGACAAACAATTCTACACATACATTATATATAAAGGTATGACTGCTACACGTGCTATTTATATCTGTATATTATTCACTAAGTAACGATAAGGAAATATCTGTAAATTTCATGTTTCACTATTTAACTTCATCATATGTTTGCAAATGAAATAATGTTGCGATATTGAAGAAAAGCTTCGCACAATTTCACTTCCCAAATATAATGGTGATGTTGAATTGATATTGACACAAGCTAACATTATAAAACTTTCCATATGTTTTGCTTATGTAATCAATCAAAATCCGCCTATTTTTAGATTATCTTTAGCCAGCAATGTAGATTAGCCCAAAATAGCTAAACAGTTAAGGAACCTGTCTGCCATAATGAGTTAATTTCATCATAAAACCGTCCATGAAGAGAATGTCCCCTGGTGAGCAATTAAATTAGTTTCTTTGGGGTCGATTGATCAAAATGCAGAGTGTTGGTGCAAACTGTTTGCTTTTCGTGCGTTTATATATATATATATATATATATATATATATATATATATTATTTATATATATATATATATATATATATATATATATATATATGGGTGCGCTAATCAACTAATAATCAACTAGCGGAAATTAAGACCTCATGGAACATAAATAAAATTTTTCCACCATCCGATTTCTTAGGGGTTTTATGGCTTTGTAGCTAGGAGAAGTGGGTATAGAAATTCTCTCACTCGGTGTACCCTCTCTGTCACTGAAAAGTAGTCATCAACATTTCTATACTGGTGAAAAACAATATGTCGATGCAGATATCTTGGTGTTGTGCCAGTTATTATTACAATATATTCTTTTGCTAGGAGAAAAGATGGCTTTTAATTTTCGATAGTAAATCGAGATGAGGCAATTTTGAAGTATTGCTCAAAATACATCTGATGCAACCGACTGCGATGCAAAGATGGCAGTCCGACGAACCTCTTGAATTGCATGTAGTGAGAAAGGAAAGTATCTCATTAAATTTTATTTGATTAGAAATTATATGCTGTTTTTATAGCTCCTGAAGATATAGAAAATAATTAAAATAAACTGCCCTTTGCTGATGCCCCCTTTGAGCTCAGTAGTCTATTTGCATTGATGCATGATTTCGAAGCGGAATTATAAATTAAAGATTTCTTTCCTTAAAATAGATTGATATGTTTTTTAAAGATAGGAATACAATTGACCATATTCATGCCAGGAAAATCATATTTTCATTATAAAATAATTTCGTTTGTTCATAATCTTATATTGTATTGCATGCATGACGCACGTAGTATTTATTATTACAGTATTTTCGAAGTACTCTTGATTTTTGTTGCATTATCCCATCATAAATCTGCCCTATCTAAAAAAAAAATAGTCTTTAGCCTTGTTTTATATGGCAATAAGTGCTATATATACAGGATGCGATGGAGAAATTGTCGTCTAAATTATCAAGGGAGTTGTATATTGGGAGTTAGCTGACCAGATGAACAGGGTAATGGGTTCTCAGAAATTGTCTGTCAGCCATGACTGAGTACTCCTTCTTGTATGGCATGGTGAAGAATCCTGTTGACAGACGTAAGTTTTTCCAGTAGCCTTCCTCTTGCCCAGCGCTGCACTACATACTCAAGCTATTTGATGTAGGCACCCGTGTTGACGCTGAGGCGATCACAAACTAATTCGGGATTTCTTTTCTTATCAAAACCTGCGTTTTCTGAGATGGCATGCCTGCGAAATCCCATTAGACGCATTCAAGTCTTTCTGAATCCTCTGCATTGTTTTCAGATTGGCACTTAAAAACTCTGAATTGTTCGTATTGTAGCTTCCGGATGTCACCGAAATAGAATACAAACAAACCGCATGCAAACACAGACACACACACAGACACACACACAGACACACACACACACACACACATATATATATATATATATATATATATATATATATATATATAAAAAGTACGGAAAATAATTACATAATGCCTGTACCTGAAGCAGGATACGAAATTAACAATGCCCTCCGTGTAAACACGATCATAACAGATATTTTGATGCAATCAAAGATAATTCTGTGTGGTGAAAGAGTCTCGTATATTTAAGTGCTCATCGATAGAGACGTGATAATTTCGTTCAAATAAAAGGTTTCGTTTTGTGTGCATTTTGTGCATTAAATGAGAAATATCATTTATCTCTTGCTGCCTATTTTAGAACAAGATTGTTCGCTGTTGCTTCATTATGCATAACTGTTAAAATAAGCATTCAGATACCCGTACACAATTTTCTAGACGGGTAATATCGGTGTATTTACGAGTAACATTGACTGCCAAAAGTTCTGTATGTAGACCAAGTATAACATCACAAAATATTATTAATCAACAACTTACTGGTGGGGCAAAGAATATATGTGTTTCTGACAAGTTTTCAGTTTACGCATACTGGAAAAGTTTAAATGGTAATTCCTGCCCCACCGACATAGACATCTGGCATTAGCCCGTCCGATTAGCACTTGTTCTGATCGATGGCATATAGCCTGCCTGGCAACAGTTTCATTCTTATGAACATGCCCAAAATGTGTCGACTCGTGGTTTGCCTCAAAAAACGTTTCGTTTTTCCGACGTGAAATTCAAATAATGCCAGAAAGTTGAAGAAAATTAGCTGTGATCGACGGACAGTACTTTTTGTGACATTTTCCTTACTAATCTTTGTAATTAAAACATTACTTTTCATGAAATATCAGCGAGAAATTAGTAATATATTTCTGATATTTCAAAATCTGTGAAAACTTTTTACACATGAAGTAATTTATATAATATAATACTATTCTAAATCAAAACTTAAAAAATGACAGAACTATCACCGCTGTGTGATGAAGTTATGTAAACCTATTCTTCAAGACGTAGAAGTACTTGCATATTTTGCAGAATATATTGAGTAGCACGGTTATCACGTGAGTGGAGATCAATTTGTTGGAAAATCATATCGCATTCCTGTAGGAGAGATTGATTTATTACGGTTTAAACATATTCTGAGCTTACATGGCACTGTTCAGAATTTTTAGTTTGGGTAAACTATGCAATATCTCTCCTGTGTGCATTCAGGAATATACTCAGGATGTTCTCTGGTTTTTTTGTCGGGCTGTTCAACGACAATTACTTTTCAGAAAACACACAAATCTTGATAAATCTTGCCTCTTAATATATATCAATATCTATCTATCTATCTATCTATATATATATATATATATATATATATATTACATAAAATTATTTCATTGTGAATTTTAATATTTTAGATATCATTGAAAATACCATAGTCTATGACAAAAATATATTTGTAAATCCGTCAGTTTATTTTGTATAATAATAGCTTTCTGAATTTTGAATACTTTTTTTAATTATTGAACAGTACTTGTTTTAGTTAAGTTCATGCTATTATATCTCCATTCAGGAATAATAAAAGTTAAAGCAAATTATTTTCATCTTTTTACATTTAGTTTCTTAGTGCTTCTCATTTATAATGCTTATGAATCCTTGGTGGACGGTTTAGAGAATCCTGAAAATGATTTTCTGAGATGAGTTATTTATCGCTGCCTGGTCACCAGACATTTATATTCTAGAAATGTTTTATGGTTTGAAATTGTTCATTTCATTGTGAGCCTATGTGATATTCAAGAGAGTTTTATGAAATGAAAGAATAATAGATGAGTAAAAAACAACTTATATACATGTGAATGAATGAGGACGAATCTGGCAAAAATACTTGGAGAAAATTGATGTCTTCTTAAGTACAGAAAAAAATCTTATTAGTATTCGGAAGAGTACGAGGCTCTATACAACAAATACAAATTTTTCACCATGAGTTCTTCCTACGATATATTCAACTTATATTTTTATTTTCACGTCTCTTCTCAGAATACACACCATTTTCCATACGATCTATTTCGTTATTTTGTTGAATATCTATTAAAAACCCTTTTGCAATTATCAGGATAAAATCTGTAGAAAATTTACTTTCTTCTTTACAGAAATTATGTACTAATTCAATCGCATTTTGTTGGATATCTATTAAAAACCCTTTTGCAATTATCAGGATAGAATCTGTAGAAAATTTACTTTCTTCTTTACAGAAATTATATACTAATTCAATCGCATTTTGTTGGATATCTATTAAAAACCCTTTTGCAATTATCAGGATAAAATCTGTAGAAAATTTACTTTCTTCTTTACAGAAATTATATACTAATTCAATCGCATTTTTCTGATGTTTTTATGTTTTGGGGACAATTATATTATTATCCATTTCTTTTGATGCTGTTTTGTGTATTTTTCTAATTAATGTTTAGTTATACTTCAGTTCTGATGTCTCTTCAAGTGATCAAATGAGTCTTTTCCAGTAGCTTTCTTTACCAGAGTAAAAACTACAATTGCATTAATATTATTTCCTTTTCTTTGATTTCTGGTGTAATATATATTCATTTCTTTCCAGGTCTCAAAATAAGGTTAGAAAATGGCATCATAACATTTTCCTCGATGCATTATTTGAGGGGAAACACGTAAGATCACATATTTCACATAGATAAAAGCTCTTCGTAAGATGTAGGCTGTAATTGGTAGCCCAAATATTTCTTTAAGGCATGGGATACCACACGAATCCCTTCCATTCGTATATTTAAATGTTTTCCAATCAATCTGAGGAATCCAATTACAACTGGAATTGTTGATGCTCTCATGTGACGCATTACTGAGAGTTCGATTTCACGGTCCTTGAATTTTGATAGTTTTTGAAGATATTCAACGATACACTTGAGTCTACAGAGATTGCCATGTCAATAAGAAGGCACATTTTGTTTTTGTGGTTTCTATTCCCGATGTTTGGGGATTAGTTTTAATTGTTCTGTCTGTGTGTATTATAAAGTTTGATAATTATGTTACAGGTAATATCTCCCTAACAAGATATATATGTTGTTCATAGATATTTCTTGCCGTTTCTATTCCAAAGAGGTTCCTAATGCAGATATTGGCCGGCTCTCTCATGTGCGGTTTTATATTCAGTGGGCACCAATACCGTGCAACATGATACAAGATGGTCAATTGATTCTGGCTAGTAATCGTAGAATTCGCATTTTGGTTTAACATATGTATGTATGTATGTATGTGTGTGTATATGTATGTGTGTGTGTGTGCATTGTTGTTGATAAAATAATTCGCCCCCACTGCATATTTTCTATCGAAATACGAATGTTCGCATGTACTGAGTGAATTTGCCATGAATAGATTTACCGTATTTACTGTTGAATAATTCATATGGTAGAAGCCATCTAGAACATGGAAGTAATGGCAACAAATTAAACTTACTGCCGTACACTGCACGAAACCTAAAAACCATTGACAATTTATAGGAAGAAAAGGAAATGCGAGCACTTGACAAAGATGTATTTCGCAAATGCCTATCCGCAACGTGATTCCATCTCCAATTAAAAACTTCAATGAATCTTAATTTTACTAACAATTTGTATTAATTAAATTCTTAAAATAAAATTGTTTGTGAATTCATTTAAAATATTTTATATTGAGGCTCTTCGTTTAAATGCGAGACAAATAGATTAACGTCTCTTTTTACAGCAAATGAATATATTTTCTAAAATGTTCATTATAAACAATATTTGTATGATAATTATACCCTATACTATATTGAGTCTAGTTAGTATCGTAACGATCCAGGTTCGATACTCGGGAGTGGTTGTGCACTGTTGATGAGTCCCAAAACGGACGAAACCGCCGTTTATTGCTTTCTGATTTCTGTTGAGGATTCTTGTTCTAGACTCAATGAATTATTATGAATATATATATATATATATATATATATATATATTTTCAGGAAAAAATAACTTCCAAATTAATTGAAAAATTATTTGAATACCATGAATAAACGAGAAAAATTTGGCATTAATGGAAAGACTGATTAAATTCATAAATAAATTTTCTTTTTCTCTCTAATTCCATTGCAAATTAGCGTAAGAATAAAAAACAGACATATAAACCTAATAAAATATGACTTTACTAAAAGTAATAATTATTATTAAAGTAGTAAAATATTAATGAGAAATTATCGTTGTTGACTTTTGGATATAGCAACATTTTCCTTAAATAATAATTATCATGAATAATGACAACATTTTGTTTTATGTAAATGATACAAAGTTCAAGAATTTTTGTTTCATAAAATAATATTTATGTTCACTGAAATTCGATTCAAGAAACTAAGACAATGAAATTCGATAGTTACTGCCAAAAAGGAAATATTGCACAAGATATGAAATGTCCATACGCTTCGAAAAATCAATTATATTGATTCAAAACTTTATCGACCTAAAATGTCGTCATTATTCCTGTGCGTAATATATGCCTATAAAGAAATATCAAATTGATAGCATGAAAATGAATTCATTGCGATAAAAACCTTAGAGTTAATAGCAGAATATCAAACGAATGTGAATGAATTGAAATCTTCTGACTATACTGAGAGAATGTCTATAAGAAATGTGTGTAAAACAATCGCGTATAGGTTATTTTTAACATTTAGAAACTTTTATATGTAGCTTGAAGTGTTAGAGACAATTTCTAGATTGTCATTCGACATAGATATTAACTCAATGTACCTGTGTCAAAATGTATTTTAATATACATAAATAAATACGCACAAACATATGTATCCATCTCCCGTGCGCCAACGGCTTAGTATATAATATACCCCAACTGACGCCAAAGTGACTCAACTTTCGATCTTTTTTTAACTAGATGTCTAGCCTCATTGATGAGCTGTGATACAGAACACTTAAAGCTATCTAAAAAAGATTAAAAAACTGAAAGCTGGTAATTATATTTGATACTCTCAATAATCCGTTTTAAAATATTTTGGGATTCTATTGCATTTATTTGTTTTAAAATGAAAATAGTCAATTAGTAATTAAAAGAAAAATAATATTTTTAAATTGTATTTCAATATATCGTATTCTGTCTGCACCCTTTTGCTGAAAGAATCTTTATGTATACAATACCAATTTAACGGAAAAAATGCAGGAAAACTATTTGTCGTTGATAAAAAAAAAACCAAAAACAGACGACATGCGTTGAACGGATGTGATAATTCGTTGAAAATGCCTCCCCTAACCTACCTGACTTAACCTCTTTTTCGAACGTAACTCATTATAATACAATAGTTAGTAAAAGTAAATGAGCAACAAAGAGATTTTAAATGATTAATTTCTCTGTATCCTTAGAACCCAAACATTATGAATGTAGATGAGATTTGCCAAATTTAAAAGAATTTATTCCAAAATTCGTTTGAAAAATAAAACATAACTAAAGGAGGATTTAATTATATAAATAAATTTAGAATGTTTATTTCGATTTATATATAAACATATAAATATATATACATAAAAATATATATACATATACATATAAACATATATATATATATATATATAATAAGGGACACACACACACATACATATGTATATATATATATATATATATATATATATATATATATATATATATAAAACTAACTGATTTAAAAATATGGTTCCTTCGCTACACAGGAATAACTATGTTTCAAAAATCGAACCTGAAAAAACTCAAATTTAATTATATAATTAAATTACAAGCATTTAAAATTGTTATTATCTATCATATAATTTTGGAATATATTTTTTTAATTTTTTAATTTTTTAATCACATATTTTCATTTTTAAATATTATTTACAGAGAAATCATTTTTAGACAATGACGGCAAAAATTTTATTTTTTAATTTATTTGATTCAATTAAGTTTTATTTTTAAAAACATAGTAATATATATTTTTCTCATTTTATGCGAATCATGACATCCGTTTAATGCATGTCATCTGTTTATTTTTTTTTATTAATTTCAAAAAGTTTGTCTGTAAAATAAACCAATAATTCATACTTAGAAAAAAATGAGAAATTAATTAGAATGCTAGAATATATAAACTCAATAAAAACCCATATTTTTACTTTTACATTAATAAACTATTTATTATACAAAACAAATAAATCCTCGATAAATAGCATAAAATATTTAACAATTATTGACCATTTCAAATAGAGCACAGAGTTCTTGGTGAATTAGATGGCGGTAATGGTGTTTGGAAAGATACAGATAAAATATTAATATCAGGCAGTTTATTTAAATTCGACTGATATACAATATTTTTTTTGGAAAAAATACAATAGAATATTAAATTGATCTGTCATTATCATTAATAAAGCTGTTTTTTTTAATACTTTCAATTATTTTGGCTTAATATATATATTTTTAAACATGTTTTTGAATAATGTCGACAAGATATAGCTATTTCATTTCTTTTTATAAATTTTGAAAATTTTCCGAATTTTGTTGATAATATCGATAAATTTATAAATTTCATTTTTCCCAAAGGACATTCGAATATTGCTGAATTTGCTTTTTTAGGATTGTGTTTTAATTATGTAACAGGATTTTGGTTAATTTCGGCGTTGTAACATATTTGCTTCTCAGGTTTCAATATTATGACGTAATTAAATCATCAAACAGAATTTTAAAAGAAAATAATAAAATATTTGTAATAAGTGTCATATATATATATATATATATATATATAAAACAACAACACAGTAATATATATATATATATATATATATATATATATATATATATATATATATCAACAAATCAAAGTTTTTCACAGATCTCAACATTAATTACGAGGTCAACACTTTTTAAATATTTTTCGGATGAAGTTATAGACTTAACACGTGTTATTTTTTCTTTATACAATATAATAACAACTCCATCACCATTCACTCAAATTCGAGAAAAAAGCCAAAAATTATTTTCAACCAGAAAATTTCAACAAAAATTTCACTTCAGAAAATTCCTTTTACGGATAAAAATTTAAAACATACTGTTTCTCAGGTTTCAAAATAATTTCAAAGCCATTCAATCAGAGACAACAAAACACAGTCATAAGAGAAGAGATAGAAGAAGACACAGCTAATATAGTCTTCATTCTTTTTTCTCTAAAAAAATACCTCAAGCCAGTAACCACCGAATAAGGCTTTATCTATGCACACACAGATCCATCAGGCTGACCGTCATGAAGTAAGTTTGTTCACACATCTCACCCTACGAAGACTTACTAATTATTTTAAACAATTTTCTTCTTATGAACGAAACATTTTCTTTTATCTCTTTTTTGTTATTCTATATTTCTGATATAATATATAAATGTTTGAATCCTGACAATCAGAAAAAAAAAACAAAAACAAACTTGAGTAGCTGTATCCTGGCAGTTACTGTTATCTTGAGTATTTGGTTATTTGAGATTCTTTGACATGTTAAAAGAAGCCTGATCCTCGCCAATATCCACAGAATACTTTTTGCTCAAATCCTTTTATAATTTGAACTTAGAAATATCGCTGAATTTCTTTGGAACCGTTTAGGGATTTATGAACGAGGTTACTATTATACATAACATACATATGAAGGTTTTTGATTTTTGAAAGATATAAAAAAAAATTGACTATTTCTAAGAAAATGCTTTGATTTTTGTAGATAATTTACACTGCCCCACTAAACCATCTTGAGTGTCGCCTATTCAACATTTCAACTTCCTATATAAAAAATTATTATAACAGGCCAAAGGTCCGAATGTTTTGTGAGTGTATATTATTTAAGCTGGTCACATCCTGAATTTCTTTTGATGAATTCAGGGTATGTGACATTGGTGCTTTTACTACAGTTCAAGATAATTGTTTCTGTTTTTGAAAGATTTATCTTGGATACTATTTCTAGGAAAAAATGGATATGTTTGTATCTGATTTGTTAGGTATGGTTCTAGATGTGTACATTCAGAACTCTATATTCACATGTAGTTTACATAAATTGTTTCTGTGAAATAGAACTTGGAATCAAAAGTAAACACGATTTTGCCTAGAACAGAAGAAACATCATGCATTTATTATTAAATATCTTAAAGAACATTATATTTAATAGAATTATTCAGGCACTTATGGATATTTTAAAAGACCGAAATGAATTACTCTAAAATTCACTCACCACTGCCTGGTCATGTCAGTTTACTATTGGTATTAATTAATCCTCCCTAAGATAGGTTTAAAATGGAGAGCCTATCTAAATAAATAAATAATTATATAATAGCTGGTCACTCGTATTCGAGGACACCTGTCTACTAGGGCGGCTAGCCAATCCCTAATTACAGATGCTCGCTCAGGCACATTTTGTGTTTGTTCAACGCCCACAAAGCCCACCTGGGGTTTATACTGTAACTACGCTGAGTAGATCTTAGTTACAGTTTATGGGAGAGAACAGGCTATCTATCGTGATCAGCAATTTGAACAAGTCCAGTACGCTCAAACCCTCAGTCACGATGACTTGTGACTTCGTGCTAGCACAGCTATCGACGGCAGCCAAGGGTTCCGTCTACCCAATTTCCTCCTTGGAATATTTGTTGTAAGGTTTTCAGGCACTTTCCAAAGGTGCCGCATGCTGATCGCCTGGAGAATCAACCGTGGTGAGATTAGAAACAATATCTCATGGTCATTATATATATATATATATATATATATATATATATATTTGTGTGTGTGTGTGTTGCGTGTTTTTTATAATACGAAAGAACTGTTAGATTGATGGTCCGTTTTCTTTAGCATTTTTTGTTTTTATTTTTACATTAGAAGTAAATACAGAAGTAGGCCTAAATTATAATTATTTTTTAAAAATTATGATTCCATTACGACACATAAATTACTATATTTTCGAAAAACTGGTCACCCGTATTCAAGTTTAATTTCAATATTAAACCTTAACTGTTGGATAACAGTCATTTTAGGAATCATATTTTAAAAAAATAATCATATATATATATATATATATATATATATATATATATATATATATATATATATAAAGTATATTTAGACAGTAAGAGTTAGTTCAAACAAGTACTTTAAATTTCACTAGACATAACCTATCTATTCAATGTTTTTATTCTTTTTTCCAATTTTAATAAATTGTACATGAAAATCAAAATTTATATATATATTTACATATAAATTTATATATATATATTACATATATATATATATATATATATCACACACACACACACACACACACACACATTATATATATATATATATATATATATATATATATATATATGAAGTATATATAAACAATAAGAATTAAGTTGTTACAGTCAAATAATCTCCCTATTTTTATGTTTTTATTGTATTTTCCCAATTCTGAATAAGTTTGTACATCAAAATCAAAATTAATATTTATATTCATATATATATAAATACATATATATATATATATATATATATATATATATATATATAAAACCCATATATATATATATATATATATATATATATATATATATATATATATATATATATATATATATATATATATATATATATATATGTTTATATTTAGACAGTAAGAATTAATTCAAATAAATACTGTTAAATTCACGAGACCTAACCTCTCTCTAATGTTTTTATTGTATTTCCACAATTTCAAATCAGTTGTACATCAAAAATCAAAATTAGTCAGAAACTGTTTCAAAGTTAATTTTTTTTGTTTTATTCAAGTATTTCAATTCGATCGTCTCAGTCATTCGGATGAAGTGAAATTTGTCAGTATAGCAACGAGATCTTTTCCTTATACAATATTCTTTATTCTCTTCTATTTCTTAAGCTCTTTCTTATTCCACCAGTGTTTATTTTTTTTTTTGAGATGTGGGTACTTTTTTTATTCGTTATCTGTCTGACTACATGGCTTTTCACAATTTCCGTGTTTGCCGTGTTCAAATATATACCTACAAACGTCAGTCTGTTACTCAACATATTGTATTTGACTGAATATAACACCCAAACTATCCACAGTTAATATTGTGAAATCGAGGCTTGTATAAATTCTGTTAAATTTTGTGTGGATAAAAAATTAATGTTGTTAGTCTCGGCATATATTTTTGAGCCATTTGAAGGGGGTTTTTATATCATCATGATGGTTTTTTGAATTGCTGGGAATAATCATCATGATGGTTTTTTGATTAATGGGAATAACGCAAGTTAAGTTTTATTGTGAATAGTAGAGAAATGGGATACGGGAAGAGATGGAGTGCCATTTTTATGTTGCCTTCTCTCTCATCTCTCTCTCTCTCTTGTGTCCTTTTATGAAATGATTGATTCAAGTGAGGAATGTTACCTTCTGTAAATCTCATGGCAAAAGAAGGCACAGTAACAAATTATTTTTCCATATGTGATGTGATTATAACAGGTTGTTTTATTCCGCAGGAAACGTTGGTCCTTTTTTTTTTTCATCTTTTTGGGTGCACTATTGCGCTAACTGGAGGCCATATCGTTGAACAGTTCAGTCTTTGAAATTTTGGTGACTCATCCTTGCTATATCGCCACTTGAGTCACTGATTCAATACTGCAGGACAGAAATTTTTGAGGAATGCACTTTTGTAATAAAATATGGATAATGATTTTTTTTTTAGTACTGGAAAGATGGGTATGCATTTCAACAGCGATCCCCTCAATGGGAAAGGGTGAGAAACAATACTGAATTCGTTTGTTTGGTCGTTGACACTTCTAATATGTATCTTGTTCATCTTTTTCTTTAATCGTTTCTAATTTTTTCCCTTTCTGAATAATTAGACTTCAGCTGGAAATTTGGGGTCATGAATTAAACCTCACTAAGTTGGGCTTTTTTTCAAAGCAAAATTAGTTTTTTTTACAGGGCAGGGTTGATAGCCCCAAAAACCGGTTCTGAATTCAGTAAATTTCTTCTGAACTAAAAGAGCTCTATCTGCGATTAAAATGCCAAGCGGGTCAGAAGAAGAACGGATTTATACTCTTTCCTGAGGGCATTTGAGCGAAAGTGATGCGACTGCCTCGGCTCTTCGATCACAGTTTCTGTGCCGATAGCCGCTAAGCTACAGGTAGCCATTTATTATTTATATTAATTATTATTTATAACCTGTCGTTCTTATTGATATTATTTTTTTTTAACTTATTGCTTTGACTGCTGTTTTTTATATCTTTTTATATAATGAAGATGAGCATGAATAGATTTTTATTTTAAGCCCTCATCATCATCATCGTCATCATCGGATGTGCGGGTGGTGTAATGTTTAAATTCTTTTTTCAATGAGAAATTGGAGAGCGGAGATCGAATTCAAGTCGGTCCCGTTACACTCACATACGCACAAATACCTTTCTGAAAAATTATGAATCCATCTCCCCAGCTATGGGTTAAATAGTAGGACTTGCATCTGAAAAAAAAAATTGATTTTCTTTTAAAAAAAATTGTTAATGCAATATTCACTCAAAAAAAAAAAAAATTAATTTTTTTCATCCAAAATATATTCCGGTTTTCATTAACTCACAAAAAAGGTAGGTGAGACGTAAAAATCCCCAAAACAAATGATTCAATCAATCATCATCATCATCAGTAACAGGTGTATCAAGGATGTTTTTATTATCTTTTATTATAATCATCGCCTTTCCACTGATTGTCATCATCATCGTTGCTTCAATAATTATCATTAACATTTTTTTTCATCGTACGTCTCATCATTTATCTTAGGAATGGTGATTTTGTAGAATATTCTAAGTTAAATCTGGTAGCTCTCTTCGTATGGTATGCCGCCAGCTAGCATCTGGAGAAACAGACGTTAATGCTTTCACGTTAAAAATATAGTATATATTTGTACGTGGGTATGCGGTTAGGGACTTTGATTGAGAAATCATCGAGCCGTTTGAATTTCGCACGAGTTCGTTACTTTTGCACAAATGCTTTTGAGGAAGGTGTGTATCCATCTCTTCTCTCCCCCCAGCTATGGTTTAAATAACAGAGCTAACTGGCCTCTCAACTTGAGGCGGCAATCTTAGAAGACGAAAAATCCTTAATTCAAAACTATCTTGAAGAAGGACAGGTATCTCCAGGCGATTTTGTCTTAGACACACCACTGCAGCTATGGCTACAATACATGTATATATTGCCCCTATGACCATACGGGGTTACGAAATTTGTGACATGACAATATATTTAAACGGCTCGAGCTTCAAAGAAATTAGTTGAGAGGCAGTTGGGGGTTAATTTAATCGATGCAACATATAGGATATAACTGTTGTCATCTTTTCCTTCAACAGGAAAAATGACTAACCAAACTTTTCCTATCGACAAATTTTTTTTTGATTTTAGGAAGGGTTCGTTCTTTTGAAATAAGGAGTTTCTGATTGACAGAAAAGGAAAGAATCTACAGAAGACAGCGTCTATGGCAAGCATTGAAACTATCACTGTTCAAACATCTGAGACGCTGACTGCCATCTTCTCGATAATATCAGCTCAAAAATATGTCAAATTATTTAAATTTTTTTTGACGGGAAAATTTTTTTTTTTTAACGTATGATCTAATTTTAATTATAATGTTCGAGTCACATGGAATCACTTCGTATTATTTTACTATAGTGTTAAATCTATTAATTAATTGTTTGTTAATTAATTGCTAATTTTTTTATTGTTAAATAATAATAGAATAATTGTTAATTAAAAAGTGTGACGTCGTCCCCCCGGTCGCAGCGCCGACTGTGACGTTCTATCCTGATCTACCACGGCGCCAGTTGTGACGTCCCCAAACAGCACCAATTGACGTCCTCGCCGCGGCGCCAGCTGTTCGCTCCTCGCTGCTCCGTTCGGGTGTCGCTGCTCCAAACGTGACGTCCGCCTGTCGCGTCAGTCGTGTTGTCTCGTCCTGTGACGACCAACTGGCTTGGTATCGGTCGCGGCACCCAAATGTGACGTTCTAACCTTTTGGTGATTCGGGTGGGAATCTGGTTAGATTTGATATCAGCCTCGTCGTTCCCAACTCGCTTCCAACGCCTGGTTACCAAGGTAACTGCATTGATCTCCAGTCTGCCTACCCACGTTGTGAATTGATCTTAGACAGACGAGATCAAACAGTGGTTGGGGCCGTAATGCAAACTGAGTTCAACGGGGGTGATACTACACAAATATGCATAAAAGAAAATAAAATGAAAACTCAAAAAGTTCAAAGTATCAAAGAAAAAGGTAACAAACTTTATGTCTAGTTGTTCGATACATAGGACTGCATCTATCTCCCGACCCGTTCTGTGGATTGTGACACGTCGTTTTTAGTTAGGCAAGTTTTAACGCTTCAAGTTGTTTGCTCTCTAAGAAATTGGTGTTTCGGTGTGTCTTTGGACGAAAGTCGAAAAAAAAATTTTGCTTATTTCGGTGGTCTGGATCTAAGTCGCTCTTCAAAAATAATTGTTCTTGGGTTGAAGAGGAGTCCGGAATTTTTTGCGTGAATCTTGGTCAGCTATCTGCGAGGCGGCTTCAACTGAGACTGAACTCTGGGAACTCAACTCTTTCAAACTCGCTGGAGCCCAAACTCTGATTTCTGCCTGTTGGGGCCTCGCTTTTATTGACGCCGACCAAAACCGGGGTGGGTCTGTTGGCGTCGGGGGGGGGTCCTCGATAATTCTAAATACATATCCACCTCTTTTATTTCTGGTTAGGGATTTTCCACTTTTTTCCATTTTTGGGAACCTTTTTCACTCCCCACTTTCTCACCATACTTCTGAGGGGCGTGAACTGCCCTCCCCACTTCTTCGTAGCAGCTTCTCATACTTATACTCTGGATGAGGGCGTCGACAGCCTTCTTCGTGCGTCACGTGATCACCACTCGACCAATGAGGTCTTGGTCGGGTATCTTTCCTCCTCCTTCGTGCGTCACGTGATCACCACTTGACCAATGATGTCTTAGTCGGGCGTGAACAATCCGCGGCTTTGTTTCGGGAAAAAAAAATATCTTGCTTAACTAAAAAAAAAATTATCTCTTCTCTTTCCTTTTTCTTCCTTTTAATCGCCGTTATCATTTTTCTAGCCGCAAACGGACAATATGACAACTCTTTGTTCTTCACGTGGTTTTTGTCAGGTATTTTATCGCTAATTATCAAAATGGGTGGTCTTCTTAACACGGCCTCAAAAAAAAAATATCTCCAAAGTTTTCAGTCAGTCTGTCGCCTCCAAGGAAGAAGAAAAAAACATTTCTGGGTCCCCATTCATTTTCCTTCGGTACATATTTCTGATAACATAATTTTATTATCGCAGGCCAAAGTTGTTTCGTCGAAAAAAAAAAAAGTCAGCGGACACGGCTTGTGTGGCTTTTAATTTTTCATATCTACCCAAAGTCCTGTAGTTACACCTGTGTTTTGTCAATTATCAAAATTAACGTTTTCAATTGAATTTTTTTTGGCCAGTCGGTCCAGCCGTTTTTGTTTACGTATCCCTAGATAACACAGCCGTTATCAAAACACATCTGTTTCTTTCTTTCTTTCCCTTTTTTTTTTTACTCAGAATTTCCCTGTCATTGTAATGACACCCTTTTTATCCATTTGTTACTTATCAATATTTTCATTGTCTCTTAGCCGTGTGTGTGTGTTCTGCTTATCACCCACGATTCGTCTCGCCTTTCTTTTCTGCCTTCTTTTTTCTTTCTTTTCTTTCTGCCTCGTAAATGGTGCCACAATCCTTCCAGGTTCAAAAGAATCAACAAATTTTTTGTTAAACAATACATTTTAACATTTAAATAATCTTTATTATAAAAATCCTTTCTTATCATAATACATTTAAAATCATTTAAACATCTTATATTTATTGGTATAATTTTCCTTTAGTCTGGAAATATATATATATATATATATATAAGTAATGCAAAAATCTGTAAACCATCATTTTAAATTTATATTTATTTAAATATGATAAAATATAACCAATTATTTAAACAAAAAATGATTTGAATTTATAAATCAAATTGATATAAAATTTAATGAAAAAAAGAAAAAATTTTCGATTTCAAAATTTGATATTTTATTCATTCCCAAAATCTGACTTCAATTTGTATAAAACGATGATTAGATAAGTAAATTTTTATTGAATAATTTATAATAATAAATTTTATTATATAATCCCCGAATTATATTTCTGAATTATTTGCTTTTCTTTTGAAAATTTTCGAAAAATTCAATATGTAAAATTATTCAAAAATTTTTTTTTGGCATTTAAGAAAAATAGTTGATTTTTCAAATTTTGAAATTTTGATTCGAGCAATGTATTTAAATTTATATTATTGATCATTCTTGAATTTATAACTTTTTATATTTTTTCTTTGAAATTTTGATTCTTTCACAAGCATTTTGAAAATTCCTGATTCCACTAAACACGTTGATCTCCATTAAACCACTTTGAAAAAAAAATTATCTCAAGAATTATAAATTTTATTGATCTCACAAGTTAATGCTTGTCTTTGTATCTTATATATTAATATTTTTTTCTGTTAATCTAAATGTTTGTAAAAAAGGATCTTCATATATATATCATCATGACATTCTTTATTTTTTCTGTTGTGTCTGTCTTTTTTCCTTTCCATAAATTTAAAAAATAATATTTTTTTATACTGTCCTATAAACTTTCATTAAAATTTCTATTTGTTTTGATTGCATTTTAAATAAATAACCAATTTTTTTTTTTTCTAAAAAAAAAGTTTAAAAATATATATTTGTTATATCGACTGTATATAAATATGAATAAACGTAATTTCAAAAAAATTTCGTTTGTTGCTTCGAAAGGATTCGAATTTTCAGAAAAAATTTTTTTATTTCAAAAATCTAATTTTATAAATATTTTATGAAAAAATATAATTTAAATTTAAAAAAATTTAATAAATATATCCCATCAATTTTTTTATAACGAATTGTTATTTTAAATATTCTACTTTTTAAAAAAATTAATATTTATTTTTCCATTGCTATATCTATATTGAAAATGTTTAAAAATATGGTTTGTACTAAATATTATATTAATATTGTTAATTCGAATTAAAAAATAATAACTTTTTTGTTTTTTGATTTAACACAAATTTTAATAATATTCTTCTATTTATAATATATATAAAAAATGTTATATAAATTGTACGAAAATAAATATATATTTATATTTTTTTTATTAATTTCGATTTAATTAATTTTAAAATTATTTTTCCGTTTATAAAATATATTTTTATGAAATAAAATAAATTTTATAAACAACATATTTTTTATTATTTGAATTTTTTTATTTCTTATTTGAATTTTATTATATTTGATTTTAAAATTTATTTTGGAATGTTTTTAAAAATTATTTAAATTCATTTTAAAAAATTAAATTTCATAAATAATTTTTATTATTTCAATTTCATTTCAAATTTTTATTTTTTTCAATTGAAGTTAAACAAAATTTTTTATAAAATATTTCTGTCTTTTATATATATTTATTATATATATTAATATTTTATTTATATTTATTTTAAGTTAAAATTTTTAAAAAAATTTTTTTTTAAAATAAATATTTCTACATTTTTAAAATTTAAATTTCAGATTTGATTTATTTTTAAAAAAAAAAATTTCATCAATTTTCTTTTCTATAAATTTTAAAATATTTAAATTTAAAATATGTGAATTAAAACAAATCATTAAAAAAAATTTCTTTGGTTCTAAAATTTTTTAAATATTAAAAATAAAAATTTTATTTAAATATCATATTGGGTAAAAAAAAAAAAATTTTTTTCAGTTTTTTAAAAACGCTTTATTTATATTTTATGATATTTGCGTTCCTCTTTCATTTTTTATTTATCCATTTTTACTTTGCATGTTATTATATTTAAAAAAAAAAGAAAAAATTTTATTTATTTTTTATAAATTATATAAAAAAGATAATATAAATATATTTTTATTTTTTATTTTTTACTGTTTAAAAGAAAAAATATAAATATTTTTATCGTATTTTTTTCATAATATATATCTAAATTTATATATATATAAAATTTAAATTATATTCAAATAATAATATTTTGAAAAAAATTTTCAAAATTAATAAATATATATATGATTTGTATTTTTATTTTTAGAAATTTTTGTTTTTTTAAATATTCAATTAATCTGATTAATTTCATATTATATATAATGAATAATAAAATTTTTATATATATTTCATTAAAATTTTTAAAAACAAATTAATATAAATAAAAAAATGTTATATAAATAAAAATCATATATATGTTTTATATTTTTAAAAAAACATTTCATAATAATTTTTAAATAAATATAAAAATTTTTTTATAAATTTTTTATAACTTTTTTTATTATTAAATATATAAATATATTAAAAAAAAAAAATGAAATATATGAAATATAAATTTAAATAATTTATATTTAAATTTTTAATTTATAAATTTAATTTTTATTTTTACTTTCTAATTTAATAAATGATATGCTCAATTCATGAATATAATGTTATTAAATTGAAAAATTTATATATTTATAATATATTTTAATATTTATAAATATATTATTATTTCATGTCTATTATTTTTTTAGATTTCGTAAAATGATATTTTCATTAGTATAATAATAAAAAACTAAAGAAATTATATATATAAAAAAAAATTTTTAAAAATAAAAAAAATTTTTTGTTTTTCTTTATATTATTTAAAATTTTTAATTAATATATTTTTTCTTTTTTAAAAATATATTTTAATTTGAAATAATATATTTTATTAAAAAATCAAGAAAAAATTTTTTTTTTTTTAAAAAAACAAGCAAAATTTTTAAAATATACATAAATTTGAATATTTATTTTTATATTAAAATTTCTTAAAAATATGAAAATATATATATTAGAAATATATGAATTTAAGTTTAAAAAAACATTGTTTTTTAGACTTCATTTTATTTTTTTCAAAAAGGAAAATTGTGTATTTATAAAAATAATTAAATATTTATTTTATATTTATGATTTTATTTAATATTATCAACAAATTTTTTTTACTATTGTAACAAAAAAAATCATATAATAATATAAAAAATATTTTTGTTTTCCAATTCATAAAAATTTTCGTCATTTTATTTTTTTCTATAAAATTTTTTTCAAGCCAAGACCAAAAAAATAAAAGGAAATAAAAAAAATTTCATAAATTTAATATAAAAAGAATCGATAAATTCGTCATTATATATATATCTATTTTATATATATAAATATATCTTTTCCATTTTTTCAATTTTAATTCTTTTGGAAAAAAAATAAATTTTTATCATCAATTGACTAGATGTTCTTACATTTTATGGATTTTTCTAATATATTTATTGAAAACAATTCGTTTTGATAATTTTATTAAATATTGATTATTTGTTCTATTTTTATTGCCAATGGTTTTTTCAAAATTTTTCATTTTTAAATTATCAATATATATAAAATAATGAAGAGAATCTTTAAATATCAATATATATTTATTGTTTTACTTTCAAATATCAAAATTAAATTATGTGAAAAAATTTGAGATAAAATATTTTAAAAATTAATATCTTTAAATATTTAATTTATAACGCTTAAAAAAAGAACCTTTACAATTAATTGTTTAATTTAAATATATTTAAAAATTTTAGATTATGTTATTTTTCCTGTAATATCATTTTAAATTTTATATGTCAAATTTATAATTTATTTTTATATATATTTATTCGTCGGATTAAATTAAATCATGATTATGAATATATTTATAATAAAAATATTTTTGTGTATTTATATTATATATATATTCTATAATTAAAAAAATATTATATATTTTATTTTTATTGTCAATATATTGTAATATTTTCATTATTTAAAAAAAAAAAAAAATTGAATAAAGAACATTTTTTATTCAAATAAACATAATTAAAAAAAAATTTTAATTCCATTTGAAAGAAAATGTAAAACATAAATCCATAAATATCATTTTTTAAAATTAATTTCTTAAATTTTTTCATAAAAAAATAAAATTTTCATATATTATTGACTCTCTAATAAATTTTAAAATAAATTTTAAATCATAAAATTAAAAAATTTTTAAAAATTTTAAAAAATTAATTTATATCATTTTTTATTTTTTAATATTTTTTATATTTATATTATTTTTTCGGAAAAATTCTAAAAAATTCTACTGTTTTTTGTATTTAAATTATTTAAAAATGATTTAAAAATAAATTTTAATTCGATTTTTGATAAAATAGAAAAACGTTTTAAAAAAAAAAATTTAATTTTGTTAATATTGGTATTAGAAAATATATGATATTTATTTACAATATTAATAAATCTGTTTAGAATTATTTTTTTATATTTTCTTTTTGTTTTTTGTTTCCATGCATTTTCTTGAGAATTATTTAAAACAAACTATAAATATATATATATACTTTATATAAATATATAAATATTATAGCTTTTAAAATTTGTTTTTTTTTTTTTTAGAATGGAAGACATTTTCGTTTTAAGTTAATTGTTGTTAATTCGTTATTGATACAATTCTGATTATAAAAAAAATTTTCTGAATTTGATAAAAAGTATTAAATAAAATTTGGATACGTTTTCCTATAATGAAATTTCATATTTTCATAAAATATATTTTTCTTATTGTTATTAATATATGTTTCCATTTATCCATTATAGAAATTTCAAAATTTTAAACGTGATTTTTTTTCAAAATATTGAATTTATCATTTTCTAAAATATTTCTAAATGTTCAGATGAAACAGTAAGGATCAATCAATATATATATATATATATATATATATATATATATATATATATATATATATATATATATATTTATATATATATATAAAAATATGAATGTATATATATATATATATAAACTATATCATTTTAGAATAATTTGAAAAAAAAAAAAATTTGCGAAAACATTTTTGTTAATGATTTATTTCGAAAAATTCAAATCAGTCCAAACGTTTTTCATAGATATTTTAAATATAAAATTTCCAATTATGTTTTTAAATAATTTAAAGCACGAAATAAATTTTTCCATATTTGTTTTTTATCCTTATCAAGCATTTTAAATATATATATATTTTCTATTCTAAAAGTCCAAATATTTCTCTCAAATTTTTTTATTCTGGAAATATGAATGAAATTATTTCATATATAAGCTAAAAGAAAAAATTCTTTGTTTTTTTATATCATCATTTTATTTAATTGTTTTGAATTTTCCAGGAATTAAACATTTGATATCCATTATATATTCATATATTTGAAAATGATTATATATTGAATGTCAAAAAATCAGAAAATTTTTTTTCAAAATTTTTAAAAGCTTTTTTTATCTTATTTCGTAAAAAAAAAAAATATTTCACCAAAACATTATTTAACTATAAAAAATTTTTTAATTTTTAAATAAATAGTTTCACTGTTAAATAATAACTATTGTCTTTCAAATATAAATTCGATGAATAAAAATTTAGCCGAATATATTGTGTGATCGTCGTCCCCATTTCGCAGCGCCAACTGTGACGTCCTATCCTGGTCTACCACGGCACCAACTGTGACGTCCCCAAACAGCACCAATTGTGACGTCCTCGCGCCCAGCTGTTCGCTCCTCGCTGCTCCGTTCGGGTGTCGCTGCTCCAAACGTGACGTCCGCCTGTCGCGTCAGTCGTGTTGTCTCGTCCTGTGACGACCAACTGGCTTGGTATCGGTCGCGGCACCCAAATGTGACGTTCTAACCTTTTGGTGATTCGGATGGGAATCTGGTTAGATTTGATATCAGCCTCGTCGTTCCCAACTCGCTTCCAACGCCTGGTTACCAAAGTAACTGCATTGATCTCCAGTCTGCCTACCCACGTTGTGAATTGATCTTAGGCAGACGAGATCAAACAGTAGTTGGGGCCGTAATGCAAATCGGGTTCAACGGGGGTGATACCACACAAATATGCATAAAAGAAAATAAAATGAAAACTCAAAAGTTCAAGGTATCAAAAAAAAAGGATAACAAACTTTATGTCTAGTTGTTCGATACATAGGACTGCATCTATCTCCCGACCCGTTCTATGGATTGTGACACGTTGTTTTCCGTTAGGCGTTTTAACGCTTCAAGTTGTTTGCTCTTTAAGAAATTGGTTTTTTTTGTGTGTCTTTGGACGAAAGTCGAAAAAAACTTATTTTGGTGGTCTGGATCTAAGTCGCTCTTCAAAATAATTGTTCTTGGGTTGAAGAGGAGTCCGGAATTTGCGTGAATCTTGGTCAGCTATCTGCGAGGCGGAACAACTGGAGACTGACTCTGAACTGTCTGGAACTCTGCTCTCTGAACTGGAACTGAACTCGAACTCGAACTGATTTCTGCTCGTTGCGGCTTCGCTTATATGGACGCCGACCAAAACCGGGGTGGGTTTGTCGGCGTCAGGGGGTCCTCGATAATTCTAAATACATATCCACCTCTTTTATTTTTGGTTAGAATTTTCCACTTTTTTCCATTTTTGGGAGCCTTTTCTCCTCCCACCTTCTCACCATACTTCAGAGGGGGCGTGAACTGCCCTCCCCACTTCTTCGTAGCAACTTCTCATACCTATCCTCTGGATGGGCGGCGACAGCCTCCTTCGTGCGTCACGTGATCACCACTCGACCAATGATGTCTTAGTCAGGCGTGTGACGAATGATCCTTAGTCCGGCTTTGTTTCAGGAAAAAAAATATCTTGCTTAACTAAAAAAAAAAAAATATCTTTTCTTTTTTCTTTTTCTTCTTTTAATCGCCGTTATCATTTTCTCTAGCCGCAAACAGGACAATACGAACGTGGTGGTCATAACTCTTGTTCTACACCTGGTTTTCGTCAGTCATTTATCGCTAATTATCAGAATGGGTGGTCTTTTTAACACGGCCAGACGTCGCCCCTCCAAGAAAAAACATTTCTAAGTTCCCATTCATTTCCCTTCGGTAAATATTTCTGATAACATAATTTTATTATCGCAGGCTAAAGATGTTCCGTCGAAAGAAATCGGTCAGTGGACACATCGTGTGTGGCTTTTAATTTTTTTCATATCTATCCAAAGCCCTTTTTAGTCCACCTGTTTTTCCGTCACTTATCGAAATAACATTTTCATTTGAATTTTTCTTTGGCCAGTCGGTCTGTGGTTTGCTTAATCAGATGCCTTCCCGTATCCCAGATCCTTAATAACACAGCCGTCGCCAAAACACATCTGATTCTTTCTTTATCCACTCAGAATTTCCCTGTCATTGTAATGACACTCTTTCGCCATTTGTTACTTATCAAAATATCCTTTATCCATTGTCTCTTAGCCGTGGTGTTCTGCTTATCATCCACGTTTTGGGTCTTAGCCTGACCTTTCCTTTTTTTCTTTCTTTTTTTTTTCTGCCTTCTAAATTTCTTCCTCCCTAACCGATTTGTCATTTAAAAGTAAATGACATCTAAATAAATACACCATTTAAATTTGATCATGCATTTGTCCCATTGCAAAAGAATACTTTTTCTATTATTTGTGTAATGTTTCTTAAACTGTTCTACATGCAATAATGTTCTTTTCATTCTTCTGTTCTACATGCAATCAATGTTCTTTTGTTCCCTGTTCTACATGCAATTCTATTTTTTCTTCTTCTTTTTGTTCTACATGCAAATGTAATGTTCTCTTTCAAATTCTTCTGTTCTACTGTAATGTTCTTTTCATCTTCTTCCTTCTACGTGCAATGTAATGTTCTTTTTCATCTTCTTCTGTTCTACATGCAAATAAATGTTCTTTTTTTAAAATCTTCTGTTGTACAAATGTAATGTTCTTTTCTTCTTCTGTTGTACATGCAATTAATGTTCTTTTTCATCTTCTTCTGTTTCTACATGCAAATGCTCATTAATATTCTTTTTCTTCTTCTTCTGTTTTTGTTCAATGGCATGAATAATTCAATGTTAATTACATCTTCTTCTGAATTTACATCCAATTTTTTAATTTTCAAATTCTTCTATTCATATGTAATGTAATGTGTATGTGTGTTGTGCCTGTGGGTGCAGATGTATCTTACTATGGCTTGTTCTTCTTGGTCAATGTTTTTCTCTCCGCTGTGGGAAATTTTTCCGCCGCACGTGGTGGTTTAACTCATAAATGCCTCCTCCGTTTTGTGTCTTCCTGCAATCTCTTCGCCGATTTCTGTATGAGGCTCTTCCACACTGCTCTGACATCTTCCTCTCGAGTTGCTGCGTGCTCATTTGATTATCGTTCGTTAATCCCTCTTACCTCTTAATTCTTCCATATTACTATACCCCGATGGCTATAACTATGAATGTACCCATCATACACTGACCAACTTATTGAATCTGCTAATCTATCTTTCCCAAATTTAGTGACTTGATTCCCAACGCACTTAACATTCCCTCACCTTGATCCTTTTGGAATTTTTCAAATGGTTGATTAGTACTGGCATTTTCTTCAAGTCTATGTGAAACAGAACGAGAAACCGTTCACAATGGCTAACAATAGAATTCTGTACAATTGAATAAATTCTTTTCCAATCAAATAAATATGGGTTGTCCTGTATTCTTTTTTTCATATCTTTTTCTTCCTGGAAATAGGTTAAAAGTTTGTTCCATGATCCCAAAAACCCCCATCCCATGGGTAAATTTAACAGGGATAATGGTTTGACAGACTCTTAATGCTTTTTGGACTCTTTCATACAACCCTTGAAAAAAACCAATTGTTTTCTATTTTTGCCAACCTTGTCAATCTTATTCCTTTCAAATTGATAGTTTAAAATGCCGTGTCCTCTGCTAATACCTCCAACGGCAGGTTCATTAATTCCCTCTCTCTTCCTGTTCAAATGATTAATTCTAGTATGCATCATTTGCGATTTACCAGCTATATAGATAGGGCTTTCACGGCGTACAAGTCCCTAGAGCAATATTTCCTTTCTAGCTTTTTCATTGTCCTATGTTTATCATATTTCGTTCTCTCCCAAGATTTAAATATGACAGCTGTTTCCACCTATCACGTTTATCATTCCCAAACCTTGCTCTCTTCTGTCTTTTTAATTCCTTTTCTTTGATAACCTGGTATATCTCGTTTATACTCTCTCTCCAACAACGGAAAACGTATATCACAACCAATATTCTATTTTCCAGCAAGGTAAAAATCCCAGTTTCATTATAATAACCATTCATTATTCCATTTACAAGTACATAATTTCAAGTTCAGTCCCCCCTCCTCTAACAAACTTCTAAAGACAGAATGGTCCGGTCAGGTGTGCGTGGCGCTCCTCCAAAGGTCGTACTTCATGACACCACTGATGGCCAGTCAGCAATGCCAATAATCTTCTTCCGTCCTTCGTGAGGGTGCAGCCCGCCTCCATCCCCCATCCACATCCACCACAGTCAGCCAGTAGGTTTTTGGATGAGCCAGTGTCGTTATCTGTCGACACCGAATAATTCTATTCTGCACAGCCTTCTTTGTTCTACTGAGATTTGGGTTCTTCAATTTTTCTTGATCTCATCTTTCCGAGGTAGTCCCTGCTCAACCTCTAACCTTCCCTCTGTGTTTAATTCCTGTCCAGGAGGTGTTTTGTCCTCTTCTTTCATCCCCTGATTCTTCCTTCTGTTTAGAGTCCTCGCCCTGACGTCTTTAATACCTCTCGACTCTATGTCTAGATCTCTCCTGTTCCTTAGCACTTTTCCTTGAGCTGGGAAAGGGGTTTTGATCCTCTTCCTCCCACTCTTTGGGCCCTTCGTCCCTGTTCAGGGTGCCTCATTTTAGAGCCCTTGGCTGCTTGATTGGATCTCCTCGTCTTTCTCTTCCTTTCCTTTGGACATAGGGGTGCCATGGCGACCTCACAGGGTCTTCTCTGCACCAATTCAGGCGACGACTGAACGCCGCTGATCCCTGCCGAGGTTCAAGCTCTGTCATTTGGATTCGCTTCGTCTATCTGGCCAAGTCGACCTATCTCCTCATTTTCTTCAGAATCTTCCTCCGTCTCCATTTCTTCCGGCTCAACCAGAGTTACCGTCCTTGTCCTTGTCTTCTTAGGCCTCGGCTCGCTCATTTCCAGGTTAGCTATTTCAGCCTTCTTCAGATCATTGGCATGGACCCTCCTTGCTCGTCCCTGCCACTCTGATCCCATATTATATATGATACTGGACCCGTCTGCTCTACTATCCGGTAATACGGTTCCCCATCTTTGGTCCAGCTTTCCTTCTCTCTGGTGGATTTTATAGTAGACAGGTCTCCGACCTTCAATTCTACTACCTTTCTTTCAGCATTCACTCTCTCATTTCTTTTCTTCTGAGCCCTCTTTATTCTTCTTCTTGCCTGAACAAATATTTTATATTGTTGTTCCAGCAACATTTGATGATGATCTTCTCCCATATACTTTCTTCGGGCTTCAATTGGTTATCCACAGGCAGGACCAAATCTCTGCCAAATAACATAAAAAGTAAGAAAAAAAATTTGGAGGTTTCGTTTATCGTAAACCTCAAAGCCCATGATTACCTATGGTCAAATACAATCCCCAATTTCCAGTGTTTCTCTCTGACCAGCTTAGCTAATACTTCTCCCAAGGTTCTATGAAACCTTTCCCCTTTAAAATTTCCTTGGGGTGATATGGAGAATTTTACGTGCTCTATATTCAAACCTGTCAGAACTTCTCTCATTATGCTGTTTATATTCGCCGTGCCATTATCTGTTACCATTTGCACAGGTGCGCCATACCTAAGGAAGATTTCACTTATTATCAAACCGGCCCCCAGTTCTAGACTTCTTGTCTGGTACTGCAAATGCCTCAAAAGATCAATTTGTTTAGCCAATCAAAATAAACTCACTATGTAGTTGTTTCCTTGTTTTAAGTCCCCATATGGTCCTGATACATCCATACTCCCACTTTCTCGAAGGTGAAGTTCCCTGATGAATCCATCTCCTCCAATGGTGCCATTTCTGCCTTCTGCTCTGTGACTGGCACACTACGCCCAGCTCGAACATCTGTTACAGACCTCTCCGTACAGTTTGGGCCAATAGTACTTTTTCCTATTAAGATCACATGTCCTATCAATTCCCATAGAAACCCAACCTCTCGTGGCACTGTTCCAATATCTCTGGTCTTAAACTTTTTGGGCACATACAATTTGGGCTTGACTTCTTCATCCCTTCCTGAGAGATAATACAGCCTTTCCTCTATTATGGCATACTTGGTGGTCTCTCCTGCCTTCACCTTTTCTCTCAGGGCAGCTATTTCAGTGTCTGCCTGCTCCTTCTCTATTCTTTCTGTCCAGTAGGGATCGGTTATTATCTGTGTCCCCCTTCTTCGTCCGATTCTAACGTAAATATAATCTTTTTAGCTTATTAGAGTTAATTACTCCTATTCTATAGGCTTTATCATCTACTCCCTGCTCTACTTTTACAGATCTTTTCTTCCAGTTGTTTCAGTATTCTTGAGAGAAATCTGCATATATATATTCCCTGCCAAATACTCTATCTTACAGTGGTAGCCACTTGACAAAGTGCCCACTGTTTGAATCTTCTTACTATTTGTCCATTCTGCCTGCAATAGGTACTGCAGAAATGAAATTTTGTGGTCTGTTTTTATAGTAAAGACAACACCATTCAAATTTTAGTCCAATTTTGATATATATACATGATATCCATATGAACTTTTTTCTATTACTGGCCATCTCTGTTGTGTCTCTGAGACATGATGAGAGAGATATATCGGTTCTTCCTCTGGTATATGGCACTGGTCCTTCTTTATCAGGACACGGCTGGTAGAACTGCTCTGTCACTGCTCACTGGCATCCCGTGTATAGTACCATGGGCTTGCTGAGGTTTGGTACGTCAAGCAGAGGGGCGGATGTCCAACTACTCTCTTTAACGTATCAAATGCCCGTTGACAGTCTTCTGTCCAGAGAAGTTAGCGTATTTCTTCGTCAGGGGCTACTAGATATATGGCAATTCTAGAGAATGCCAGGGACGAATCGTCGGTAGTAACCTATAGCTCCTATAAATATATCTTACTTGTCTCACCGTCTTAGGTTCTGGCATTTTTCCTTATTCATTCACCTTATCCATGTCATTTATTAATACCGTCAATTTATAACAAAGCCCAAATATCTAGTCTCCTCCTTAAAACTGACACTTTGACAATTTTAATTTTTTAAGCCGTGTTTTCTTACCTTCCCCAACACTTGTTTTAGATGGAAAAAATGTTGTTCTACTGTCTCCGAAAATATCAAAATATCATCCAAATATGCCATGGCAAAACTCTCGTATCCTCTAACACTTGACATCAGCTGTTGGAAGATTCCCGGGGCATTAGCTAAACCGAATGGCATCACCCTGAACTGGAACAGTCCTAGGTGACACGCAAATGACCTTCTCCTTTCATCAGCCTCATCAAAATATTACCTGCCAATACCGGACCTCAAGTCCAACGTAAAAAAGTACTTTGCCTTCCATAATAATGCTAATATGTCATCTATTAGTGGCAATGGCACCGCCAACAGCTTCGATATAGAATTCAGTTTCTATAAAATCTACACAAAAATTTGCCGTCGCTTTCTTACCTACTATTACGATTGGGAAGCTCCAAGGGAGATCGATCTTTCGATCATCCCAGCTTCAACATCTCTTCTACTGCCTCTTCTATAAGGGGTCTTTTATGAATAGGTGTCCGGTAGGGTTTAATTTCACAGTGGGGGTGATCTCCGCTCGATTTTCATTTTGACTGTGGGGTCTGGCCCAATTCCTTGTCTGACTGGGCTACCACATCTCGATTATCCCTCAACAGACCTCCCACTCTGGTTCTAAATTTTTCCGGTGCTAATATCTCTTCGTCCACTATTCCTTCTGTTTTGCTCTACAAGTTTTCTTCGTTCCTCTCGAATCTCACCCGATTCAGAGGATAATTGTAGCGCTTTTCCTATCTCTTCCTCCTCTAACCTTTATAGTCTTTTGGGCCTGGTTCACCATCATAATGGGCACTATTCAGCTGTCTCCACCACCGTCTCACACAGAAGTTACCTCATTCTCTTCTAGGCCCTTCCCTTCTACAAGGGACCAACTGCAAAACTCCTTTTCTTATTTTCTTCCCTGACATCAACCTACCCTTTCTCCAACACCGCCGTTCTAGGGGTAGCTTTACATCTTCCTCCACAACTATTGTTATATCTTCTTCTGGTGGGCATCCCAATGGCGTTCTCTCGCCATTCACTATCAACACAGTGGGGTTGAACTCTATCTGGGCCTCTGGCTCCCAGGCCAATCTTCTCCCCAAAGATTGCCTCTGTACACAGGCTGGGGGTTACGTAAAATTTTGGGTGCTTCTTAATTTCCCAATCCCTAGAGGGAGCCTCACCATCCCTTTTATCTCAGGGGGGTCTCCATCTACTTCTGCGTGACCTCTATGTCCTTCCCGTAACCTACTCTTGCGTTTCACCCGCCGGTATGCTTCCTCTCTCAGCAATGACACAGATGCTCCTGTGTCTACCAGAATCTTTCATCGCCTTAGCCCCAATCTCTGCTCGACAGGATAGCTCTCGTTCTGTTGCGTCAGCGAGAGAGAACACTTGGGCTTTTCCTTTTCCTGAGCCCCACCCTTGGGTCATTTAACCATAGGCGCCGGCAGCAATAAATCACCTTCATTATTCTTGCAGGAGGGGTTCTGCGCTTTCCGCACCTGGGCGGCCCCATTATCCTCTCCCAGACTTTTGTGGCTGTTCCCTGGATACAGCTTCTCCTCAATCTACCCTGGTCTCCTACAAAACCAGCACTTTGTTGCCGGACAGTTCACCGCAAAGTGGCCCACCTGACGAACATGTCAACATTTTTGCTCTTTTTTCTCTACATGAAAAATTTCTCATTTACTTCGACAAACTGGGTGCATGTCCTCCGCCCAAGCAGCTCGCCGACCACTGGTCCAAGTTTTTATTTCCCTTCTTTTTAACTGGGCAGCCCTCCTATTAATTCCGATCTTGTCCTGCTGTCACGGTACTAAATGTAGTGGCTGTTTATATCCTATCCCTATTGTCACGGCACCAGTTGCGACGTCGTCTCCTGGTCGCAGCGCCAACTGTGACGTCCTATCCCCTAGTCTACCACGGCACCAGCTGCTGACGTCCTCAACCCGCAGCGCCTTCTGTTCGTTCCTCGCTGCTCCGTTCGGGTGTCGCCGCTACAAACGTGACGTCCGCCTGTCGCGTGTTGTCTTGTCCTGTGACGACCAACTGGCTTGGTATCGGTCGCAGCACCCAAATGTGACGTTCTAAACCTTTTGGTGATTCGGGTGGGAATCTGGTTGGATTTGATATCAGCCTCGTCGTCCCCAACTCCCCGCTTCCTAAAGTAAGTAACCATTGTCTCCAGCCTACCCACGTTGTGAATTGATCTTAGGCAGACGAGATCAATCAGTAGTTGGGGCAGTAATGCAAATCGGGTTCAACGGGGGTGACACCACACAAATATGCATAAAAAGAAAATAAAATGAAAACTCAAAAATTCAAGATATCAAAAAAAAGATAACAAACTTTTATGTCTAGTTGTTCGATACATAGGACCGCGTCTATTTCCGACCCATTCTATGGATTGTGACACGTTGTTTTCCGTTAGGCAAGTTTTAACGCTTCCAAAGTTGTTTGCTCTTTAAGAAATTGGTTTTTCAGTCTGTGTTTGGACGAAAAATGTCGAAAAAAAACTTATTTTGGTGGTCTGGATCTAAGTCGTTCTTCAAAATAATTGTTCTTGGATTGAAGAGGTCCGAATGTGCGCTATCTTGAATCTTGGTCAGCTATCTGCGTGGCTTGCTTCAACTGGAAGTGACTCTGGATTGAACTTTGCGAATCTCGAACTCAACTCGAACTGAACTTAACTGAACAACTCTTCTCAGACTCGAACTGATTTCTGCACGCTGCGGCTTCCTTATATGGACGCCGACCAAAACCAGGGTGGGTTTGTCGGCGTCAGGGGAATTCGATAATTCTAAATACATATCCCCCTCTTTTATTTCTGGGTGAAGAATTTTCCACTCTTTTTCCATTTTTGGGAGCCTTTTCTTACTCCACCTTCTCACCATACTTCAGAGGGACTTGAACTGCTCTCCCTACTTCTTCGTAGCAGCTTCTCATACCTATCCTCTGGATGGGCGGAACAACCTCCTTCGTGCGTCACGTGATCACCCTCGACCAATGGTGTCTTAGTCAGGCGTGGACAGATCCGCGGCTTTGTTTCAAGAAAAAAATATCTTGCTAACTAAAAAAAAAAATATCTTTTCTTTTCCATTTCTTCCTCTTAATCGCACTTATCATTTTCTCTAGCCGCAAACAAAACAAGACGGTGGTCATAACTCTTGTTCTCACCTGGACTTCCCGTCCGTCATCTTATCGCTATTTATCTGAATGGGTGTTCTTTTAACACGGCAAACGTCGCCCCGAAAAGAACATTTCTAAGTTCCCATTCATTTCCTCATTACATTTCTGATAACATAATTTTTATTATCGCAGGCTAAAGATGTTTCCGTCGAAAGAGATCGGTCAGTGGACACATCGTGATCGACTTTTAATTTTCATATCTATCCAAAGCCCTTTGGTCCACCTGTTTTCCGTCACTTATCAAAATAACATTTTCATTTGGATTTTCTTTGGCCAGTCGGCTTCCGCACCAGTTTGTTTACGTATCCACAGATAAATACAGCCGTCTCTTAAAACACACGATTCCTTTATCTACACAGAATTTCCTTGTCATTGTAATGACACTCTTTCGCCATTGTTACTTATCAAAATATCCTTTACCCATTGTCTCTTAGCCGTGGTGTTCTGCTTATCATCCACGCTTTGGGTCTCAACCTCTCCTTTCCTTCTTTTCTTTCTTTTCTTTTCTGTCTCGTTAAATGGTGCCACATTTGTTTTATTTTTTTTCCATTTAATTAGTATAGCTTTTTAATTTTTTAAATGTTTTGATCTTTTAAAATTTTTGTCTTAGTTTGTCACTAATTTAATAAATCATTAGATTATCAAGAATATATTCTTAAAATTTTAAGATGAGTAGTATAAAGTGTTCTCATTAATTTAATTACTTTGCAACGACTAAAGCCCCCATAGATCAACATTCAATAGAAATTAATGTCGTCAAACGGTCAAACCCGGGAACGTCTTAAATAAATTGCTACTGTAAAAAAAATCCGCAATATTTCAAATTTAATGTAAAATCATTTCAAATCAAATTCAATATATTTGAAATCAGCTAATATTTCTTCAAATAATCTTACAGAAAAATACATTTTTTTTTTAAATATTTTTAATACTTTTAAATATTTTAATACTTTTAAATATTTTTAAATATCTTTAATACAGAGACTTATACAGCGATGAAAGACGACAAAAAGGGCTCTCATTAGCTATTTTAGCAAAATAATTATAACTCAATTATTTTAAATTAGTTTTCGAAACACATCAATGTATTTTGCTTATTGGAAATATTGAATTTAATCTATTAATTTGAAATTAAAACTAAAACAAAGCTTTAAGAAAAGATATTTCATTTCTAAAATTCATTTTAAATATAAAACACATATATACATATGTATATATACAAAAGAGAGAGAGAGAGGACAACACCAAGGAACCCCCTGGTTTTTAACCCATATCTGGTGGTGAGTGAACACCCAGGATATTAGTGTAATGCCTAATGATACGGACTAGACAGAATTTTAAGACCACCAACCGACAGCCGCTTCCTGTCGTTCGTCACATTAATTCTCTTCTTCTTCTTCTTCTTCTTCTTCTTCTTCTTCTTCTTCTTCTTCTTCTTCTTCTTCTTCTTCTAATACTACTACTACTTTTATTTCTTCTTCTAATACTACTACTACTTTTATTTCTTCTTCTTCTTCTACTACTACTACTATTACTAATAAGAAGTAGTCTCCTACCCCTCTTCGGCAAAGTCTTCGAAGTCCTAATCAATGCCGAAGTGGTTAACCACCTTACATCCCATGATCTGCTCTCAAACAAGCAATATGGTTTCCGCTACGTCCGATCTACAGCTGATGTGCTTACGGACATCACTGAAACCGTCTACCAAGCCCTTAAAAATAACGGTGAGGAATCTATATTTCAAATATACAAATCAACCATTCGCTTTTGCATGGAGTATTGCTGCCATATATGATCTGGGGCACCTTCGGTTTACCTCGGAGTTCTTGACAAGATCAAGAGACGGATATGTAAAATAATTGGCCCTGATCTGGCGTCTCATCTACATCACTCTCTCACAGACACACCATCGCCTCTCTCTGTCTTTTCTACTAATACGTCCATGGTAATTGCTTCGATGAGCTACTTTTCACTGGTTCCCAGACTCCATGAATTCAAGCGCCCTACAAAGCTGGCATCCCGCTCCCACCCTTTCACTGAAGAAACTTTTTAAATGTAGACGTCTCTTCTACTCCAATAGCTTTATATTTCGCAACTCTCGGCTGTGGAATACCCTTTCAATTTACTGTTTCCTAGAATATAATCTCCAAATGTTCAAATGCAATGTCAATCGACATCTCCAGTTACCTTGATCTACCTATTTTCTCCTCATCCTTTCTTCTATCTCTCCCTATCTGCTCTCGCTCCAAATGTTTTGAAACATTCTGCATTCTAGAGTGGCTTCACGCCTTGCTCAGTGTAATGCTTAAAAAAAGTGATAATGCTCCTACTGCTTCGATACGAATAATGGCAACAAAGCTCGTTGTAAAATTCGGCAATTGAACTAGAAATCGGCAGAAACTTGGCACGTAACTACGGTAATGGCCGACAGACATCTCCGATTTTTTCATTCGAACAAAAGTTTCAATCTCTTCATCGGCGTTACCACAA
>CAHIKZ030003549.1:0-80749 GCA_903632075.3 Acanthosepion pharaonis | reverse complement strand
TAAGTTATATGAATAATATTTGAAGGGTAATTAAGAAATAAAGTAAGATCATCAATATAAGTTTAAATCTACTCCTGTGATGACATTTCGAAACTAATTCATTCCTTTGATTTAATAGTTAGCTTTGATTATTGAATTTTATTATTCTGATTTTCTCTTCTAAACAGTCTTAGGAATAGGTATAACCTATTAGGTGTATCATTATAACCTATAATTTTCCAGTCAGTCTTAGGGTTCAGGTCTTTATCCCTTAATTCCCAAAGTTTTTTGGAGAGAGCTATCCGATATTTTCATTTTGGGTTGATGAGGAATGTCCACAGGTGTAAAGTCTGTTTCCATTCCCCCGCAGAAATTCCAATGTAAACATTGTGATTTAACTTATTTTCTTTGGGGTAAATGGTTTCTTGGTAAATCACCTTTGTAACTCTGCATTTTTTTTCAACCTGACAGTTTTCACTATTTCAACAATAACAGGGGGGTTCCTGATCCGGTTTATTATTAGTCCCATGGAATTTACTTAAAATGTAAATATTATTGGAGTTTATGATTTTGTATACATTATTAGTGCAGGAATAGCTTATTTTGATAGTTTTTCTATTGAAAATCTTATTTAGAGTGTTGTTTTGTGAAAATGTTCACTAATTTCAGAAAAAGCTCTCTGATATTGGTATTGGATAATCAACCATATAATTTTTTTTTCCTATTTCTATGCCAATATACTTCAGTGTTACTTATGGGGGTTAAGTAGGATAGTTTATTTTTAAAGCCTCTTTTATTTTAACCTTCAGATCTAAACTTAAATTCCCTAGGAATCATTTTCCTTAGTTTATCTACCTTAATTTTCATAGAGTTTTTTTACAATTCAGTTTAGAGATGATGATTGTAATTCAAAAAAAAAAAGAAATAGAAAGATTATCTGGAACACACCTCCATTTAATCAATTAGTAAGTACTAAGTTAGGCCATAAATCCCTCAAATTAATCGATAAGCATTTTCTGAAAAGCTACACTTTTAATAAAATATTCAATAGGAGTATGTTAAAACTTTTTTTAAAATTTTAACCAGAATGCAAGCACTAATGAAAATATTGTTAAGGACAGTGACCAATGTAATTGTAGGAATCTTAATTAGTGCCCATTATCTAAAAAAATGTTTAACCGAATCCCTTGTGTATCTTTGTTCTATCTCTACAATAGAAAATCCAAAGGTTCAAAAGTTTTATATTGGTAGTACTAAGAATACTTTTAAAACCTGGTGGTATCAGCATGTCTTCTTTTACTAATATTACTTATAGAAATAATACTTCACTTTCAAATATTTTTAGAAGTTGAAAGATGAAAATAAAACTTGTAAAGTTAAATGGAAAATTTTAAAACTGGCAAGAACATGTAGATCCTTATATGAACTTTGTTTTCTGTGTTCACAGTAGAAAATGCAGATTAGGTTTTTGAATAGGGATGATTTATTAAATCAAAGATTTGAATTAATGGTTAATTGCAAGCATATCTTACCTTTGACACTAAAATCTTGCTAATTTTTAAAATTTGATAATTGCTTCTTATATTTTAGAATAACCTTGTTGCACCATATAAAGCATGTCTTGTCTGTAAGATCAATTTTGACATTTTTTGTACATTATTCTTCTAGTACTGCTAATAATATTTAGTATATTGGGATATGTGTTTGGCTGACATTTTGACATTTTCCATGGATTGGTTTTATTAACACCTTATATAGGTAGCAGTTGCATTTTATTTTGTAGGATCTATATATTTTAATTAATTTTATGATCTATATGCTTAAAGTTTTTGTTTGATGTAGTTATTTAAATAATTTTGTTTGATCTATATATTTTAATAATTTTGTCCGATTATTTTGTTTTTTCAAGTTTTTTTCACTTTTTATTTCTTAAAGGGCCATATTATTTACTGACTATAAAATTGTGAAATTTTAATTTTCAAATCACAAGGTATGTGGCTTGTTAAGAGCCTTGTTAAATTATCTTTCCTTTCTCATATGAAGTGTCATTTGTATTATGGTTACATTGTAGCAAACTTAAATGTATTGAATATAATGTCTAAGCTGTCAACAATTTTAAATCTGGGGGTCATGACCTCTTACTTAGCATAGACCATTTTGATTGGTGGATCTGATTATAAACAAAACAAATTTCGCTGCTATCTCCTCCCGCTTCTTTCTTACCTTTTTTTCTTATTCTTCCTTTTCTCTGGAAAGGAAAAGTATCGTGGGTCTTTCTTTCTTTTCTCCTTTTTGTCATGTGAAAAGGAGGTTGTATGTGGTTTTAAATTTCAATAAATTATCTACTAACCAGTCATGTACTAATGCCTGATGAGATGTGTTGGTACATCGAAACATAATTGTTGTAATATCCTAAAATAAAGAATACAGCTCTACTTTTGTATCGAGCTCTTAAATTAATGTTACAAAAGTTGGAATTTATATTCGATTCATTCTCATTTCATTTGGAGAGCATATATTTTCTTTAGCAGTAATTCTTGATCTTGAGGCTGGTTGACATTAGTTTCACTGTTTGAAAAATAACAGGGATCTCTAAAGAAAATACATATGTATCCCAACATAGGTGAAGTGATTGAAGTATAATTATGTTTTTTTTAAATTCATTTATAAACCAAATATTATCTATATAAAGTAAACTATACTTGCCAAACTATTTCCTACCCCAAAATTTGAGAAAAAGAGTAAGGATTTTTCTTTTTACTAAAAGAAGTATAATCTTAACAATTGCTTTACCAACCTTTCACCTTTTATTACACAAGATGTAATTCTAATTTAATGAGGTCTAATTGTAAATGACACTGCAAGAGTAGATGTTATAACCTACAATAATGCTATTTACAAAAGGTTAAATCCTTAGTTTAACTTCCTTGTATTTGTTTATTTGCACTCTTCACAGCCAAGTGCAATCCTTTCTCATAGCAAAAGCTGCTTATGTTTTGGATTCTATTTTATTAAATGAATTACACAGAAACCAGCACAATTTATTATTAAAGATGAGTTTAGGCAGTGGTAAGGAAAATTACCATTTGTATTTGAATGTTTTACTTAACATTTACAGAAAAAAATTCTATCCTTTTAAGACAGAATTTTATTAAAAAGGCTGTAAATTTATATTCTATATAAATGAAAATTAAAAAGTTATACAAATAATTTTATGGTCTGTACCTTAAATGTCCAATAATTCTATATAGTAAATGTCATTGAAAATTTAAAAACTGCAGGATATTTTTAGTCCTCTTTTCAAAAATTTAAATTAAAAAGTTCTAATTTATGACATTAATATTGACATGTAGACAAATTTTCTACAGTCCCCTATGAAATAAAAGCAAAAACATGGGTACACTTTTTTGTTTCATAATTTACACAAACTTAATGTAAAGAAGCAAGTGGAACAGAAGTTCTGAGTTAGTACAATAATATAACAATCAAAACAGATCATTTGAAAAGTGAATTTTTTTTTCATAATTTAGCCGGCTCTTTTAATTGCAAGATTTGTAAATATTATTACATACTTATTGAAATGATCTGAATAAAACATTTCACATTAAGATATGTCATTCCTCATATAAAAAAAAAATTAATGTAAAAAGATAAAATGAGTACTTGTTTTTGATAAGTTTTACCAATCCTGTAAAAAAAAAAAAAAAAAGTTGACATTACACTCATTTATCCAATCGTTTTAAAAATAACTTAAAACATTCCTTCAATTGATGCTCCTAGAATGAAGATGGGCTTTTATGTTATCTTTAATGCTTCAAACTCCATATTTGAGAATGTGATCCATTTTTTTTTTTTCTTCATTTACCAGCCTGCACTATTAGATTGTCATAAAATGGAAATATTTACTCAAAAATTCTTGTCTATAATTATATGGCAAGAGAATGAATAAATATGATTTAAAAAGGTTTTAAAAAAAAAAAAAAAAAGAAGAAGAAAGAAAAAAAAGTCAAAATCATTTCAAAATAGAATCAGAAATTACTTTATAACAAAAATGAATCACTTTAAATGCATGTGTAAATCCAAAAAGAAAACCATAGTGTGACACTATTTAACCATAAAAATTAAACAAGTAAATGCTGGAAACAAAGAGAAGATTGCCCAAAAGATATACCGTTCGATATTAAAAAATTTTTATATTATTTCTGAAAAAAGTTTTCACAAAAGACAGAAGACCCGAAAAATAACAAAAAAGAAGCCCTAGGTGAGATTTTGACACATTGATTGATGTTGTTGTGAAGAGGTGCCTTGCCTAAGGAAATGTGAGAATTTGAAAAAGCCAAAGCATTAAGATATCGGGCAGACCACATGGCGGTCATAAAAATTTTGGCCTGAGATGATTGCCAATACAGGTTAGAGAGAATCAATGTTAATTATCTTCCCAAGATATCATTAATTTTTTTTTTCTTGAGTGTCAGCAAAGAAATGCCATATGGTATTTGTGAAAATTTTAAGGCATGAGAATCTATAGCATGGAAGGATCGAGATTTGGGAGGTAACGATTTTAATTTCTCAAGAAAACACTGATTCCAGTAAAAGCTAACTTCATGAAGGGACCAGATGGCAAACTTTTACAGTGATTGATGGAATTTGTAAAGAGTGCTGGTTAAGTGGATTCTGAGCGACCAAAAAATCTGATAGATTTTAAGTGGCAACGTGGGATTCATAAAAATTTTGGCCGATGGGAAAAAAAAAAAAATAATTTTGTAAACAAAAATTCTGCGTTATAATTTTAAGGATGCCAGCTTATCCACACCCGCACGGCTGAGATGCCATTGGTGGAGTGGTAGCAATGGTGATAGGCAGAGGTAAATGGATGAGAAGGATGGAGGAGTTATTAATGCCCACTGAAGGGATTGGTACGAGATATCAATGTGAGAGGGGAAGAGTTTAGGAGGATAGCTCTCCTCCGACCTCCCCTCACGGATGAAGGAGACTCCCCCAAAATGGAAAGTGATTAATTTTCCAAAAATGGGAAGAAATCAATTTTCCTGGCCTGACAACAAAGAAATTTCTTGTTGGAAATCAAGATTTACCGAGAACACCAGACCGTGTCTAACCCCACGCCAGTTTTTGGTTGGTACCCATATAAACGAACGTCTTCGGGCCATTTGAAAGTCAGTCAGTGACAGTTCAGGTAGCGGGAACCAGAGTGTTGCCTTGCAGAAGCTGACCGAGAGATTCCACAACCTCCGACTTCGCCTATCCTACCAATAGCAAGTTATATTGATGAACAAAGCCAAGCCAGCACCTAAGAACTAAACCAGTTGACTTAAGATACCAAAACTTGCTTAAGAAACATAGAACTGTCACAATCCATAGAAAACGGGCTGGGAGGAAAACACACTCCTGTATATAACAGACAGATAAAGTTAATTTGTTATTTCTTAACATACTTGAACCTCTTGGGGTTTTTTTTTCTTCTTTTATTTGCTTCTTTTTCTTTACGCTTATGCAATATCCCCTTCAGTCTGGACTCAACTTACACTACGGCCTGACGCCTGATTGATCTTGTCTACCCAAGATCAAAATCACAACATGGGTAGATTAGAATTGAGATCGAAGCAGTTACTTCGGTAATCAGATGTTGGAAGTGAGCTGGGATGACAGAGCTGGTATCGAACTGGGTATGACCACCAATCGACTGGGACACAGGTTGGTGGCAGTGACTAAGAGTCAACCCCAAAATACCAGTGGAAGAAACATTACAGCTTCGCGTCACGAGCTGACCATGCAGTGTCACATAGGGATAGTCCAACAAAATGAAGAGGAAATTAGTATAGACGTCTTTTCATTGAAAAGAAAAATGAAAAAGGGTTATTAAAAACTCATATCAAAGTTTTATTGGACATGCAACTAGATACAGGAAGTGATGCAATGTTGATACCCAGAAATTTCTGGAAGAAATTAAGAAAACCCAAGATTAAAGAAAAGCCATATCCAATTAAATCAGTTCAATAGATCTGTAATAAAAACATTAGGCTATTGTGAAGCCTATGTGGAACTAAAAAAATAAGTGACATATTACCAATTATCATGGCAAACTGTGAAAAAAAAATCATGGTCTAATAGGAAATGATATATATATTGATCATAAAATCGAGAAAATTAGTCAAGGCAGAAGAAACTGCAATGTTAAAAAACTATGAAGCAAAGTTAAGACAAAAGGATAAGAACTCCTCATATTTTCAAGCACAAAATGTGTCAGTCCATCTACTACCAATAGTTGTGGAAAAACTAAAAAAATTAATAGAACAAGATCTAGAAAGATGGAGATCTGAACATTTGTGGTTAACTACAAAATAGGTGTAAACTATAAAATATGTGCAGACTCATATTCTATCCCCAATGTAGATTGGGCTTTGAACTCTTTTGCAGGTATGAAAACATTCTCTAAAATTGATTTAAAAGTTGGTATACCATCAAATACCTATTGATGAAGACTTTACAACAATAAACACACCAATATAGAAAAGCCATATGGAGTTAAAACTGCAAGTGTGATTTTTAAAATGGCTGAATTGGTAGCAATATAAAAACATATCTGCTACCAGGATGACATTAAAGATGAAGAATTAAAATGGAAAACCAGTATGGTTTTGAATAAGTCAAAAAATGCCGGATTAATAATTAGTGAAAACAAATATGTGCATAACACTGAAAAAAAAAAAATATATATATATTTTTGGGATATTTCATATATAACAATGGCATATCAACAAACCAATTGTTAATTGACAAAATATTAAAAGTTGAAGTACCTAAGAACAAAAAAGAATTGGAATCTTTCTTAGGACTTGTAAATTTCTACAAACAATATGTAGAACAATACTCCAAATTGACAAAACCTTTTACTGCTTTAAGAAAATGGATGTGGAATTTATTTGGACTGGCATTTCAAAAATTTAAAAGCTGTTCTGGCAAAGAAACCAGTAGTAAAATATTCAACCCTAGAAAAGAAATAGTAACAACTGATGCAAGTGAACACTCAATTTCAGCTCAGGATATCAGCTCAGGATGGTCATCCTATTATGTAACTTTTGCCATAATATGGACGATAAAAAGAGCATGTCAGTTTTTGACTGGAAAGAAATTCCTACTAAGGTCTGACCACAGACCTTTAGAATTTATATTTAATCCCAGGTAAGAACTTCCTAATATCTTCTGGAATTCCAAGATGAGCCTTAATGTTAATGACATTTGATAGTGAGTACATGAAAGGCAATAACATTTCACATGCAGATGCATTGTCAAGATTGCAGTTTATTTCTTCTGAAAATGAGAAAGAGGAGAAAAAATCCAAACTAGGTCGAAACTGATATTTTGTCGATAGACAAATTAGCTGAGGATACAAAGTAAGATTCCATATTGAACAGTATATTGTTCAAGATAAAATGGAATAATTGCTCACAGACAGTAAGGCATTTTGAAGAGGTTAAACAGAAGTTAACTGTAGAAAAGGGTGTAATTTGTAATGGAGACGTAGTGGTTCTGCCAGCAACGCAAAGGAGCAAAATTATAAAAAGCATAGATGACGATGTTCATTGTCGAATAACGTCTTCACAAAGAAGATTAAAGTTAGCAGTATGGTGGTCAGGCTATATTACAGATGTAGAAGAATATGCAAAAATGTGTAAAATGTGCAAGGAAAGAAGAAAATTTAGACAGACAAAAACACATACATGGCCTAAAGAGTCCCAACCCTGGGACAGAGTACGCATGGATCATGCCCATGTTAATGGAATGGGATTATTACTAATACTGGTAGATTCATGTTCAGGCTGGCCAGATGTAATACAGGTATCCAACAAAAGTTGGACCATGAAACAAGCATTAAGGATCATATTTTCAAAAAGTGGAATTCCGAAAATGCTAGTATCTGACAACGCCCCAGAGTTCTGTGACAAGGAACTATGCCAATGAGGCAAATAAAGAAAACAGCAACCAGCGAGTAAATTCAAGCTCTCCCAACTGGTATTTCAACCTTGAGTCGTTCCTTCTTGAGTTTTGTCTCAAAATCACACTAACAGACTGTTCTTGCCGCCAACCGTGAATGTCACTAGACGAACTGCCCCACTGGGAAAAAAGTAGTTGCTTTTATATTTGTCCATATACCCATAATCTCTTGCATCTTCATGTGATCCCATAATTCATTGTGTCCATGTCCCATAATGCATTGCATCTTTATTGCATAAAAATGCAATGCAAGTCCCACCTCATTCTTTTACGTTATCTGGCGATTTCGGTTTACTCGTGACCGTTTTAGACGTTCATTTTGTTTATTGGAGTACTTTTTTGACTGTCTTTACTTAGCTAAGTTTTGAATTATTTTTAGTTTCTTTGTTTGACTGTTTTTTAAATTTTTGATTTTTCTAACGTTTCCTTTGTTAAAGTTTTGATTTTTCTAACGTTCTTTTTCTTGACTATTTCTTAAATTCTTGATTTTTTTCATTTTCACTACCCATTTATACTTTTATTTTTGCTATTAGTCCTTTATTATTTGACGTTTTGATTTTCGTTTACGTTTTCTTTTTCCTTTTTTAAATTTATTTTCTTCCCGTGCCCTCCTCCCGGAATTTCTCTGTTTATTTTTCGTCTTTTACGTTTCGTGTCCGACCTTTTTTTTTCCCCCCTCCTTTATTTATTACGTGTTAATTATTTCTTTGTCTTTCTTTTAAAACCCGTAAAGTTCGTTTCGTGTATATAGTATTTGTTTTGAAATTTTGTGTTTATTTTGTAATTTCTGTCCTTTTTTTCCTTTGTTTAACGTTTTGTTTTGTGGGTTGACCGTTTTTTTAGCGGCAGCCATATTGTAAATTGTCACATTTTTAGTTTCGTATTTTATTTTGTATTGCGTTTTTTCTTATTTTTCCGTTTGTAACTTTTTGTTTTATTGTGTAATTTGTTGCTTGTTTGTCTCTCGTCCTTTTAATTATTTTTTTGTGAACTTTGTTCTCTTGTTCTCCTGTCTTTACGTCCATTTAATTTTACGTTTTATCTGTTTAAATTTGTTTTGCTTTTAGGCAAAACCTGTTTTTTTTTTTTCTTTTTAATTTTTTTTCATCGTCCTTCTGTTTTATTTTTGTCTGTCGACCTTTAATTGTTAATTAAATTTGTTGTCTAAGCTGTTAAAAGCGAAACTTTTTTACATTTACCCCACAAGGTTTTTTGTTTTTTATTTTATTTTTTTCCTATCGCCCCTCCCCTTCCATTTACTCGTACCGCCCATCCCCTTCCATTTTTTTTCGCACTCCCCTTCCATTTTCGCGTACCACCCTTCCCCTTCCCTTTCCTCTTTTGAAAATGGAAAAAAAAAAAAATCAAGAACAGCGCCTTCTTTTAAATTAAAAAAAAGCCAATTATTCCAGTTTTAAAAAATCCACAAAAAAGCATTGCTTGCTATTAAAAACTACCACGGATAAAAATGACACAAGTGAGTACCCTTTTTTTGGTTCCATCTAATGAGGAAATAGTGGATACTTTAAAAAGCAGCAGCATCCTCAGAGGAAAAAAAAAAAGAAGAGACTGAGACCAAAAACCAATGACCAATGCAACGTCGAGGAAAATAAGAATGCAGAAGCCGGGAATTGCCTTGTTGGTCGTCCCCACCCGAGTTGTGTGATCAATGTTGCGGAGTTCTTGGAGGGCCAAGGATTACGCTCACCTTGTCGTGGAAGGTGGACTCTTGGAAGACGCCCAGGAATTACGAAAAATTGAAAAAAAATTGTGGCCGGTCTTTAGTCATTGACAAGCTACTCCAAAATTTGTCGCTCGACAAAAGACACAGTGTTAAAATCACTGGAGTCCTTGGGGTTTAAGCCCCTCGGAATTGTGAAGGGAGCGAGATATTTCATGTGGGATGTATTGCTACCCACGCCAGAAGACTGTCGCCGCTTCAAGTCGGGACTTGATAACGAAAGACCTAATACTGCGCACAGAATATGAAGGGCGAAGAAGGACCAGGGTGGCAATATACGAGGTCCCTCCTCAGGTTATCGGAGAGCACCTGGCTGCGTATCTTTCGCAGTACGGCGAGATCCTGGGTGCTACTTGCGATAGTCTGAAAGGGGGGTGGAGTTTCGAAATTATGTTAAACGAACAGGCCTTCCGCTCCATCCCCAACTGTCTGGTAGTAGGGTGCCTGAAACTGGCGGTCATTGTGACCGGCCGCAAACCCACTGTTGGAAGTGTGGAGAGACTGGTCACCTCTCCTCTTCCTGCCCAGAGAGGAAGGCCTCTGGAGTTCAGGCGCCAGTCGACCAAGATCCCCCCCCTCTGACCCGCGTGGGTACCTTCCGCCTTCGCCTGTAATGCCAGCTTCCGGGCGGTTGGGAAAATCCACGGTTGGCACAAAAGGCCACATTAAAAAGAGCCTTCTCCCGCTGCTAGTGCAGTTGTGGAGAAGGGGGAGGGGGAATGGCTGGTTGCTGGTAAGGCCAGAGGGAAGCGCCAGACAGCGGGACCTCAGTCCAATAAAGCCCCAAGGGCAAAAGACACTAACAGCCCCACTCCCACTGTCAACGTGAAGGGCGATGCCCTGGCTTCTGATGCAGCTTTGAAAGAGAAACGAAAAAAATATGATCCAGGTTTTGAAAAATCGGAGAAGATAAAACAACTGAAAGAAAAATTGGACAAGGAGAGGCTATCTCAGTCGGAAAAAGCCACTCCCTCAACGTCATCTAACTTGTCCCCAGCTGCGACTCCAAAACATCCTTCTCCAAAGAAGCATTTCACCCCTTTCTCATCTCCCGTTAAAGCTGTTCCACGCAGCAGAGATCCCAGCCATTAAAAAAAAACCCTCATCTACCCCTCGTCATACTCCCAGCCCTTCCCCTATTAAAACCCCTGAAATGCCCCTCCCTCTCCTAAAAGGCAGAAGTCCTGCCAAGGATATCAAGGAAAAAAGAAAAGAACATCTAAACATATCTTCAATACAGGTGAGGATATCTGTAGAAATTTCCTCGGCCCAGGCTGAAAAGAAATAAAAGATTATGGGAATAGGATAAAAGACTTGAAATACCTTCTATCGATAAGGCAATACGCCCGATAAGGACGTGGAAGATCCTCTTAATTTCCCCAAGGCCCAGAGAGTTCTTACTGTAATAAGAACAGGGTCTGGGTCTAATAAAGCATGGGCCATGTTAGAGGAGGCTATTAGTTCATACAAAATGTCTCCCCGATTGCCATCACTGAAAGTGAAGACTTAAAAGCATCTGAAAAAAATTTTGTGTGTGGGAGGGTCCCAGTTTTAGTTCATCCCTCCCTTTACAGAGCTTTAAAACTGACATCTCCCTGGGATATTGGCGGTCTCTCCCAAGATGGCACCATCAACAATGAGATGGGCCATGGGTCTATGGGAGAGGCGGTCGGTATCCTTACCCCGACCATGTTCAAATCAGTGTCCCAACCCTAATTGAGTCTGATAATGGCTCTCTGGTTAGCAACTTTGAATGTCCGGGGCCTGAGGTCGGAGTCTCGAAGAGGCGAGGCTCGTCGCGATCTTCAGCGCCTCGGGGTGGATGTATGTTGTTGTGCAGGAGACCGTTTTTTTCTCGCGATCATGAGGACATTCTGTCTAAGAGGTTCGTCCTCTATTCAGCATGTTTTGATGGACGCTCGAGGGGTGTTTCCTGGCTGGTGAGCAAGTCTCTGGATGCGGTGTGTGCTCTTGTCTTGTTATCCGGCGGGCAGGCTTTGTGTGCTGGATGTTACCATAAGGACAAGGCTCTTCGTCTCATTGGGTTTATCGCCCAATGACCATGCGCAGCGACCTGGTTTGTTTTAGCGGATCGAGCCGTTTTTGACGACTTCTCGTTCGGTAGTTTTAGCGGGTGATTGGAATGCCATCCTTGATCCCATATAGATCATATAGGAAAAACCCGGTACTAACAATCCGGGATGTGAAATCGTTTTGGGACTTTATCGACGGGTCTGATCTCGTCGATAAGTACCGGAATGAGCACCCTCGGAGGTAGTATGGACTTGGACTAGGAACGGCAGCTCGGATATGGTGGTTAGCGCCAAGCTACATCGACCGAGTTCTAGTTAAGAGAGTCGACGTAGAGCTCTTAGAATGTCCAAGTTTCCATTTTATAGTTTACTCGGATCATAGGCTTGTCCGGTTCAGGTAAACTTAGATAAGCCTAGGGTTAAGATGGCTGGCTACTGGAAATTGAACTCATCATTATTTGGTGAGCAAGATTTCGGGACCAGCTTTACTAATGTTACAGCAGGAATTGACGGGGGCTGTGGTTGGGAATAAGTGGTGGGACTCTTTGAAATCTAAACTTAGGGCTTTTGCTGCTGATTTTAGTCGTCGACTCAATCTAAAATGGCTAGCAGCACAAAAGTCTCTAGAGGACAAAAATGGGTCAGGCGATAAAATCCCGTGATAGTGGGGACATAGCCTTAGCTAAAAAGTGAACTGGCCTCCTTGCTTATCAAGAAGGATCAAGCTCTAGTAGTTAGGGCTAGGATAAAAAAGAATGTCTTGTGAGGCTACGAATATGGCCGCGTCATTGCGTTCAGAGGAAGCTTCGTGGGGCAACTAGTGGCATATCGTGAAGCATCACATTGCCGGATAAGTGGACTGTGACTACAGACGCGGGCATTTGTGAGGCTTTTCGTGACTACTTTCAGGAGCTTTTTACCAGGGAGCCGGTCTGAGCCCTGCTCAGTTCGATGCCTATTTAGCCGACTTTCCCTGCCTTGAGGCGGCTGAAGCGGCTAGGTGCGAGGGGCCCATAACAGAGTCTGAGATCTGGGATGCGCTGAAACAGGTTGGCCTGGACAAGACTCCAGGATTAGATGGTCTTCCCTATGAAAAATGTACTTGAGGCAGTCGCCCGTCTTTGTCCCTTTGCTGGCACTGATCTTCAACAACTGGATGAAGCAGGGGTCTATTCCTCAATCTTCACCAGGGGTGTGATCAAGTTCGCAAGAAGAAAGATGGTGGGGATGGGATAGATAATTATCGGCCTTTGACGATGTTAAATACAGAGTTGAAGATTTTAGCCAAGGTCTTAGCTGACCATTTGCAGATTGTCCTCTCTAGTCCGATTGGTCCCGAGCAGACTTGTGCTGTGAAGGGCAGGACTATTCAGGACAACCTTCATTTGGTTAAACTTGATCATCGAGAAAGTCGACAGTGATGCCGCTGCTGATCAATTTAGATCAGTCCAAGGCTTTCGATAGGGTTGACCATTGGTTTCTGGAGGCTGTTCTTTTCGTTGCCGTTTTCAGGCGCACTTTTGCGCGGATCCGATTGCTGTATGCGTCCCCGGTGCGCTGGTAGAAGTGAATGGGGTAAGATCGAAACCTTTCATGTTGTCTCGCTCCATTTGTCAAGGCTGTCCGCTGTCTCCATTGCTTGTTGCGTTCTTGCAGTTGAAGAATCCGGTCGCTTTGCGAAATTTCCTTACCTGGTGCTACCACCTCGGCCAGGTACTCCGCTTATGCTGATGAAGTTTAGGTTCTGTGTAGTCGAGTAGGGCGAAATTAACTTGAAATCAAAAGAAATCAAGGAGTTATGAGGCGGTGACAGGGGCCAAGATCAACCCAGATGTCTCCGATGAACCTCCCGTCTGACACTTTATTGGCTTTTGTAGGCTCTTGTTCTTCTTCTTGTGGGGAGGCAGGGCAGCCATGGTCAGTCGCGGTCTGTTACCTCCATCCCTCTGATGGCGGTCTGGGGGGTGCCTCTGCGTTGAGACTCTCTCAACATCCACGCCATTTATCTAGACCGGATGTGTCAACTGGATGTTAAACGGTGAATTCTGGAAGGAAGACGCCCGTAAAATATTTTCCATCCTTGAAAATGTGCGCTTGTGTGAGAGGAGGCTGGATTTACTCTTGGCGAGGGCTCTTTCTATTAAGACCAGATATCGGATTGCCCTCAAGCAGTGTCTTGTCTAGGCGAAGGATGGCCTCTCCGACATTCAGCCCATTGTCTCAAAGGCATTATATCAGGTGTTAGTTGGGGGCGTTCGAGATGGTCTGATCATCCAGCCATTGTCGGTCTGAAGGCAGCAGGAGGCTTCGCTGCATATGGCCTTAGGCGCCCAGGTTGAAATGTCTCACTAACACTGAGGGCATCACTCACCTGGTTGGTGATTCGAGGAGCCCTCTGGGTCGCTAAAAACTTTGCATTGGGTTTACTAAGTCGCCAAACTGCGTTCACTGCAGTGGTGAGGTGGAGACCATAGGTCACGCCTTCTTTCATTGTAGTGTCGTAGCTCCCTTGTGCAAGTTTGTTGAAGACATCATGGTTTGTATGCTTCATGTAAAGTTTTTTGTCCTCGAGGCCAGTTCTGTCTGTAGCAATATAGTACCGCCCGTTGACTAAGGCTGAGCACTATGTGTTCCTTTGCTTACTGGGGTTATGCAAGTCATGATATTGATGATGCGACAGAAGGAATTCCATGGGAAGAGAAGTTTACCTCTTCCCAACTGATCTTGTTCTTTAAGCATCAGCTTAAAATCAAGATCAGGATGGAAAGAAATACTCCATCCATTGAATTTGGCATATGGGTGAGTCTTCTGTCTCTGCAGAGTGAAAGGTGCTGACTTGGGTGGCATTTTGATGCGGTTAGGCATTAAAATTTTGGGATCGCTGGGGTGAACATTGGCTACCCTCCCTTGTATAGGTTAGTTTAGGTCCGTTTTTGTTTTAGTTACTTTTCTTCTTTTTTTTTTCCATGTTAACTTAGCTAGGTGTGTGCTCATTGGCCCCTTTTATTTCTGGCCCTATTTTTTTTTCTTTTGTTTAATTCCCCATCCCTACCATCGTTAGGTGGTTAGGGATATCAGTTCTCTGGTGGGTGCGGGGCGCCTTTCGTTTAGAGTATGTCTTTTGTATTTGTTGTTGTGTTTGATTGTGTGTTTGTAGTGAGTGCATGGATGGTATGAATGTTTTAATTTTAACTTTTTTTTAAGTCCCGCATTGTTTTCGTCCAGTTAACTGATGTCTCTGCCACAGTTAGGGCTGTGGGGGGTTTTACTACTAACAAAATTTTTGTTTAGTTTCTTGTATATAGTTTTGTATTCATTGTAAATATTCATTGAGGTTTTTTAGATTGTTATTTTATTCCCCTCCCCCGACAGACACATGTATTGTATATATGGGGACTAGTTAGAACTTCATGGAGACTCTGAGGCATTTTGGTGGATGTAGTAAGAATGGTATGTAATGGATGTGTTGTTTTGGTGAAAGGAACATTGTTTGTATGTTTGGGTCAGTGATATCGGCTAGCTAAGTTTAAAGTTAAGACAGAAGATGACCATCCTTTCCCCCTTTCGGCCTTGTGCCACATTTGTACTTTGTGCTATAAATAATTTTACGTTATCTGGCCGAGGACGGATTACGGCAGAGCGGTAAGTGCTTTTTTCTCCCTCATTTCAACTGCAGTAGCTTTACATGCTAAGCAAATACGGGCTCTTTTTTTTGGGGGGACAAGGCAAGTCGCGACCAGTTGTTTGTCGTCCCAGGTTCTGTCTCATGTCCCCCACACTCCCCCTATGCTCCTGATCACACAGATGACAGTGCGGATACGGTCTTTTGTTCCGGGTGTTCCTCCAAAGGGGGATTGGTTGAATCAGAGGAGTTCTCATTAGACACATCCCGATCTATTGGCAAACTTCCACTATTGGAGTGATTGGTTGTTGAATCCAACTCTATGTATATTGGCTGTTCACTATCCTCTGTGTCTTCTTCGTCAGTTGTGGGAAAAAAAAAGGGCGCAGGTCTCTAACATGACGAGGTGTTCCATCGACCTGCACTAACTGCTGACTCACCACCTCAGTCACACATCCGGTTCCAAATTTGGTCGTGCATTTGCCATGTGGAGTCTTAACCCAGACAATGTCCACTTTCTTGTATTCCCTTCAACCCTTTGTGATTCAGGCGGGGTTTCGCGATGATAATGCCTCTCACCCGGGCGTGTTCTGTGTGCAGTACATCAGCCAGTGCCGTGGAAGGTGAAAGGTTGTCCTTAGGTGTGACGTTATGCCAGTAAACCACTTCCAAGACTGAACAATTTTTCCTGACCACTATGGTTTTGACGCTTCTAAAATGCCATTTCCAGACGGCACGTAAGCGCACCGGAACCTCAAATGCACGCCCCAGCTGCTTACAAATTCCTTAAATTCTCTGCAAGTGAACGTGGTGTCATTGTCAGTCAGTATTTCAGTCGGCGGGCCTCGTTTGTAGAAGACTGTCTCCAACTGACAAATGACACCAGCAGAGTCTTTTTTTCTCAGTGGCCGCCATACTGCAAAACGGGAGGGACCACAGTAAATGAGCGTAAGAAAATGGCTACCATTGTAATGGGTCACGTCCATTGCTAACCTGCTCCAGTTTCTTCTCACACTCAAATTTCCTTTCTTCAATGCACTGGTGCTGGATCGATCGATTGGCAGGCTTCACAAGTTCTAACAACAGATTTTATCAGTTCCTTAGACACCCGTTGGATCTACGGTCCCTAGCAAATACATTGTTCTTTTAACACCTGGGTGCCCACTCTGCTGGTGGATGTGGGTCACCTGGCCGTTTGTTCAACTGGCTCGTTGCGGTAGCACAACTCACTTGCACCGGTTCTCCTCCTTTCTTGTGCATCTCCAACCAGCATTGCGGCACTCTGGTGAGGCTGTCCAGCCTTGGTTCTGACAAGATTTTACCAACGTCTGAGTCATAGTCGGTATAGTTCCTCCACCAAAGCTTCGCAGTGTCTCTAATCAGCATTTCACCCGCTGCCTTCGTGTTCACGCACGTCTTTCCTGTCAGGGTGTCAGACACCCACCGATGCACACATGCTGAATCGGTGACCACATGCATAACTGGTAACTGCCACTGAATATCATTTCATTGCCGTTCACACACCAGTCTCCACCGACAGGATCTGATTACCGCACTCTGGCCACTGTTTCCTCCAGCATATGTCCAAGAGGGGCATCCTTTATCTCATCGTCCCATCCTTTGGTTAGTGTATTTGCATAACGCTTAATAAATGCAGTTGCCAGCCTAAGCCAACAACACACAGGGAAATGACCCATGAGTTTCCCTTTAAGGAAAAAACACAAATTTAAACCATTTGAGCAATTTCTGGAACCTGACCTCCCGCTTCCATCGAAGGAGTTGCTTTCTTCCCAGACTTGCAGACCCAGGACCTTAGTTCCGTCTCTCAATCGCTCGGATCTTTACAGACTAGCCCGTAATCTGCAAAGTGCTGCAAAACTAGGCCTTCATTTATGAAGATATATAATCGACGTGGCACTCTTAATGTCCTGATCCTGGGGCGTTATCGTTGGTCGATCACTTTTCACTTCATGACAAGTGGTGCCCGCGTTCAGGCCAAAACAAGCACGCGTAAGGCAAACCGCAAAACCCTTAATGACCACTGTTTGAAACAGCCATAGCGATTTGTCAATGTGAATCTGTAGATATTTCTTAAATCCAACAGCTATATGTCAGCTCCTTGTCGTTGCCATTCATGTAATTTCCTTGGAATTTTCGTTTCAAGCCGTGAATGCGTCTACAAAAACCCGTTCAACTCCCGATAGTCAAGTACCAGCCGGACCTTCTGTTTGTGTTCTTGTACAACCACCATTATTAGGAATTAATCCCTTTAATGGCAGCCAAGAAGTTCTCGGGATAAAAGCAAGTAGCCATCCGTCTCGCTATAACCGTGCTATTTCTTCAAATTATGCATCCTGGACGTGGCCAGGTACTAATATTGTACTCCTGTACTTTATTGACCAACTTTCTAGATGAATGACCACTCGCCCACTTCCACAATGCAGTCCATGTTTTTCATTTCAGGGCTAAACGTCACTTTAAAGTCAGGCTTGTTGATAAGAATGGCATTTGTGCTCAGGTTTCGAAACATCGCTCTGAGCTGATTCGGTCAAGTGAACACCTCCGAGCACTTTTGATTGCATCAATCGAGAAGATCGAATCTAAAAGTGACTGCCCTTCCATTTTGACGAACCTCAAAATTTTGTCAAAAAATGAATCTGCTCGGTTTTTCAACTTAATTTTACCCGTTATCCATGGCACTTCAAGGGTCTTCCGTCAGCAGTCAACACTCCCACCTCTTCCTGCTTCCAGCGGTGACACAGCCTTGCTCACCAGAGTCTGTGAGCATCCCGAATCCACTAGAGCTGTGCACTCTACTCCATTTACAAATACTTATTGGGTGGGTAATGTCCGGTTTTACTTGCTTTCGGGAGATAATTGGTGCCGGCGCCTTCTCCCTATTGTTCCCTGGCATTCTGAGGAAATGTGTCCAATGCCATTGCATCGAAAACACCGCTTGTCGTGGCCAGACCTCTGCATTCTGTTTGACCTCTCCTGGGGTCCTTGTGTACAATTCATCACCATATGGTTGGGTCCAGCACTTGTTGTCAGGTAATCGTTCTGCTAAAAGGTTTGGCAGGGGGGGACCTCAAATTCTGGCGTGGTAGCTCTCTAAATATCTGGCGACCAATACCTGGCACCCCTCGTCATCCGTCATAATAGCCCTTGCTCGGGTCAGAATCTGTTCTAGATTCATGTCATCCATCCTGGACGAAGTTTTGAGAAACTGCCTAACATGATGTGGCAGCCCTGACATCAAATGCACATGCCATCCACCGATCAGGTAGCGGTTCTCCTATTGTTAGCAACAAACGATGCATTTTGCCAGGAATTCATCCACCCCTATAAATTGGTCAAACGCATTAAATCAGTCAGTCGGATGCAGTCATAAGGGCCCATTTAATTTGTTCTCGTCTGCCCTTTGCTCTCCACTGAGTTGTCTATACACAGCAAGGGCACCGCCTCGAAGTTGTAGAGGCAAGATGCGCTCGATCTTGTCCATGGCACAAAGTTCGCAAACCAATTCCACATTTTCTATCCATTCAACAATGGGCATATCCATTGGGGCGCCGCTGAATTCTGGAATCTAACGGACGTCAAAGACCTTGCCTTCCATTTTGAAGAATCAATATGCCGAAATAGCTTGAGGCGAATAAAGAAAACAGCCACCAGCGAGTAAATTCAAGCTCTCCCAGCTGGTATTTCAACCTTGAGTCGTTTCTTCTTGAGTTCTGTCTCAAAATCACACTAACAGACTGTTCCTGCCACCAACCGTGAACGTCACTAGACGAACTGCCCCACTGGGAAAAAAGTAGTTGCTTTTATATTTGTCCATATACCCATAATCCCTTGCATCTTCATGTGATCCCATAATTCATTGTGTCCATGTCCCATAATGCATTGCATCTTTATTGCATAAAAATGCAATGCAAGTCCCCCCTCATTCTTTTACGGATTACGGCAGAGCGGTAAGTGCTTTTTTCTCCCTCATTTCAACTGCAGTAGCTTTACATGCTAAGCAAATATGGGCTCTTTTTTGGCAGGGACAAGGCAAGTCGCGACCAGTTGTGCTCGTCCCAGGTTCTGTCTCATGTCCGCCACAGCCAATGGTTGAACAAAATTGGATGCAAACCATATACCATCATTGAAAAACCATGGTACAAAAAGAATAGTGAATCCAATCTACAAGAGGCAAGGTTCATAATGCAAAGTGGACAGAACATTATGATAATAGAAAAATTTGGAATGGGATATTAGCATATGCAGACCGAATTAGATTGCAAAACGATAACGATGAAGAAATGTATAGTGAACCTGAAAGTAATGAAGGTGAAAAACTCATGTCAAGGTAAGACGAACTAGACAGTGAAATGAAGAGTAAGACAGACTCTGAAGATGACAATCATTGGAGAAACACTCCTATGAAAAAAGTAAAAGGTCAAGATCTTCCATATCTAGACAATCTCGGAGAGAGAGAGAGAGAAAGGAAGATAGTAAGGAGACAAAAGCTCCCAGAAGTACCACAGGAAAATAAGGGGATAAAACCTATTCAGTCCATCTATTACTCATGAGATAGTTGAGTACATACTACTTCCAATTAGTAATTAACACTACAAACATTTTACAGCAAATGTATAAAAGAATAAATGGTATCTCTTACAATTTGTTCTCTTGTTTATATACATTTTTCTAGAATTAAATAAATTGACATTCCTAAAGTAAAATTGCTTCTCTTTTTATTGTAACAGAACTTCTCAGTTTAAATTACTGAGACTGAATACAAATACAGGTCATTACTGAAAAGTTCTCAGCCCAACTCATTTCCCAAAATCTGCCCAAGGGCCAAAAGATTTTTCAGCACCTCCTCATATATATGGCTGAACAAAATAGCATGAGGAAAATTTTAATTTAATTTAACTACAAAATCTTTACTTTTAATTGTATTGCAGAAATGAACTATTAATATAAAATTGATATTACAAAATGTATTTGAAATTAAAACTAAATAATTAATCATTAGTTTTAATAAGAATTCTTAGACATGTTTATTTACACTGTTATATTGGAATGGTTGGAAATAATTGCTAATTCAAACTTCATAAAACGGTGCATATTTTCATATTTATTTCTTTATAAATTGGTAAATTATAAATACTGTATTACTTTTAATTGTACTAGTTTTTAGAATGTTGTAAATATAAAATTATTCTTAATGTCCTTTTGGCACTCCCTTTTTTTGTGGGCACAAAGATCGATGTTTGCCAACAATTCATTCCAAAAAAATATCTTTATCTCAAGATCAATGAAAATATTAACTTGATGCACACTTGACAATTTCTGGTTTGCATTGATTTCGGCACTCACTTGGATAACCAGCTTCTCCATAACTAATAGTTTAGGAATTAGAAATCCAATACATTCAATAAATCTCTCAAGTATCTCAGAAATTATTCTAGCCAAGATTTATTGATTGGCCAAAATTATGTCATGAACATGATCAACAATTTAAGGAGTTCCCAGACTAGGTTGCATTTTGCATCTCAGGGAATTGGTACATGACAATTGAGCATGATGTAAACATTGGGTGACAAGTCAAGAATTTCCTTTAAAAGTTTTTTCAACTAGAACAGGAACCTTATAACAGCCTCAAGTTCAAAACTTTAATATTATACTGTCTATTGACATGATTCATTAATCTGAAACAAATTCAAGAATAAACAGAGCAATTCTGCAAAATTTACCATTGAAAAGAAATACTCTTTCAGCTAGTGACGAAAAAATGCTGAAATTTTGAGATGTGAACTTTTTAACATTCCTTATATATTCAAATGCTCTGAAAATATTGCAAACTATTATATAAAACCAATATCTTTTCTATTACATTCAACCATGAAATATAAAAACTATTTTTTTAGCTATAAAAAGTAAGTATGATAGTGATGATAATAAAAATAATACATAAGATGTTACCTGAATGACACTGCCATACTGTATCACTCCTCCCAGTAATTTCTTGTACTCAGCTTCATTTTGCTTTTTTTCTAATTCAGCAGCATGCTGTAATGAAAAAAATAAAAGTCAAGGGTAGAAAGACATTTTTTAAAAATATTCATGCTAATTTATGTCTGCTTATCTTGCATAAGAATAATCTTCAAGTAGAAATTAGTATTTTGTCTAGAGAAAACAGTTGTAAAAATTTATCTGAAATTTTAAGTTGCTAGGAAGGCCAAAGAGTACAGCAGCCAAGATGTGATAAAAACCAAGTGTGCCTGAATCAAAATATACATTTTAATGAGCATAATTTATATAACTGACATTTAATGACAATTATATTTCTAATAAAGATGGAAAGAGGCAAATGTCATAAGAAAACAAAATAGCATACACTGGATATAAGCAAAATTTTCTTTTATAAAAACATTAGATCTTGTTAAAATCAGAGAAAAGTTCCTAAAAGGAATAAATACACACATAATATATCAAATTGAAAACATCAATATTGCAAAAGTTGATCATATTTTGTTATTTTGTTGCATTTCAACCCATCTATTACTAATTCAAATGTACATGTTCTGTCAATTTATTTCGTAAAGAGAGTAGAATTGCTTGTGTTGCTAATACAGAGACAGAGAATCATCACTTGTCACATACGCTGCTGCTGCTATAAGCAGTAGTGGTTTAATTTGCCAACAGTTTTGTTTGACAATAAAGAAAAATAAATAAATCCCTTGAGGACATAGGTAATCATAGCTCCCCAAAACATTTTTTAACTTCGATATCTGAAAATTTCTATAAACTTAAAATGAGATATACAAATTTTCAACATGATACCTCTGTGACATTGCTAATCAATAACTTGTAAATTATTATTCTTGACATAATTTAGAATTAATTCTGTTCAGTTTACATTACCAGAAGAAATTGCAGAGTATCTTATAATGAAAGATTTTTCAGAAAAATGATATCGTAAAATAGAATCGATAGATATTTAATAGCATATTCCATGTTAAGACTAAAATAATTAAAAATGAAAATACAAGACCAACAAATATACTTCAAAGTACATTTGCAGATTAGTGGGGATGAGTGTGTGAGAGGGGTATCAGGTAAAATAGGTTGAAGCAAAATATTATTTACAATTATTGTTATATAAATATGTCAATGACAAAAAAAATAAAAAATGAAAAAGGGCCACTAAGTTTACTTGTTTAAAAATAAATATAAATTTTTACTGGAATGACTGATGTTAACTTTTCATATAAGAATTAATAATTTAAAATGTTCATAAAATATCTGTTCTCAATGCTGCCTACAATTTACATCCTGCAAAAATCAATTTAAAATCCTAGAAACAGAGTGATATACTAACTAGAAGTGCATATGAAAATTTAAGCATTTATAGACACAAAGTTATGCAACTCATTAATGATGTCTTGGCAATATTTTTACATTTTGATTTTGTATATAAATAAGTTATGTCAAAAAAGTAAAATACATTAGAATGAAAATTTATTCCAGAAATTCAGTTATAAAAGGTTGGTAAATTTTGAACAATAGCATTTGACTGTGAGAATGGACATTGCCAAAAGTAAAAGAGATAATTTAATGTTTTCACACATAAGCAGAGAGATAGAATAGATATGAAACCACCATTAATACTAGAAATGTTTTATAAGTTTGAATTGAAAAAATATTCACAATTGGGCAAAAATCCACATGTAGAGAACACTCAGTAAGGTTCGAACTGATTCTTAATTCTCAGCTATTATTCGAGGGCTCAGCCCAGATGGATGAAAGTTTATTGGTTAGCTCTGTTGTTTATCAAATAATGTATGAATTAAAATGTCAACCTACATAAGATGTCCAAACATTGGATCTGTTCTCATTTCGTAGTGATACAAATACAATAATGACAGTTAATTTTCAAGATGGAATGTTCAAAATATAGACATTTTACAGTAAGTCTGATAAAAAAAAAATAATTTAAGTCTGATAAATTTGAACAGTGAGTTAATAGACATGGTTAAATCAGTTTTAACATCGTTTACAATTTATTTGAACTTACATTATTTAAAGATTATATATATTAGCAGGAATATCACCTTGTTAAATGGTGCAACTGAAGATTTTTATCTTTTTGATTTAGTATTTTTTATATTAATAAGTCATTCAATAAAACTTCTTTAGGTTTAGTATGGTTGTTAAAAGGATCAGCCCAACATGCTAATTACAAATAGGAAGTACCAAAATCAAACTAATACAACAATTTAAATATCTGTGAAGTGTTTTAACAGAACGTTAGATGTGACATGGAGATCCAACATTCATCTGTTGGCATGAATACATCTCTTCCTCCTCCCACTTTTGGATAAAAAGTTAAATAGCAAGGAAAACTGAGCATAAGAAAAAACAGAATTCAAAACTGAAGACAACATGGAACCACTCCACATTATCAAAAACAACCACAACAATTTACAAGTATTACAAAAAAACGCTTCAGACAGTGAGGTGTGTGACTAGGAAAGTAAGTCTAAAATGGCTACTGTTAGGTAAAGGAAGTTCACGGACTTTTGCTACTGCAGCTGTGCTATTGATTCCCACACCTATGATTGATAGTGGTGATTTTTACAGTCACCAACAATTCACAAATTGGCAGATCATCTAGTGTATGGTGTATCCATGGTTTCTGTTGTGTTATATAAAAGATTCTTTGATTTCATGTTTTTCTCTGACTTAAATAGAATATCATTAAATAATGCACATTATTAATGAACAACCAATGTTTGTTTAGTATTCTACAACATTTGTTTATTATGCTAATAAGATTTTACCGTGTAATGTGTGTGCTCGTTCAGTCATCTACCTTATGAAATTTCTTTTATGCTGTGGTCTCTGCTGAAATTAGATGGACTGATCTTTTTCATCCCTCACATGACCCTTTAATCAACAATTTGCTTTTATCTTGGCACTGATGTACGACTGATTTCTTGCAATTAATCCTAAGTTCTCAAGATTCTTACATTGTCTGAAAAACAGATTCCCCTAATGCCCAAGATTTGACCTTTCATATAAAATTCCATGTAGAAATGGTTGAATAGTAAAAAGCAAAAGCATACTTGATTACTGATCCCAGGTAAGGTAGGCCAGAGAGGGTTTGGGTGAATTCCAGTTATACTAGATTTACTCTAACTTGTTAAACCAACATTTGATCCTTTTGGTTCTATTTCCACCATTCACTTATGGGTTTAATTAAGATTTGTAATAGATTGAATAGTGATTGATGAGAAAAACAATCTGATTTTCTCATCTACTTTAATTCATCCCAAAGGATGTTTTCATTCACAAATGAGAGCCTACCCTGTTACTAGGGTAACTGGAAAAGGAATTTAGAAACAAGTTGACTGGAAAAAATGGTCATGGAAAAAATGTCAAAGTATACTTTGTTAGCTGAGGAAAAATGCCATAACATTTGCTTGTTCAGAGAAAAAGAGTTGGGGAGAAGTGATATTTTCATTTATTTTAATTATCTTAAATTAAGAAATATTTAAATTATAGTAATGAAATAATATTTTAATTCCTATATATTAATTATTTTAATAAAATGAATAACCATTGTTATATTAAGCAAATGGTAACAAGAGAAAGGAATAACGATGACTAGAGTGAAACAACGTTTATTGTTGGTACAGGAATGTGGTCGGGTGTATGCGTAATGTCGGGAGTTGAACCATTTCTGATGCCGGTGTGGCCGAAGTCACAAGATACATTTACTGCACATTTGGTTGATGGCTGTCACATTTGTAGGTCATCTTGTCATTGATAGATCTATTGTATATAACGGATGTTGCCGGGGTTGACTGCAAAGGGAGTGCCTTGTAAACGAGTTGAGGTAGGCCAAGGTGACAGCGGGTTTAGGGAGGAACAGAGATAGCTGTGTTGACTGCAAAGGGAGTGCCTTGTAAGTGAGTAGAGGTATGTCAAGGTAGGCTGAGGTGACAGCGGGTCTTGGTATTGATAGGGGCCTGTAGCTGAGAGGAATTGTGGTACAGATGTTGAGTCAAAAACTGGATAGCAGAGGTTGTAGATAAAGCCAGGATGTGTTAACAGTCGTTGAAATGTACGGTGGCAGTGAAGGCAGTGACTGTGGAAGTAGTAGTACTATGCGTGGTGGCATTTCCGCCACTGTTGTCATGGTGATGTGGTCATGGCAGTGGTAGCAGCAGCGCCTTGTGTGTCAGCCAGCAGCTGCACCAACCACAAATGACCTTTGTTTGTCCTCAGTGCCTGCTTTTAAGCAGTTCTGGTAGTCCCAAGAGGGTGTCTCTTTAAATGGCAGAAACATTTGTGATTACCCACTGCCCGAGTTCACTTTGTAGACCGGATGTGGTGTGCGGAGCCCAATGCATAAAAGACAACTTTTGTTATTTTGCATTCTGTGCTCACAGCGTTTACATCTGGCCAGCATATAGACTGAATCAGAAGGAGATCTAAATGCGACAGAGTATAACACCATGGAGTCTGATTTCATTACTACAAAATTAAATAGAACTTATTTTATTACTTATTATTACAAATAATTAAATGAATAAATTATTTTGTTTATGACATTTTTCCACCTACAAGTTTTCTTCCATGACTTTTTCCAACAAAAATTAAAAGCCATGATAACCTGAAGGGACATGGCACTTAAAGAGGAGGAGGAGGAGGAATAATGAATGTATTAGATGACACTCAGTTACTAAATATTTACCAACTTTGTCATAAAACCAAACACTTCATAAGCATCAAACTGAATAGCTTGCAAGACTGACCAAGCAACTCTCAGTAAACTGATTGTGTTTGCTTTTTTTATTATCTAACAAGTCTTCAAAGTCTGCATTTCAATCATTTACATTTTACTTAACATTTCTTGAAAAATCTTTTCAAAAGTTTTTAATATTTCAAAAGCATTTCAAATAAATTTTTTTTTAAAAAGTTTCTTATGATGCATTAATTAATAAACATGTAATTAGCTTAATAATTCATAACTATACTTAAGGTATACACTGTTGAATTGATTAGAGGTAATCAATATTTGATTAAGAAATGTGAATTTTTAGAATTTGATATTTTCTTTTAATATCTTGCTTTTTATAGAAATTATTTTAATTAATAAAAATATACAAGTAGAATTACCTAACAATTGATTAAAAAGTATTTAAAATTAATTTCAAAGACACAAGGAAATTTAATTAAAATATTCCTTTGAATTAACTGTTAAAAGTCGGAGAATTAAAGGAATTAACAGATGCTATTTTAAATCCTTGTTTTAATGAAAACATGAGTAAAAACTTTAAAATCAAGCAAACATTTCATAAGTCTGCTCATCTCACAAGACACTGAAAATCATACACAAATAAATTGGCTTTCTTGAGCTCAGCAAAATTAGCTTCATTTTATTAATAACAATTAAAAAAAAAAAAAAAAGCAACCAATCAAATTAAATGTCAAATTTATCAAAATATGTAACAAATTTCAAAGTACTTGAAATTTGACAAAAACAAATTCCCCAGCTACCAAAGTGTTCCTATTCAATCAACAATAAAACTATTCACAATATGTTGAACAGAACTCACAATAAGTGTTAGTTTATTTTTAAAGATGTAAAGAGAATTTCTTTTGAAAAGTGTAGTCAATTTTATACCAAGTCAGTCTTTTCCACTTTCCTGCTGTTTTTTATTACTTCTTCTATTCTTATTAATTCAATTTATTTGAAAAAAGCAAGTACAAATGATAGAAAATACATTTACTATATCAGGCAAAATATATATATATATATTTGATAACATTCCCAAAATTCCTCTGCTGCATATAAATCATCATAGAAAAACAATTACTACACAAATGATTTATACAGTAAAGCCATTGAGTTAAATAAGTATTTCTTGAGATCATTTTTTAATAAATTATAAACATGTTAAAAAAAGCTTATTAAACAAATTTAGCTATTAACAAATTGCTTATTAAAAGGATATATAGTAAAAATATTGTCTAATATTTAAAACTTAAACAAAAACATACATCAGAGTAAAAAAAGAAAATACAATTTACAGTTTTTCTTGCAAAGTTTATATCTAAATGGTAGAAACATAATACCATACTTAGACTTGCTTGCTATTTTTTTTATATTCTACTACAATTTTCTAAAAATTCTATCCTTATATCAGTCAAGTCTGATTCTTTATTGTTCTAGTTCATAATTATATTAATTTGAAAAACAAAAATTTATATTGCTTCATTAATGCTCTCTGAAACAAAAACTCCAAGTTCAATAGATTTAAGTAATGAGCCCAATATCATCATTTCTAATTTTCTTAAAAAGAAATAATTAAAAAAAATTCAATTATCCATAATAAAGACAAACAACTTAGTGAACAGGTACAAATATAATTTATATCACTTCAATCTTGTTGATATTAATACCAACATGATAGTTCATAAGTGTGAAAGTCAAAATCATAGTTTTTATGTTGTTTCAATAATCTTATCTGACCCAGACACTAAACTCTTAAATACCTGAAAGGGAATAAACCATCTGTAATTAAGCCAAAAGCATAATTTATTTAATTTTTACGTTTAATTTATATAAAACAAAAAAAGAAAAAAAGCATCTTTAATGTAATGAAGTTGGTATGCTATTACCAATGATAACACATTGTATATTTCAATGAAAACTTAAAACTTTAAATCTTTCATATTTAACATTACATTTAATTCAACTCCTGACTTTTGCAATTCCTATCAGCCAGTGATGAATGTGTTGGCCTTGTAGAGACAAACTAAACATCATCCTTATATTCTGAATATATAAATGCATGTATAACAAATCTTCCCATGATTGAAAAAAGTGAACACAGGTATGAGGTTACAAGCTTCTGCATTCAGCAGCTGGCCATAACCCCAGGCTTCTTTGGCCTGGTATAACATTGAGTGCAATGTCTATTCTAGTATCATACTGCATTGATTTTTGTAAACCTAAAATTTACATCTGAATTCAGTGACAGATTTCCTTTTTGTGTATAACAGCTCAACTTGATGGCAAAAGAAAATTATTATTCTCCTTTCAATGTCCTTAGTCAATGCATAATAAATTATTGAGCCTTACACTTATATCTAAAACATTTCTAAGTATCATTTCTATTCAATAAAATACAGCAAAATAAAGTTATTAATATTAGATAAGGAAAATTCATATACAGAAAGAGAGAGGTGTCAAGAAAATTTGTATAATTACAAGGAGCTTATTCAAGAGAACAGCATCAGTAGAGTTGCCACCATGTCGGGCTGCCTTCCAGAACTGCTTTTGAGCGGAATATCTATTATTGGGGCAGATCTTGAAGAGACAATCTGAAATGAAAGCACAAAGAAGAAATGAAATTAAAGTATGCACACAAAAATTAAAAGTATTTAAAAAAAAAAAAAAAAAGGTCCAAAGAAAAAATGAACTCAAAATATAAAAATGTGTGTAAAGTGTTAACAATTTTTTCTATCCAAAATACCTAAGTAAAAAAGATATTTTCTAGCAAAAATAGCAACCTAAGTAATATGAATAAAAAACTTATAAAGAACAGATATTAATCAGATCTCATATTGTGTCAGAACAAAAATCTATATCATTTTTCAGTGAATTTCAAATGCAGTAGTTAGATATTTGTATATAGATTTATTCATTCACATATGTATAATTTTGTTCCACAATCTTTTGCCATATTTGAAGCAGTTTGATCCCATCATCCCAGAACTTTCTGAGCAATGAACTAATCTAAGTTGCTTTTACAGACTTACAGAGAATTGTAAGAACCAAAATAGTTTGCTTTGGTTTGTTTAATAGTATATCAACTCCTTATCGGTCAATGCTGAAATTTTATTTTTTTGTGGGCTTCAGTCATTTTTCCCCACAAAAAGTCTATTGCTGATAATTTTTTTTTGTATGAAAATGTATTGCCAGTAATTTTTTTCTAATGTATTTTTATATTTTTCATTGCAATTTGGGAGTTTACTATTTGCCCATAGCTAGGAAGCTAACAGGTGCTACCCCCACCCTGGTTCAGGGTCAGAACTAGGAACAGCAATTAATTCTGAAACATTTATGAAAATCCATGTAACCAAATAAAATATGAATGAAAATGCTACATTTCAGCTTTGCTTTTTCCAATTTCATTAAATTTCAATCAATAAAAAAAGATTTGTTAGAATCACCTTCATCCTGTTTATAACCAACATCTCGATTTCATTTTTGTTTTTATAAAAAAATTGATTATTTATCAATATTAGTAAATGACTGTACATTTGACTTTTTGATTACAAAATGGATATAAATGGAATGTCAAATATTGACAGAGATATTTCAAATTCAGAATTTTCTCTTGATTTATCATGGTTGAAAAAATTCTGACTATAAAAGATCAGTGTGAAAACTAAGATCTTGAAATGATTTACTACCATTTCTTAAAAAGCTAGATTCAAACATTTATATTATTTCTTACTATTGTTTTTTATGCTGTTGTGGGCTTATACATGTTTTCTTTTTTTACCTCAGAAAAATAAAATAAATTGATCTTTAATCTTAAAAGAAAGAAATTTTTTTTTTTAGTATCGCATCCACAGTGTAACAAAAATTAATGATTAGCATATCTATTATAAAACTAAGAAACAAATTTACAATAAAAAAAAAACAATATTTATAATATTAATAAAGCTTTCATGTGCAAGTAAATCAATTTTATAAAATGTTATGGAACTGAACAGGACTTTCCGAGATATTCTATTACAAAGCAAAAGACAAGAATTATTCTCACATGTTACTTATAAACAATATAATTGTATTCTTAATCTATATTACTATACTGAAATGTATATGGATGCACACATATTCAGCTAAATTGAAAAACTCAAGGACTCAGTTTTTTGCATGGATAACTGCAAGACATCAGGTAATAACATGACCACACAGGTCATTTGAGGTCAACAAAGAGTACCTATTTTGAAAATAAATTTCTTCCCACTCACTGATTCAAAGTTACTAACTTGTTTTTTGTTTTGTTTTTTTTTTGTTTGTTTTTTTACAAGAAATATTTCTCCCTAGAATCATATGTAAAAATTCTAAAATATTAAATTAAAATTCTTTAAAAATGTAAAAGCATCATATATAAAAATTCTCTCTGCTGTCTGTTGATAGTATCATTCCATAGGCACTGAAACACATCTGATGTGTATTGAAAATATTACACTATTGTTTTAATAAATTGAGAGAAACACATTAAAAAAAAAAAAATTTTCCAATTTTATTCATTTTATTCATTAAATAGTTATTTTAAGATTTATAGCGAGTATAAAATATTTTTGTCCCTTATGCAATTGTTAAAGATTAGAGCCTGAAAATCAAACCAAATTTGAAATTTAAATAACTTTTTGTATAATTAATGTAACTTTTTTTAAACTGGTCCTTTGTCCATTCTTAAAAAAATGTTATTGACTCAATTAATAAAGAATTAAAAGTTAAATATATTTAATCTGACAGTATATCTGATATATAAAAAACAAAGAGAGAGAGAGAGAGAGAGAACTGAATGAAAACTTCAATTAAAACAAAGAAAAATAAAAATTCTGTATTATAGCAAATTTTTTTATTTTATACAAATATATAAAGTAAACAAAATGTTTCATGCATTTTTCTCCCAGCATTTGAAAGTTTCTCTATTGATATCTAGAACCAAAATTAACAATTTAGAACATTACAGGTTTCATTTTGATTTTCATTGTTAAGAAAACAAACCCAATAGTCAACACTATAATTACTTTTAAATACTTTTAAACCTGAACCTCTTATCAGTGAAAACAGCAACTTAAGCTATCAGTCTAAAGTAAAGAAACATCTGTAAAAGTAATTAGGTAGGAACTTGGCAACACAAGTAAAAACACACACTCATCACTTGTACAGGAAGATTTAATCAGTAGTAAATACTTTGTGGAAGCAATATACTTTTGTTTTTTACATTTGCATTACAATATTTGCCAGCCAGAGAAGACAAAGAATTTGTGACAAAATCATTAGCACAGTTTGTAATCAAGTAGACTAAGAGAAATGCAACAAATGACAGCCAATAGAATTTCGTTCTTTTTTCTTTTAAGATGTTATTTGTTAAAAAGCTAAAAATAAAATGCAATATTATAACCATTTTCAAATCTAGGCAACGTGCTAAATAGTTATAATGAAATATTGGCAAGATTAAAAACAAAAAAAAACCCAGGACTTTTTTCTTTAACTCATGTTTTATCTATCTTAGAATATAATCTTTTATCCAGTATACACAATTATGATTAAATAATGAGGCTTACTGTATATTTTATTGAAAATTTGTTAGTGCAGTGGTCAATTAACTTGGTTGTAAATGACATGAAAATTTTAAAGATCAATGTAAACAGAACTTCATCATTGCAGAATATTGTTGCTGTTGAGAAAAAAAGGTTTTTATCCTTTTTCTTTCTCTTAACTGCTGAATTTACAAAATGTTTCAGTATTAAAAAATTATAATACTTTGAGAGTATTTATTAAAAATAAAAATTAACTACAGAAATTCCAGATTCACTGTAAAACTACAATCATAAAATCTAAAAATCAAGAAATTAATTTTACTTAAGATCTTCTAGTGTTAAAGCTTAATTCTGTAAAGTCATGATCTATATCAATATGTAAAAGGGGAAAAATGTGAGTGTGACATTTTATTTGTGACAAAATAAAATTCTTTAAAAATTCCCATATATTTCAGAATATAAGCCATTAAAATAATGAAACAAACACTAAATACAGCTACTAATATTATTAAAATAAAATAAAAAGCTTCTGCTAATAATTTCATGATTATTATTATTGATCTTGTTAATTATAACAATCAATCAATACCAGAGATATGCAAAATATGCAATGAAGTTTTGAGAAACAATTATTGTTATTCAAAATTAATTTCCATTAATTTATTACTGAAACCATTTTTTTATAGAACCAGAAACTACTTATATACTGGTTTTTCATTTTTTTTAAATTGAACTAAAATATTCCATTTATTTTCAGTAAAACATTCTTTCTCAAAATGACATGTAAATGTAAACTATAGTTATACACCACCAAATGTTAAAATATTTGATTACTATATGACATTTTTCACATGTATATTATGTGTTACAGACAAGCGTATGGTTGCAAGAAAGAAATACGACAACAGCAGAAATAGATTTATGTGATTTATTTCAACAGGACCGTGTGGGTTTGGGGCAGCTATCTTGTGGTATAGTTCATAGGCTGGCTGAAGATCTGGGTTGATCTCTCATAGTAGTTCTCGCTGGCTGGCGTGCTGCTGGCTGCTGACCGGTCAGCCTGACCATGACAGGTCTCTTCCCTAGTCTCCTGTTAACTGCCGTTGTACCTCCATGTGACCCCTTTTATGGTGTTTTTTATGGCTTAACAGGCTCGAAAAACAACGCGAGTATAATTAGGAGGGAAGCATTTTTATTGGTCGAAAAATAGAAACACTTTAAAATATTATTTTATTTTTCGACTGGAACTCATGCGTCGGGAACATGCGTAAACGAAGATAATGGTCATTTTGTGACAGGGCCTTGTCCCGTTCACATCCGGCTCTCGCTCTTAAGTATGTTAGTTTATTTGCCTGTAAATCAGCCAAGATATGTCTTATTTTATTTTATAACATATGTCTTTGTTTTGTAATACACGGTAAAATATTCATGAATAGAATTTCAATTACACAATAGTAAAACCTAAAAACTTAAAGTTTTAAAATACAGTAAAAATTGAATTTTTGGTAATAGGTTATAAATAAACACGAAACTGCTTTACAAACAATTCACTAATTGTAAAGAGGAATAAGAAAGAAATGCAAAAATCCCATCAATGACTTCTGATCAAAATAACCAAAAAAGTCAAATTTACATCCTTAGAAGAAAAAGCAAACATTTTAACACGCTACAAAATTTATTCTTTTATTCTCAAAAATAAAAGAAATTTTTGTAACTTGTTAAAATGCTTGCTTTTGCTTCCAAGGACGTAAATTTTAGTTTACTTTCAAATATAAATTTCAAGCCTATCTCATTGCTGTAAAAAAAAAAAAAAAAAAAAAAAAAAAACAATGTCAGATTTTATTAAGCAAGTCAATGTTTTTGTAATAAGATTTTATTAACCAACTTACAAGGGTCAGCTGAAAAATTCATAGGCTAATCTATAAATATAAGATAAATGTAAGTAGAAACACAAGTTGTGAGCATGCAAGTGTACCAGAATACAACTTAACTTTCCAGCCAATCTTTGTATGTTGGTAAAATTTTCAATATACAAGAAATATTTGTTTTAGCTTATAATATTTAATCTTATTCAAAATATTGATAATATATACTAATAACCTGTTTGGAAATTTATAAATATATATCCAAAAGATAAAGAGCAGAAAAATATTTGATTAACACAACATACTTTCTCTCTAAAATATAAAAATATATATGTGTGTGCATTTAGGCAGCAATCCTTTCATGCATGTTTCATTGAATACGACAAAATAAATACATTGTCTACATAACGAACATATATTCTAGGTTTTTAGTAAAAACCTTGTTTTCAACATAGAACATATAATAATTGGAGAAGCACAGTCCAAGAGGGTTCGCATCAGTGCACAGTACAGGAGTAGCTAATTCTTACTGATTTCCTGTTGAATATCTTATTTAGAGGTTTTTTGTTGAAGTGTTTAGTAATTAAGTTTAGGAAGTACTGTTTGATCTTGATACTTGACAGTTTGCAGAAGTGTGTGTGTGTGGGGGGGGTTGAACCAAGTGATTTTTCTTTTCCTATTTTTACACCTACATACCACTTTTCGTGTATCAGTATTACTAAAGGTGGTCGTGCAAGACAACATACTTTTGAAACCACTTTTTTGGAGGGCCTTTTCATATCATTATTTTTTTTTATTAAAGATTTTTTCATTGGATGATAGTTCATTAATCCTTCGTAGACGGTAGTAAATATTTGTCTTAGGATAGCACTGGGGTGGTTAGAACCAATATTAATATAGTTGGGGGTTTCATTCTCTATGCTAAGGTTTAAAGGTTTTATCATTAAGGTTAAGGTTAATATCTAGGTATTCAACTATTTTAATGCTAGAGGAAATCTCAATCTTAAAGCCTAGGAATTTGAAGGATAATTTTCTTTTGTAATTTCGCTGTTAGTGGACCATTACTATTAGGGAAGAGGATGAATTCATCGTCCCGATACAGCCCTGTTAATTTCAGTTTTACGATTCTATGAAGCACATCTAAAATGTAAAAACATACTAGGTCTGCAACTTGTGTAGAGTCATATGCTCCCATGGGGACATTGAATTAGTCATTGTGGCACTTAGTCTAGGTGGAATTATTCAGTGTTTGTAGTGACTTTAAATTGGAAAATTTTAGGTTTTATGAACACCCCCAATAGTTTTAGGGGTAGGTGCAGGCTATGTTTAGAAGAAAAAAAATCAGGATAATAAAATATAAAGAACAATGCAAACTATTAAATCAATGGAGAGAACTAATCATGAAATGTAGACACACAAACAAATTCAAAATTACATAAGAATACAGGCGCATATATGTGGGGGTGTATGTATACATATAGTGGCATATATGTATGATTATGTAAATGTACACATACGTATGGATGAAGATATGGACGCATACAAGTTTGTTGGACAGAACGAGTCATTCCATTGGGTGCTCTGGTGTTACCCACAACCTATAAATCTATAACTCAACTAATTTAAATTAATCTTAACAGACTTAAATTTAAATCCCCCATCACTTAGTAGTACAAAAACTATTTACTGCGAATCCCAGAGAAACACATTCCAAGGCCGTTATAAGAAACACCACATAGTAGGAACTGATATTAAACTACAAACAAAAATCCTGGCCATAAATAAGCTCCAAACCCAGACTGCTTCCCCCGGGATAAAATAACTTATGCCCCCACCAATCACTAACACAAACCTACTTTCATTAACAAGGTGCCAACTAGAGGAAGACTAACTTTGAAAATAAATTTAGAATGATGCTCCAAGACAAGCACTTAGAGGCTGACAAGAGCCGTGTGAAGAACGGTTTGAAATAGACTATACCTATTTTGAGGTAATTTTTGTTTTTTTGCTGTAAAAAATACATATACTCTGTTAAAATAAAAACATCAAGCTCTCTGTGGATCAGTTTTAATAATTAATATTACTAGGATCCACCCAGATTATATACCAACGGATTGATTACCTGTACTGTGTGTGTGTGTGTGTCAGTGTGACAGGTAAAAAGTCACCTTTTTATATTTTTAATTTTGTGCATATGCATTGATTTTTATTTTCTCAACTGTACAGTTGAGTAGGATTAGTTAGGACACCATCTGCGAGAAAAAGAGCACCATTTATAAATGGCATGCTGTACTGCTTGGCATTTGCGCTAGAAGCTCCAATACAAACATTGGAGAGTGTTTAGGTGTCAATCAGTGCAGAGGATTCAAAAAGAGTTGGAGGAGTTTAATGCTGATTACAAAGTTATAGCAGCTTGGAAAACTCACTCTGATCATTCTGATAAGTAGTTCTTTACTGAATTTGTTGGTGAGGACCTCAGACTCAACACAGAGGCCTACATAAAATACCTCGAGGAGGTAGTGCTACCCTGGGCCAAGAGGATGACTGTTGGAAGATCCTATATCTGACAACAGGACTCTGCACTATGACACACAAAGAGAACAGTCATGGCGGTCAGACAATTTCTGCGACCACATCATCGCTTACATCTCGTCACCTAACTCCCCAGACTGCAATTCCATTGATTATTATGTATGATGCACAGTTGAACAAAGCTCCTTGTAACAGCAAATGGAGGAAATGAAGGATTATGGCAGCATTCAACAACTTAAACAAGGAGACCATTCAGAAGAGCCGAAAAAGATTCAGAAGTCATATGGAGGCTGTGATTGAAGCTAATGGCAATTTTATTGAATAAATCTAATCTTAATATTTAAAGATATTTTGGTAAATATATCTGTTAAAATGAGATGTCAGTGTTATTTTCATTTTTGTGTAATTTAGACAATTTATCCAGTGCACCCTGTACAAATATATATATATATATATATATATATGGGATAACAATATCTAAATTTTTTACAAATCAAGAACAGTTTTAAGAGGAAAGATGTATGACAAAGTGGAAAAGTTTTCATGTGACTCATTTCATCCCTGAGGACTTCACCAGACTGTTTGTTTACAATGATGTGACTACACATGTGCTATTGAAGATTCCTAGAAGTGGCAAAAATCAACAAATCAAAGTTAAAAGTCCATAGTTCATAGCTTGCAAATCCACATGACACAAAACTATCCTTTACACAATGCAGAGAAAAAAAAAACTGACTCATCACATGAAGCACTGTATGTAAATCAGGGGGTCAGTGATTGGTGCAACAAAAGCTTTGCCTGACATTCTCTATGAAAGAAGTCCCATGAGATGTATCCAGGTCAGTCTCTAGGATATCTGCATCCATGTAATCATTGGAATTACTGAATGCAATTACTTGTTCACTATTGGATGATAAATCCTTGTTGGAGTTGCATGATAACATACCTGAACCTATGAAGAGGCAAAAATCTCTTACATGCCACAGCATTCCATCAATCATCATTGTGCACTAACAATGTTTGTCATGTGATTGATATCTGAGGGTATACCAGCTGTCTGGAGCTTTCACTCACAAAACTTCCCACTCCATACATAATATGAGCCTTCCAACAATCAGGTGGCAATGTTGCTTTGATTCCCTTCCATCTGAATTAGTAGCACTAAATCATATTGGCAGGTGTAGTAATGGGCAATTTGTCATTCTTCAGCATAACATTGTGTCAATACACTACCTCCTCTCTATGACATCTTTCAACTATGCTATTGCCCATGATAACATACACACACTGGAAATGAAAATGGACTCACCCCCCATCTAAGAAATCTTTAAACAACTTAAATACTACAAAATACATTATCATTGTTGGTTAGGATTTCTGTTGGTGAGTTCTATTCATAAAAATGATTTCCATCTGTCAGATGATTTTTCTCAATGCAGAGGTTGCTATATTGCAAATCTCTGTAATGAGAGAACTTGCATCAACCTACACCTCATAGGTTTATCTGTTTATGCACCATTTGCTGTGTGCAGGGTAATTCTGGCTGTAATATTTCTAGTCACGTTCTTAAAGAGGGTATCATCTTTGTCATCCCAACCAGATGTAACTGATAATGTTCTGCTCTTAACAATGTGGTTATACAGAGCCAACTGCATACAAGAAAATGTCTCACTAGCTTTCTACACCACAAGAAAAAGTTGCATCACATCATGACCTCAGGAAATCCAGGAATGTCATTTTTATGCTTACAAATAAAGGAGTTTTGTTCTCCCTCAACTTGGATGCCCAAACATGAGCCCCATTCCAAAACCACTTTGGATCCTTCCAAGTCAGCCTAACTTTAGCCAAGTGCTTTTTCACATGGTCTGCAGAGATTATGCTTTTGTCAACATGTATGTCATCAAAATATCCAGATGACTCATTTCCTGACAATACAGTGTCCACAATGACTTTCATTATGGCTGGTGTAACATTGAGCTTCAAACTCCATTTGTCTTAGGCAGTATCTTTGTCTTAAGCAGTATCATTGCCTCTTGAAAAATCACGGTTGAAAAAGAGTCATAGGGATTTGTGAATATGCACTTGCAGGTAGGCCCATCATAAGTCAAGGACAATTTTTAACATCATTCCCTCAGTTTCTGTGTACATATGTCAGTGTTGGATGTGTGAATCCAAGCACTCATTTAATTCGCAATGGCCTAACACAAGTCATACTTTACTTTCATTTTTCTACACCACCACCATCAATGGCAGACCAAATTCCTTTTTGGGGTAAGGCTGCAACCAACCATTATCTATCCATGTCTGCAGCTCACATTCATATTCCTCCTAGTCATCTTTTGGCATAGGTCACTAAGGCATCTTGTTTTACAAATTCTCCAGTGTTTGACCACCCAACTACCAGTTCAATGATGCAACCCAAATCTTGTCTTGATTGAATTCAGCACAGAAATCAGACTCATCAATTTTAAAAGCTGCACAAAGAGAAACTTCATGTTTGGGAAAATGTACATTGCTAGACTTCTTGGAGTACACCTGGCTTTTTAATAGCGTCAAATCTGAGCAACATGTCAAAACCCAATAGTTGTCCATCTACTTACCAAAACCTTGACATCATATGGAGCTGTACTATCAACACCAAAGCTTGATTTTCCAACTCCACAGTACTTGAGGGTATTTCTGTTTACAGTTAGCATGTCTACCTTTCTCAGTCCAAGATTGACAGACTGCTCTCCTTACAAGTGTCTGTGAGCAGGCAGTGTCCACTAGTACCACCTTCTTTATTCCATTCATGGGGGTATCTATGACTGATAGCACCTCATTCACAATTTGCTTGGGGAAGAGACTAGTGGTCTTTCTCTTTTCCTGGATGCTCTAAAGCAATGTGGCCTAGTCCATGACATCAGAAGCAACACCTTGTTGCAAGGGTCTTTTGTAGACAATGGATGGAGGTCTTGTTGAACCAACAGACCTTTGAAAAGTCATTCAGCCTGGAACATCAATAGCATCTAATGCTGCTGTGACATTTAACAGTTGGAAGTTTACCAGCTACAACTTAAAATGGCTGCAGCTATTTCTTCTGTCACCATCTGATATTTTATTAAGGCTCTGGCTCAGTCAAACAGTTGACTTATAGTCATTTCTGCCATCCTAGAGGACACAGATCTTTTTCAAATCTGCTAAAAAGACACTGACAGACTTGCTTGGACATCGCTGCTGCTCCACAAACTGCTTGTAGACAAAGAAGCAGTCTGTCACAAAAGCAATCTGTAGAGCTTTTTTTCACACACTGCAGATAAAAAAATTAACTGACTCATCATTCAAAGCACTCAATTTATATGTAATTTGTGTGTTCAGTGATTGGTTGAGGTGGAACAAAAAAGTTATCAAATAGCCAGAATAGTGTTTATTTAAATATTATTCATCCAAAAACCCTTAATAAAATCAATTTGCCAGGAGATTTTACAAGCAAACTTGTAACAAACTCATACACAGTTCCTGCTAAGAAAATATTAATGAATTTAAAAGAAACTGAAACTAAGTTGATGTGAACCAACTTTCTGTGCTGGTGCATGTGTCTTTAGAGATATTGCCAGTATGTTAGTAAAATGGTGTATCAAGTAAAACTGCTCATAAATTTTGCTGATTTTGAGTATATTCTTTGAAAATCTGATGCCAGTTGACAGTTTTGCTTGTAATATTTCCTGGCAAATTGATTTTATTAAAGCATTAAGGGTTTTTGAATGAATATTATTTAAATAAACACTATTCTGGCTATTTGATAACTTTTTGTTCCACCTCAACCAATCACTAAACACCCAAATTACATATAAATTGAGTGCTTTGAGTGATGAGTCAGTTATTTTTTTTTTTTTTTTATCTGCAGTGTGTGAAAGATGTGTTTTGTATCATACAGATTTGTGACTTTTTGACTTGTAGATTTATATTTTTTGTGATTTTTGCCACTTCTAGAATTTTTCAACTATAAGCTACTTTAGCAACATTCACATATAAGATATTTGACATTAAACTTAAAATTTCTATTCATAAACTTCCTGCCACATCACTTTTCCTCCCATGTTCTGGTACAAAGCATAATCTGGGGAACTGATTATCTAAATACGGAATTAGAATTTTTTTGTATATTCTTGTATACTATATTTGTTATACAAGGATATTTGTAGTGTATTTAGGATTCAGTCTATAATAGAATAGATTAAATACTGGTTCAAAGAATGGTCTCATTTAAAAAAAATAAGGCAAGATTTTTTTTGTTTTTTTTTTTAACTTCACTCTTAGGAAAAGTAAAATAAAGATATGCAAGTGTAAAATGACAAAGACAAAATTCCCAAACCCTTTTTTGGTAAAAGGAGACAAAAATAATTAAAAAAAAATTATGTTGGGAAAATGGTTGAATATTTTTTCCTTTTTATGTTAATGCATCATTTGGGAACTCACCTCTAAATTTTTTGGGTGGATTTGTAAGATCACCTGCATCTGGTTGTACAACACATCGGTCATCAACAAGCCTAAGAGAAAAAGATAAACACATCAATAGAGAATGAGAACAGGCCAAAATAAACTTAAAATTGGGTACAACATTTCATTGTGCGTTAAAAAGTAAACATTTTAAAAGTATTTTTTTAAATCAATTCACCCCAAACAAAGTAAGAATGCCACTAAGATGCAAGGGGTTATGGGAGTGAATACGACTTTAGAAGGAACTGAAAACATGGTATAAACATCTTCTGTTCAAAAGGCCAGAGCAGAGTGTGTATATATAACTATATTAACACAGAGGGGTAGGGAGAGCAAGTAGCGAATAAAAAAATATTTTTTAAAAGGTGGAAATGGAGGGTGGTAAGCAGTTATCAGTCCTTGCTCTTCAGAAGATAAAATAAATATATGCACAATGACTAAAAAACTTGTGACCATTAATAAAAGACAAGGCACAAGTTGAATTGTTTACTACATGTTCTGCAATCACAAAACCAGATGTATTGACAAGTGCATACAAATTTTTATACTGGCTTTTTAGGATGTTAGCTGGTATGTGCTGACCAATTTTCATCTTCAACATTTGATTAGTTCTGTCAATACATTCAATAAAATCACAGTCACATTTTTACAAATGGATTTCAACAGTTTGGGAAGTGTAAAGAAACTACAGATTGCCAGAAAAATAAGAATCTGCACGCTTCAAGAGATTTTCCTAACAAATCTAATGCTGCCCTCACCAACCGAAGGTAATCACAAATAGATGGAACACTTTTCAAGACTATACAGATTGGGTTTGTTAGATTCTGTTTACAACTAAAATCTATATAATAAATTCAATTTCAGAATTTAATTTGATTTTAGAAAAAAATAACTAAGACTTGATGAACCAGAGACTTCAAATTTTTATTTAGGACAAAAACCAATGTTTCACCTGTGCACCAGCACATTAAGAAAAGGCAAAAGTTCATTGTTCTCCTTTTCACATATAAAAGTTAACACTGGATGAAATTCATTCAATAACTAATGCAAAATCACAGACTGTCCCTCATTATCAAATACACAAAAATGTAACCCACATATCAAAAATAACATTGAAGATTTTCAATATGAGCAAGCACATCCTGCTTTTAAAATCCAACAAAGATATTGGCCATCAAAAGACCTCAATTGAGATCTGAAGAGTGATGTGCAATAACTGTTTAGCACTTTTTAACTTTTTTTTTTTTGCTGGTTTCTTTTTGGTTATATTTCTTGATCCACCAATTTATGGTGAGTAATCTTTTTTTCTTAACCTTGCTCTTCCCCTCTTTGTTTTAATAAATTTGTATATGTTCATTTTTTGAAGCTATAATAAAATATTCCATTGAAGATAACCAAATAGTTTTTCATGATGCTTAATGACTGAAATATAAACACAAAACGTAATTTCAAAACTGTATTATTATGTGTTCTTGAAAACTAAAGTAACTGGTGCTATGCCTGCAATATAAGAGATTTAATACAAAAAAAAAAAATATCTACATTATCTTTGAAGAATTTTAATAAAACTTGAATTCAATTCTTAGTAAAAATAGAAAGCAGCAAATCTTCCAAACATGAAAAATTAAATAGAAAAAAAAAACTTAAGCACATACTTGTAGTAGCAGCAGACAATGAAAAGTGTTTAATATTTGGCTGTAACTGATAGGAAAGAAAGAGAATAAGAGGAGGAATATGCAAGAGACAGAAAAACAAATTGTATTTGACAATGTCATTATCATTGCAAGTGTTCTTCTCATGACTGATATTCTTTTGTTGCAAATGTTACATTTCAGATGATCCATTCTACAGACTTGTTCAGATCTTATAACAACTGGGAATTATTTAAAGAATCAGTTCTTAAACAAATGCCTTGTTGAAACCTTTGATCTGGCTTAGATACATAAATGATGCATTTATAATCAGGTATTATCAGACAGATGTACAAGTCTTATTATTGGGTTAAGTGAACTCAAAACATACAACTTTTAAAGAGAGCATAATAGTAACAAAACTTGCATTTTTAGATGTTCTTGTAATCAAAAAGGGTAGTTTTAGCACTTGTGCTTATAGAAAGACTGTCAGTGCACATTGTGGTTTTATATATATATATATATATATATATATATATATATATATATATATATATATATATATATATATGTGTGTGTGGAACATTTGAAATATTTGTGGACAGTATATAAAGGTATTTTTCAAGAGTTTAACTACTCTAACCAACCTAGTTACTAAAGTCAGTCCCTCATGAAAAGGAAGTGAATGACAAAATATCATGCATAACATCCCATCCAAATGTGGGAAAATATGAGAAAGTCAAACTCAAGCAAAATAAAATAAAATAAAAAAAAAAAAATAAATATCCAAAGGTGAATTAAAAAACTCTTGACACAGCAAACCACTATATTTGAAAGGTGACTGGATCACACTTACTTTTGTGAAGGAAGTTCAAATAACAGATATTGAGCATAAGTGAAAACTGAGAAAATTGAGAGAAACTGTATACAGATAAATGTACAAGTCAGGCTGGATTACTTAGTAAAGAAGGAATTGGAAATCAGCCACACACATCTATTATAAAACAACACCTGTGATACATCATTGTGAGGTTTTGTATAATGGAGTGATCTGATATGCCCTTCCCACCACTGAACATAAATTTGCAACTGTCAAAAAAAAAAAAAAAAAAAAAAAAAATTAAAGAAATAAATTATATATATATGTTTATGTGTGTGTGTTTACACACTTGATGAAGTCTGTAGAAGGGATCAGTTGAAACAGAACTACTGGATCAAAAAGGAAATATTTACTCACCTATGCCTAATAATTTGGAGGTGGGAGGTTAACTTCCACTTTTTGTGTGCATAATTTTAATCAATTATATCCATTTCTTACAGGCCCACAGCTACTTAGTTTTATATTTCATACTGACCTCCTGTAGAAGATGCGATAGCTACTATTTGTTTTGTTGGTCCTAAGGTAGCATTGCCTCTAACTACAGAAACATGAATAAACGCAAACATGGATTTATAAAACAAACAACTATTTTTTTAGGTGGAACACTGGTACTGTGGAAAAGAAAAAGGATGAGTCTGTCAGAACAATTAGTTTGTTGTGGTCATAAATCATACATGTAAGCTTTTGGGAGCATATTTGGTTTTAGTATGTGAAGCTCAAACTTAAAAATAAATCCAATCTGTCATCGGCTGAGCATTAGAGTAGTGAGTGGAATTATTATGGCACTGATGTATCATTCCTGGTCCATCGATATGGTTGCTTCTCCATTTGTCACTGTAACACAGTCTGTCTAAATTCTCCTCTGCTTATATTGATAGAAATAGGTTCAACTTTAACTAAATCTTAGATTCTCAATCTTCCATTTGATTGGCCAATGATGAATCCAATTGGCTGGTTTGGTTATTTTACTGGTAGGATCAAAGATGTACCATAAACCATTTTGGATGATGCAGTTCTGATATCTTCCCTAAAAGCATTTTGTATTGAAAGTAGTAAAAGGGGTAAATTATTTACCCAGTTGTAAAGGTTACTTTTTGTTGATAGTGCAGTCTTCAACTGCCTGTGGAAGCATTCAACAATTCCATTTGCACATGGGTGATATGCTGCGGTTTTGATAGGTCTCATTCCGAGTAGGTTTATAAATTTTTGGAAGAGTGTTGACTGGAATTATGACTCTGGATTTATTATGGATGGGACACTGAACTTTGGAATCTAGTCTCATGCTATTATTCTCATGATGGTTTCTGCAGAATTATCCTTAATTAGAAAAACAACCAGCCATCTTGTGACAATAGTGTGGATATATGTATATCCGATAGCATAATGTGCCGATCATGTGTTTGGTTTATCAAGTTTTACAGGTGTTGACTTGGTGGGTCTATGAATCTTGTGTTTTTGACACTGTACACAGAGTGCATCCAATCCTTTATATTTACCATCATATTAGGCCATACAAAACATTTGCGGATGATTTTGGTTGTGGCCAGTCTTCCAGGGTGTGATAATTCATAGAAATGATGAAGATCCTTTTTCTTAATGATAGTGGTACATAAGGATGTGGGTTGATCTTTGTAGTATCACAGTCTAATAAGTTTCATTTCAGTGGACAAAATTTTAGATTCTCAATCTTCTGTTAGATTGGCCAAACATTGAATCCTTAATTCAGATTTGCAGGTTTTATTTTACTGAAACTATGTCCATGCATTGTTCATATTACAACATTGAAATGTCTAATTTAACTAATGCTTTAATCCTGGATACATTCATCCATGCACAGGAAAAGATCCTTTTAGCTTTTTGGAAGCTAAATAGAAGACACTAGGGATTTTGGTCCCCCACAACAAACTAAGAATTTGTAATAAATTTTTACTGATAACCATACCCAACTTATTAGGCATGGTAGAATACCAAGTGCTAAAAGGACAAAAAGAAATCGATGAACACAAACTGAGAGGGGAAAAATGACAAGTAAATCTGAAAATAGCAAAGAAGGTGAAAAGAAAAATGAAAGACATAGGAAATTAGAAAAAATTAAAAAAGTGAAAGAACACTGAGCAACAAATAAGATGTGTTAATATTTGCTTACATTTGGTGACCAGATATAATAAAAAGCAGAAACCTATTTTTTATTCAAACTTTGAGATATTTTTATTCATATTTTTAAAAAATTTAATTTATTTTAAATCAAATAAACTACAGGTTATATGACACTGTCATTTTCATTTCCTTATTTTGTAAGAACAGGATTTTAAAACATCACACAAGGAACCAAGTTTCAAAATGTACACAATTCTTACAAGATAACTAGGTGCACCAATGCTTTTATCCCCTAAGCCATTCTTCTATTAGAAAATAAATGGAATTTTCAGAGAACTTAATGTTCATTCTTTGATTAGCATGTGGTATTCATTTATTTCCTTGGCCTATTTACTAGGTCATGATAGCATGTAGACTCATTATTATTTTGCCATATTCTTTATCCTAATTTTATTTCATACAAGCTGTTGAGAACCATTTTCCCTTCACAGTTTATGACTTTTTAATTTTTTTTTATGCTTTACCTTCAAGTAGGTAGCTGGTCTAAACTTGTAGTCTCTGCATGAAATAGTTTACACTCCATTCTTGGTTATGTTTTGATGGAAGCTTTGCTCTGGATAAAATTGCTTTTGAATAACTACTCTAATGCTGTATATACAAGATCTCTTTCAAACAACTGGTGTAAGGTGACAGATCATGGCAATTTTTCAACAACTGTCCTTCAACAATTGCTAGTGGAAGCCAATATCATACTTGCAGAGTAGTTATTACTCTGAAAGGTGTTCCTTAAACTGATTATTTCCTGCTTGTATATATCACTTACAAATTTGTTGGCAAAAGAACCATTTTCCTCACAAATGATATGTGGATGTGGGGGGGAGATCACAGTTTAAGTATTATCTGATACTGGTTTATGATGTATGTATGCGCAAGTTAGTGTATTCAGGGAAGGCTCTTATTTCTTATTCCCTCAGTAGTATTGAGTTTACATAGATGTGCAATTTCTGTTGAACTTTCTAATAAAGCCAAAGTTTAAAAGTGCCAACAGCCAAGAAGACAAATACACTAGTCTAAAAGTAATAATTCCTTTTTTATACTTTTTAAAACTTGGTAAATTCAGAGCAAATCTAGCTGAAAAACTATTTTCAATTATAAGTTCTATTTCTTTATTAAGGCTTTTTCTAATTACTCTTGCTTTATTTTGATTATATACTGCTATCAAGATGGGCATTGATTAAATTTCTTTATAGATACATTGTTTAAAATTATCAAAATCTGCTGCCTATTTCAAACTTATTCTGTAGATAAATTATCATTAGTAAGTTTCAATGTCTTATAATAATTGAAAATTTACTGAGTGAACATTCTTGATACTTTAACTATCTCAGTTTTGATTTAGTCTTTGAATAATTCTAAAATGCATGTAATGATTAATAACATATCAAATGAGTTCATAGACTTTTTTAAAAATGGTATTTCTTTAAATGCTTAACAAAAATAAACAAAGACTGAAATTTTATGTTTTTTTTTATATCAAAAGCTGAACAAGCATTTAACCATAAATTTAGTATTTATTCAACTTGTTCACTTGCCACCACATAAAAAAAATGACTTAGATGTAGATAAAACAACAATATTTTATAATCAAGCTCAAATTGAAGTTTAAGCCTGTAGAAAATTTAGAAAAATACATCTTTAATATCTAAGGTATCAAAGTAATTAATTTTTAACATTATCAAATTTTCTTACCAACAACTAAAATTTAGGCTATTCATAAAAATATGGAAATTTTTTTTGGGGGGGGGAGAGGATGAGGTGGAGGAGTTATGCTTTTTGTAGATTAACATTCCTTAGACCTTCCTTAAGGAGCAACATTTGTTACAATTGAAAAAAAAAAATTGATTTTTTTTTATCATTTTAGAAGGGAGTGCTGTTCATAACATTGATACAGCAAAAAAAAAAAAAAAAAAAAAAAAACATTGATATTTGACTCGTTATAGAGTTATGTTGTTTTATACAATAAATTACTTTTTTATGGAAAGATTTTAAATAAAGAACAAATATACACATACATTTTTGATTAAAGAATAAAAACTTACATAAATTAATAAAAAGTATATATCCATTTATTCTTCATTTAAGATATAATTATTATCTCCCACATTTGTGCATAAGCTTTCAAGAAATCACCAAAAAAGCTTTAAAAATTCAGAATATTAAAAGAAATATACAGATATCAATGATGTAAGCACCATTTCAAACTTGATATTTGTAAAAATAAAGTCCAGATAATTTAAAGATCAATTTATGACATTATTTATGTCATGAACAGGACCCGCTTTGAAAAAACAAAAATAAATTTTTCAACAGCATTTTTCAGTTCGGACAAATGTCATGACTGAATGCTAATCTACAAAAATTATTCCCTTAAAAATTGTCCTTACTCTTTATGAGCAGCCTAGTAGTCTAAGTAGTGATAAATTTAGCATCAACTAATAGATTGTTTTTTTTAATGCTTTCAAAATATGGAAACTAATTTCTTTTAAATATTTTTCCAAATAACCTCTGCGTAAATAAAACTAAACTACATGAAAACATTAAACTTTAAGCCCTTGATTCTCAATAATCAGTAATTAAAAATGAAAAATCAAATAGGAACAGAAGATCCAAAGTGAAATTTGTTTTTTTTTTAGCATCAATAAGTGAATAAGGTATAAATATTAAGTATTTACATAAATTTGAATGAAGTCTTAAAACTCTTAGAGGGATTTAACCAAAAGTTAAAATGTGGCACACATGGGGGGGGGGTCTTGTAGAAGAAGGAAAACTAACTAGGTAGTAAGTAAAATTTGAAAAAACCATCAGAACAGAGCGAGAGATGGATATTCTAAATTGAAATTAATTCAGGATTTATCAGTGTAACCAAGTAAGATTCCATCATATCCATCATTCCCCAATTCCTCCAAGCTTCAGCTACAGGGATAAATGTGTTTGTACCTAAGGTATGGACCCTTCAGTTTTGATGTCTACAAAAAACTTGTACCTAAGGTATGGACCCTTCAGTTTTGATGTCTACAAAAAACTTGTACCTAAGGTATGGACCCTTCAGTTTTGATGTCTACAAAAAACTTGTACCTAAGGTATGGACCCTTCAGTTTTGATGTCTACAAAAAACTTGTACCTAAGGTATGGACCCTTCAGTTTTGATATCTACAAAAAACTTGTACCTAAGGTATGGACCCTTCAGTTTTGATATCTACAAAAAACTTGTACCTAAGGTATGGACCCTTCAGTTTTGATATCTACAAAAACTTGTACCTAAGGTATGGACCCTTCAGTTTTGATGTCTACAAAAAACTTGTACCTAAGGTATGGACCCTTCAATATCTAAAAAAACTTGTACCTAAGGTATGGACCCTTCAGTTTTGATATCTACAAAAAACTTGTACCTAAGGTATGGACCCTTCAGTTTTGATATCTACAAAAACTTGTACCTAAGGTATGGACCCTTCAGTTTTGATATCTACAAAAAAACTTGTACCTAAGGTATGGACCCTTCAGTTTTGATATCTACAAAAAACTTGTACCTAAGGTATGGACCCTTCAGTTTTGATATCTACAAAAAACTTGTACCTAAGGTATGGACCCTTCAGTTTTGATATCTACAAAAAACTTGTACCTAAGGTATGGACCCTTCAGTTTTGATATCTACAAAAAACTTGTAAAGATTTGAAAAAGAACAGCCAGCAATAAAGAATACTGTTTTTGTCAGAATAAATTCAAAATTTCTTCATTTTGGATAAAAGTTGTTGCCACCCTGTCATCTACATAGCTGAACATAGAGAGGGAAAATGTTTTCTGAGAAGAGTTTTTAAAAAGCCAAATTGTTCATGGAAATCATTATCATTAGAAAAAGTACATAACTAGTTATGCACAGTAAATCTGTAATTATGGACCACTGCTGTCTATATAGTCAGGACTACAGATCAGTTAAGATCAAATCACTTTGCAGTTTTACACATGCATTTCAGAAATGTGGAATAGCTTATTCTTCAAATATTGGTACAATTTGAACTTTTAAAAGAACAGAATCTACAGCTGTTTCTACAATAGAATATACAGCTATTTAAATTTGAGGACTTATTGAAAAGAAGTCTCCATCATGGTTAGCTGAATTTAAAAAAATTCCTTTCAAGATTGAAAACATTGCAGATAGCAAAAACCTTGTAGAATAGAAGTTAATTATAGGAAGAAAACCATTTCCATCCACATACTAGACTGGCAATAAATCTTACATTTGAATTAGATGTATTGGTGATTGCTTCTATTTTTTTTGATTTAATCCCTTGTTAGCAGACAATCTATACAAAGCCTCAACATAATGCAAAACCTTCAAGAGAATGGATCAACTTAATGCATTTGCAGCCTTCAGAACAGTATTGTACCCTTACCACTTATATATTCATGTTTGGATACAGAAATAGTAGCCCCCATTGATTAACAATTATTTTTACCATCAACAATCAAAAGAGGAAGACCAGCAAGCAAAAGGCTTGGCTGCATAGTGTGTGAGCTGAGATTTAAAAAGCAAAAAGAGAGAAAATGATTGAAAAGGACAAGTAAAGAAGAGGAAATTGTAATAGATGGGGCAGGGGTACTGACATATGAGCAGCAGAAAGTCATTTAAAAAAGTAGGATAGATGCAAAAACATTCCTTACCAAAGAAGTCTTTTTGCTTTAGTCATAGAATTAATCAGTTAAAGAAAATTCCATATGTAGAAGTATAGAGAAATTTGAGAACATAATAGAATTCATGTGACTAATAGTGCGTGTGTGTGATGCAAAAGAAGACACCAACCAATAAAGTAAAACACCTGTATAATATGAACCTATTAATGCATATTTCAAATTCATCTAAAATCTTATAATAGAAAAAGATCCTTAAAACATATCAATTTTGAAACATATAGTCTAGTACAAAAAAACATTGTCAGATATTCATAAATATCCTAAAGTAATATTGAAAAATTAACTATTATAAATTGAGTCATTTTAATGATTTATTTATTTTGTTTTTACACAATAGCAGGTTCAAATTTGAATAGCATATCTGGACTTCAGACATCTATATTTGATTTCAGCTATGATGAAACCTATAAAAAAGAAAGCTTACTTTAATTATTAAGAAAGAAAAGGTTTTATTCATAAACAAAATAATGAGTAATGTTTAATTTAACAAAAATTATATATATATAAAGACATTTTTATGCTTATACATTCTTTTTATAAATGTCTTAAAATAATTGTTGGACTTTGTCCATTTCATATATATATATATTATTTATTAAAAAATTATAACCTAAACATGTTATAAAATCACTACAAAAATAGCCATTTTGTTTCAACTCTTCTGGTGTCTTATCAAGTGATGGTGTTGAATGTAGAATCATATATCGTTTTTTTAAACATTTTTAGTGGATACCTATATTTGAGTAGATGCTGTTTATTTATTAAATAGTAAAGAGCAAGAGAGAACACATTTCACTTTTCTTTCTTTTTTTTTTTTTTTTAAGATTTCTCGATTATTCAGATGTAAACATTTTAAGAGACAAGAAGTGGACCAAATGTAGACATAGATGAAAATAAATAAAAATACTGTTTAATAAATAAATTGCACATCTACTCAAATGAGTATCCTGTAAAAATAATGTTTAAAAGGGATTAATAATTTTTTTTAAAAATCCATTACTTCTTATATAATGTCCAATTTATATGGAAATTAAGTTTATCAGTAAAGTCCATTAACAATTATTTTTTTTTAAAGAAATTCTCTTGAAATGTTTTCTATAATGACAATAAAAAATACTAAATAATCAGCATACAAGTTTTTTTTTTAATTTTTCTGATTCAGTTTTGATTATAATTATATAAATATCCCTATAAATAAATAATAGAGCCTAAAGAGAGTAAAAAGTCATGTGTCCAGATTTTATTCTAATCAAGTAAACAAGATTTGTACAATATATTGTAGATTTTATTAAACTGACACTACACTTTCAAAATACACCAACATAAATAAACAAAAATACATTTTCAAATTTCTAATTTCATCAAGTCTAAAAAGATTTGCTGTTACCCAATGTGGAGACCATGTGACCCTTCCTAACTAATGGTAACAACCAAAAATTACATTTTGACTTTCATTTGGAGCCTATCTCCAGCCTGTATGAGAATGCACCCAAAGCCACTCAGAGGACAGCAAATACATAGGAATGACAGATAAGAATACCATTAGCAATCACCACAAGCAAGATAAAAGTTTTGACTCAAACATCAACTATGTTGACTGTAGAAAAAGAAACCTAAGCAAGTTACTTCTACCTTTTAAATATATATATTTCCACACCTACACATTATGTACACACTCACACATCTGTATATACATGACACAGACATCTGTTATCTCAAACTATTACAACAGACCTTTGATGCACTCTCTTCAACCCTTTGAACACCTTTTCTCTTAATTGTTACCATTGTTGTTATTAAATTGTATTCAAATTGTAAGACATTGTTAATTTCTTCATTTTCATACAATAGCAAAGTTTCATTGAACTTTTCTTTCAATCATTTGACCTTGGCTGTAACATCACATTTCCTAGGAGATTAGCAGTAAACAGCTTCACTATCATAACAAGGCAGTAACCATCAGTAGCAATTGCCAAAACATGTAGCAATTTACAATGACATGTCATTCTATACAAAAAAGTAAGTCCATTCTTGTATAAATTAAAGAGAACAAAGATTTTTTAAAAATACTGAAGAAATGTATTTACATTCATGTGGCTATTAAGTATGTTCACTAATTTTTTCTTTTATATAAAAATCAAGTCAATTAAAAGTAAGTTTATTTTTCTTAATCATACTTCAAACCATTGACCAAGAAAAATATATTTAAGATAACCAGGCCAAAAAAAAAAAAAAAGTTCTAGAAATAGATTACAAGCATGTAAATTTTCTATGTGCTATATTTGTTTTTCCATTGGCAGATTATTTGACTATCTCATTTAACTTATCACAAGACCAACATTGTTTTCAGTAAAGCCAGTGTTACTAAATAGTCAAACTAAATATATTTTCTGACAAAGAATACTTGTATTGCAAAATGTAAGATCAGATTTTATTCAGGTCAAAAAACAAAATAAATGAGGTTAATCAAAATGCCCACAAACCCAGATTTCACTATAAGATTTACTTCAGAAACAAAACTTAATCATTTTAAACAACTGCCACTTCATGCTACCTCCAATTCACACCAATACAATGGATAAGTCAATCTAGTAAAAAATTTCAGACTTCTATAACAATGATATTTTGTCAAATGATAGAAGTCAGTCTAGTTCATTTGTGTGGCTTGAAGAAAAACAAGTACACATATTTTCAGAACCCAAATTTTAGAATTTAGCATAATAAAAACATAAAATTAAAGAATCTACATGTCATGAGCCAACTTTTTGTTTGACTTTACACTGACAGCAATAACCATGCAGAAAAGTCACATGAAACTAATCTTGTTTATGTAACACTAATATTGGGATAGATAATAATTAAGGAATGAATTTAAGAAAGTAAAATAGCCATAGAAAATGAAGGAATCGGTCAATAGTTATATGCTTGATATTTCATAGTCCAGTTAAATGTCTGAGGTCATAGAAATTATCCTAGCTATATAACCAGTTACATAAATTATATTTGGCATAAGTTAAAAATTATTTCTTTACATTGTTGCTATTTATTTTTTGCTTTAATTTTGATTAAAGAGGAGAATCTAATACATCAATAACAATTTCAAGAAAATTATGGTTATATTAATACAATATGCATAAATTTTTCATTTCGCAAATATGGCTTTAAAAAAATTATCTTTAATAAAAATATTTAATGTTGGCCAAGTCTTTACTGTTAAAAAAGTTAAAATAAAGAATATTTCTCAGCACTGTCATACAATGGTTTTAAATTGCTCATACATTTAATTAGTGTATTCAATTGTTGTAAGGATTCAAATTTATTTTATAGTCATTTAATAGATTTATAATTTTTCATTTAACCAACTATCATTCAGGGTTATTAACATTAATTTAATGAGTTATGGACGCCTCATTTTTTTACATTTTTCATATTGCCTCACCTGTTCTAAAATATAACAAGAATCTCAAAAATATTTTATAAACTGTCCTTTTTAAAATAATATAAATTAGAAAATGAAGCTTTAAAATAATAACACATAGAATGTGAAGCATTTTCAACAGTCTGGGATCCAAGTCAATTTGCATAATTATACCAATAAGTATCCAACAAAATCTGCTTAAAAATAGCAATCTATATCAAACAGTCCTAAAAGAAGCTGGTGATACTAAGTACCAATATAATTACATGAAAAATGTAACTGCATTTCAGGTTGGTTTAAATGTAGTGACTTAAAAACTAATCTTAGAACATTTAATAGAATCAACAAGTCAGCTTCATTTCACAATAATACACTATTTCAGATTTCATTATGCTAATCAATGCTTTCACAATAAAATTAACATTAATCAATGAATGTTGGTAGAACTTTCAGGATATATTGTACATATAAATATATTATGCAAGCTAACTTGTTTTGAGAATGTGAGGTTTTATTATGCAAAAATGTGGCATTATCTTTGTTGTGGAGTGATTTCACAGTGGAAGCTTGTATTTGTACTAGGTCGGTCCTAAAATAGGTTTGACGTACAAAATGTTAGGAACTTGATATAATAGGTATAACACAGTAATCTAGTTGTGGTCGCTGATACTTTAGTATTCGACTAACTGTCATCCGACATCAACTGACTGACCGACTCACTACTCCTACTTATTATAGGTGGGAGAGTCTATTAACTATAGAATAGGTGTCTTCCACTATAACACCCCACTCCTAAAACTTTACTCCGTAGGAGTAAAACAGTTTTCTTTATTTTTTTTTTTTTTTTTTTACAGGAAATATGAAGAAAAAACAAATAAAAAAAAACTTCTTTATTTTTTAGCAACATCGTAGCATATCTCCTACGTTTTGGATCCACTTTTAAATGATCAGTTGCCTTTCTTTTTCTCCTGGATCGGTGCACCTCAGGTAAAATTGTTGCAGGCGTTGTTAGATCAAATATATTGAAAAATCACCTTCATCGGTGTTTCTTCTGCGGGACCACTGTCAACCCCATCTGAAAAATGTTGTCTGATCTGGTTAATGCACGTGAATTGTTTGCCTTTCACCAAGTACATCATATTGCCAATCTGCTTTTCTATTTTTTGGTACATCCATAGTGTTACCAGAAACAACCTTCCACTTTGAGCTTCTTAAGGATGGGGTCACAGTTTTCTGTAGGTTCTTCTTAAAGTTCTATTTGTTCAGCCTCTAGCTTCCCTTTTGTTGATCTTGTGATTCTTAACATTTTCTCGTGTCGACTTCAGTAGACTTAAATCATTTAATAATACTGCATGTCCTTGGTTATTCCAACTCGCCCCATTTTTTTTTCTTGGTAATTTTCATCTTTTATTGTCTTTATTTTTTGACCTGCAGTGTGAGCTTTTATGACCCACTCTTTTACAGTTGAAACATTTTTTATTCCTAAAATTGCAATATCTGTACCAGTGTAGTTCACCACAAGCAAAACATGGCTTCGGGAGTTTTTGTTTATTTTTCTCTGGTATTTCACTTTTTACTTGATAATCCGCAATTTTAGAATTCTTTGTGGTAGACTGACTTTCTTCTTTGTAGCGTATTTTCCTTACATGCAAAACGCCAGACTGTTCTATCTTTTTTGAATCTTTCTTTACGCTAACATATCTTGTGCAGTCTTCTGCCAAACTCTGTATCGTAACATTCGTCTCGCTTTCCAATTTAGCCAGTACTAATTTTCTCAATTCTGCGTCTCTTTCCAATATCAGCCCCTGAACAAAAACTAAGCACTTAAAATTATCTGCGCTTAAGTCTGCCAGCTTGAATTCTTCACAATGCTTATTCACATTGGCTGCGTACGTTATATAGTCTTGTTCGTCATCTTTCATCAGATTCAAACATTTCCACCTCTTGTGAAACAGATGTCTTTTTACTAAATAATTCACTTAATATATTTACCACCTCGGTAAATGTCAACTCGCTAATTTTTTTCAGTAAAATGTAGTTTACCAATTTGTTATGCTCAGCAGTTACTAATTTGCTTAAAAGAAGCCTAACCTTCTTTCCTTCAGACCATGAGCGGCAGTCCTCGTTATACACGTCCGTATATTTTTTTATAATACTCCTCAAAAGTTATCTCTTCATCTGGACTGTACGTGAATATTTCAATTGAATTCTATATTGTATTCTCTGGGAAAGAATCATTTTGTAGATTTTTCTCTTTCCTCTTCTCAGTTATTTCCAGAATTTTGTTTTGAAACTCCCTATGCATCTGTTCCATTTCTTGTTGAAATTGCATTTGTCTATTGAAAGTTTCCTCCTGTAGTTGCATCTGGAATGTCTTCTGTTGCTCTAATATTGTCATCTGTTGTTCCAACTGGAACTTAAAGAATTCCTGGAATATATTTTTGCATTCCTCCATCTTCGCAAAAAGTTTCCACAATGCTTAAATATTGTATTGCAATTCGTGACCTATTTGAGCAAACTGTATTATCAAGAAAAAAAAAAAAAAAAGAAGCTTTTCTCAGTTGAGAATACGACAGATTTTTTCATCACTAAGTTGATGTCTTGGCTTTCGAAAAACTTTGCCAAGTTTTTTTTTTTTTTTTTTAAGTGTGAATCCGAGATTTTGTTGCCGAAATTATTGTGACGAGCAATTTTTTCTTTTTCCTCCGTATGAGTATGAATTTTGTCACCAAATAATGTTGCAAGCGAACTTTCTTTTTTCTTCCACCATATGAATCCGAATCTTCATCGCCAAATAATGTGGCAAGTGAATTTTTTTTTCCCTCCGTATGAGTACGAATTCCTAATCTTTTTATTTTTATGTAAATCCAAAAGACCAGTAGAAACATATCTGATTAATAATATCTGCTAGACCTGAATAAATTATTATTTATTTTACTTTTTAATATAGGTTCCTTAACATTTTATGATCTTCATTAGTCTTATCTATTGATTTTGGAAATTGTTCTACAATTTCAATTTTACTTTCTGATTTCCAAAGATCTCCGCTTGAATATTTTTTTCATTTTCTCATAAATCTCTTGATGATAAATTTTATATTGAGAGGCTGGAGGTTATTACATTCACATTTGGTATCTTTGATCTATTTTTGATGATATCAGAAATGGCTGTACAGAATGTAAAGGGGCATTGTCTTTCATGACTATCCACTTGAGTTTAAAGATTCTTTATTATAATCTCTACCACTCAAAAAATATCTTCTCCCAAAACTTACAATAATTCTTTGCATTTATCTTAATACCATCAACTTTGTAGGGACCTATAATTATACTGCCTATAATACAAATACAAAATATTCTTCCACTTCTCCTTGTTGTCTATTTCCATGAAGGACAGAACCTCTATGCTAGACACCATGTACCTCTACATTCATTCCTAAAAATTACTGTTCAGAAACCAATTTTCATGTACTTTAAAAAAAAAGTTTAAGTTTACTTAAAATATTCTGCATTTTTTATGATTACATGTAAATCACCAGTTTATTCAAATATTTTCTTACTCATTAATCCAATTTTTTTAAACATTTTTAAAAATAGTTGTTTTTTTTGTTTTTATCGGGATAATATTTTTTCAGTTTTAGGATTTCTGTTCCATTTTTTTTCCAATTTCCATCACTTAAAATATTTTGTTTCTATTTTAGGTTATATTTTACAAGCCATAACAACCTTCAAATTACATAATAAAATCTTACTCCAAATAAGTTATTGTAAATATTTTCTAATAAGAATATATTAGAAACTGAAATTCACATGTGATATCTAAATGTAAATATATCCTGGAATATTGACCAACATCATTTGGTTACTTCCAATTTTATTGTGTAGACATTAAGTTAAATAAAATCTTAAAATGTAGGTACTGCTATTTGTTCTACTTCAAATAAAACCTGCTTATTGAATGCAGAATAAAATGTCTACATCTGGTCCACTTCTTGTTCTCTTAAAATGTCTACTTTTCCAGACAAGCAAAATTGTAAAGAGATAGTAATAATAAGCAAAAGAAAATTGAATGAAGTTGTTATCAGCTACTTGTATCTCTTCTGTTTACATATCTGCATTGTAGGAATGCATTTCCTTGAAACATTTAAAATAAATCCTTTATAAATCTCACTATAGAAAAAGTAAAAATGTAAGTTTCTTTTTTTTTTTTGTTTTTTTTTTGTATTTTTGGAAAGGTTTTGAATGCTGGATTTCTAAGAAAAATTTCAAGAGTTACAATTGCATTTTTAAAGTATCTTATGAATATCAAGCCTGTTAGATTGAGATTGTTTTGCAAGATAAATTTGCTTTGACTTATTGAGTGAAGTCAATTTTTATATCAGCTTTTATGAACTTGAAAACAATTTTAACAAAATAAAAAAAATAAAAGGGAACAGTTTACAGTCATTTCATTTTGTGGAATAAAATAGAAGAGACTCAATAACAAATTTTGACAAGACAAAAAATTACTGGTAATTATGTCTCAATCTAACTTAAAGTTGAATGTGTCTAAATTGATTTGCACAAAATAATTGCCATAACCATCATTTCTAAAATAAAAAGAAAGTCAAGGGAAATTATCATTTAATAGCTTCACTAATACAGTGCTACTGAAAATTCACTATTTAAAAATTGGTCTTCAATCACTTAAGTAAAAATGAAGTTTGTGTATTTATATACAGGTCTAGGGTATTTTCATATATCTCAAATCAGTTATTAAAAATTAGAAAGCAAATTCTGACTCAATTACATTAAATAAAGTCCAATAATATACTTCAGGTTAATATGTGCCCAAGAACACAATATCAAAGGATTTAATTCATGGAGTTTGTAAAATTTTTTTCAAAGCTAATCCAAGCCCCAAAACTTAAACAAAAATCTGAGTTGCCTGCTACAATTTGTACTTTCTGCCTTTGAATGAGTAAGGTCAGTTTTTCCATTTATAGTTTTTTTCCTCATTCTCATAATGTAACAAAGTGGATTTAGATCATATAAAAACATGAAATATGGTAGAAAATATAAACTTTTATGTACATTTTAAAAATTTATTTTTAAAGAATCAAGCTTTTTGCTATACAGTTTTGCATACACAGACTAATATATGTCTATTGAATAAATTACAAACATTATGTCTGCTAATTTTTAATAAAATCTGTTCATACTCACAAATACCTTCCATGTATTGATGTTAAAGGATGAGAGAAATGTGCTATAGCTGTTTAAGTTTTTTAATTTCATTTCCCAAGTACTTTCGATCTTCTCTCAAGATCATCTTCAGGGGTGCAAGTGGTACAAAACTATATATTGTTCATTAGTGTAAGTAATAATATAAAGATGCAAGTCATTTTCCATTACCATAATTTTTTCATTATGCTTTTAAATGTAAAACAGTTGACCATTTGCTGAGTGTTCATTAGAATGTGAAAATATTATCCATTATGGAATTTTTTCTTCTATGTCATAATGTCATAGTACACACGCATTAAAGCATGAAAAAACTGTTCCCTTACAGGCATTTCAGAACATTACTGCAGTATTCATGATTCTGTTCAGTGCCAGCTTTAATTTTTTAATACAAATTACAAAGTATTTGTAATCTAGATTTGTTGATTTTATGGTGTAGGATAGATGTTTTGCCAATTAGTAATTTTTTATATTGTGAATGTGGACAGGAATGTTGTTGCAGATGTCTCGCAATGGACGAATGGTCAGACATGTGTAATGTAAGCCTTCTTTTTAGTGTATTTGTCGTATACCTAACATATACATTTGTTTTTTGTCAGAGATACATTGTCCCAAGGGACATTTACATTGGTATATAATGTCGGTTTTACGTAATACATCAGTTAGCAGGGAGGAGTTATTGCGGATAATTAAGTTTGTTGTATTGTATTTTTTATAATATATGATTAATTTTATTTTTTTTATTAGAATTCTTGGAAGATATGTTAGTATAAATGAGAATCTTTGATTTTTCATCCTGTTTGTAGTTAGCATGCATCTAGTTACAATATAGTAGTTTGATATATTTAGTGTCCTTTGGGGAAGTATTATATTCTGTTTGACATGTGTTGAGCTTTTTATGTATCGTCTTATTTGTTAATCTACAACGTGGTTTGGGAAGTCATTATTAATGAGAGTCTGCTTAATATTTTTTAGTTCGTAGTAGAAAATCTTTTTTGTGGAGAAATTAATTTATGCTCAGTTAATTAAATTCTGTATAAATGCTATTTTGTAGTAATCTGGACATTCACTCTTATAGTCGAGTGTTTTTTTTTTTACACGGAGAGGTAGTAAATGTGTTGTTATTGTGATTGTCATGAGCAAGATATGTGACATCATGCCCAAAAACACTCACGCATTGCATGCGTATGGTGTCGGAGAGCAGTTGAAGGAAGGGAGAATTGGCGGTGTATGTCTACGCATATGTAAAACTCTGCCACTCAACCAATTGGCTGCTTCATCATGGTCTATAAAATGAGTGTGCCTGAGGCAGACGGAGTCAACGAGGATGACAAGAGACAATTGCACTGTATGAGAGATGACTGACCTGTTCCAGCAGAACCATTTTGGTATGATGGCTACAAGCTATTTAAGCAATTATGGCTTTTGATCCTAAACTGATACCGCTATTTGATGGAAGTGATTCTGGACAGTCAGTTATCAAGTGGATAGAGAAGGCAGAATTGATATGCCAGCTTAGCTGTGTAAAGTGTATTGAATGTGTGGTTCCTATACGTCTATCGGGTGGTGCATATGCAGTGTACCAGCAACTGAGCAAGAAAAGAAGAAAGACTTTAACTGCATCAAAAATTCTTTGTATATGGCATTTGCTCTGGAAGCAATTTGTAGCATGCCACTTGCACCCAGATGAGACTGTCGATGTCTTTTTGGCCAAATTGAGTAAACTTTCAGTTCTGGTCGGTGGAATGACGGATAGAAGTCTGATGTGTGTTTATTGCCAGGTTGCCAGAGCATGCTGAGGAATTGCTCTGAATCTCTTCCCAGTTAGACGATATGGACATTTCACAAGTGCTAGCTCAAGTACGCGCCATACTGAAGAAAAGTCCTGCAGATATTGAGCAAGTAGCAGTAGCTGCACGATCATCACATTGTCAGGCGAAGGAGGTTGATGCATCGACAAAATGCTATGTTTGCAACAAGCCCAATCACTTAGCATGCGACTATCTCTCGTGCTTTGAAACATCAAGGAAAGAGAATACTGGACCCAGAAGACCAGTCTCATGCTATCAGTGTAAGCAGTGAGGATATATGCCCCAAAACTGTGCAGGGGGACAAGGCTTCAGAACCAGCCTTATCCCCAGATCCTTTTTAAATAGAGCACTATCTACAATGACTGTACAGATCAATGGAATGAGGTGCATGGTTCTTGTGGACCCTGGTTGCATCCAAACACTTATACGCAAAGCATGCTGCCAGGCATGGGAGAGAAAAGAAGTACACATCCTGACTGTAGGCAGGAATACCCTTAGGTGCTGCTGAGTCGGGGTGGTCCAGCTTGGCATAAGCAACAGACCCTCTATTGACATAGAAGCTCTGGTCGTGAATGAGGAATTACTCAGATTTAACTTGTTGCTTGGGCTGGATGCAATCAAACAGCTGGGTGGGATGTCCATAACTAGCACATTTCCCCAATGTCACAAGCCAATCTGCACTGCCATCACAGTCAACGAGCCCGATTTCCAAGCAGAATTTGATGCTAACAGACGGATATGGATCACATCATGGATGTGGTCCGGTGCCCAGCCGCTAGTTACATTAAAAAAACAGGCTGTCAGAATATTCTACTCGTGAGCACCTTCGGGCTGAGTACAACCAAGAGCTGCAAACTTGGATACAAAACGGCTGGCTGCTTCCATACACTGAAGACAAGCTTGGGCCCCCAAAGGGTCTGATTCTTCTAATGGCTGTCCTACAGGAAAACAAACAAAAGGTTCAGCCTGTCATGGACTACCACAAGTTCAATAAGCATGTAGATGCATACACATTAGTGCAGATGTATGTACACACAAATTAAGAGAGTGGCGGCAGCAAGGTTCAGACATCACTGTGTTGGACTTGCAAGTTCATGTTGAGAAGTCCTTGTGGCCACTCCAGATAGTAGAAATCTGAGAAAAGATACTGCTTCACTCGCTTGGGGTTTGTGTCACCCCTGATAATGTTGTCCATCATTAACAACGTGGTTGCACAAGATGAGATCATCAACAAAGCTACATCTTCATACATTGACGATGTATTCGTCAATGAGAACATATGTCCTGCATCCCACATAAAAGAGCACCTTGAGAGGTTATGGGCTTACGTGCAAGGCCCCAGAGCTGTTATGGAATGTCAATCCATAGATCCTGACCTGATGCATTGGAAGCCAGGCAGGCTTTTTGTACGCGACAATTGAAGCAAAGTAGGAATGGATGTGACCCATTTCGGAGACCAGCACTACCTAACGCTGATAGACTGCGGTCCTAGTCGGTTTACCATTTGGAGGCCATTGCAGCACCAAGACTCCACCAATATCATTCGGCAGTTGGAAACAATATTTTTCAAAAGAGGACCACCGATCGAACTGCTTGCTGACAATGCTGCAGTGTTTTGTAGGGAAAGATTCACAAGACTTGCAAAGAAATGGGACGTCTGGATAAGATACCAATATAACCACTTACCATCGGGGAATGGGAAAGTAGAAAAATCCCACCGCATGATAAAGCGCATCACCCCAAGAACACAATGCTCTCTTATGGAGGCAGTATACTGGTATAATGGGATGCCACAGGACGACACCACTGCTTCAGCAGCGCCAGCCAACTTAATTTATACCTACCACACTCACGTGAAGGGTATTGATACCACACCACCGCCTGACATCGCAGGTTCTGGAACATACACAACAAGAGATGTCGTTTGGGTGAAGACAGCACATGGGCAGTGTACAACAAGGTTCGAGAAGAGGAAAGTAATGAAAGTTTATGGCTCTCATTCAATCCTTGTAGACGGAGTACCACGCCATGTAAAAGATGTTCACCTGGTGCATGGGGTGGAGACTACCAGCAGCCATGATACCACCTCAGATGAGGAAACCTCTATGGTGTATGAGGGGCAGATGCAGGAAGACACAACTTCAACGGAAAGTGTAAGTGGCATCCTTGAACTAGATCAACCCAGCGATATGGCAGAGGAAAGTACAACTGAGGAGATAGCTGAGCCTGCTCCACTGAGACAAAATAGGATAAAATGACCCACACTGTGCTGCCATTTGGGTGATCCTCAGATTAGGAAGGAGTGTGATTGTCGTGAGCAAGATACACGACTTCATGCCCGAAAACACCCACGCATTGTATGCGTATGGTGTTGCAGAGCAGTTGAAGGAAGAAAGAATTGGCAGTGTATGCCTATGCATATGTAAAACTCTCCCACTCAACCAATCGGCTGCTTCATCATGGTCTATAAAATGAGTGTGTCTGAAGGCTTTGGCAGTTGGGGCCGAGGGAGCCAACGAGGACGACGAGATATGACTGCCCTGTTCCAGCAGGTTCTTTTTGGTGTGACGGCTACAGTTATTTGTGTCTATTAAAAAGTCAAGGAAAGTTATTTCTGTGATCATAAAACAGGACTTAAGTGGTACAGGTTAAAAGTAATTTTTAATCTATGTTTACATTCTGATATATTAGTAATTTCTTTTAGTCTATTTAGTATTTGTTTAAGTTGTTCAGAGTTGGTATTCCTTTGTAGCGTGTTGTGTATCTCTTTTTCACACTTATGTGAGAAGTCCAGACTTTGGTGTCAGTATAAGAAACTATACTCACTCAGAAAACTTTTGGTGTCTTGATTTGCAAATAAACAAGCCAATACCAAAGGGAAAAAAAAGACGATCCGCTTAGGTGAAGCCTTGGTAGGTTCGTCTGGCTCTCTAGGTTTAACTAGTTATATATATATATATATATATATATGTGTGTGTGTGTCAACAACAAAATTAGTACACCCACCAATTTTTTTTATATTTTTATCCATTTCTCAGAATCTAATGCCTGTATGATGCCAGTTTCTTTTTCTGTGTTTCTGTTAACATGATATTTATAACTCCTCACTGATAAATTATGAAATAAAAGTACAATTGTGTTTATTTTTTTTTAAAAATAAAACTGGGATATGTAAAAAAAAAAAAAAAAAAAAAAAAAAAAAAGATACTTTTTTTCTAAATCAGGAAAACTTTAAAAATGTTGAAGGTGAAGTTATTATTAGCAAAATAGTAGACTAAAAATTAGAAGTCCAGTAAAAATTAATTTCACTTTTAAAAACTGAAATAAAAGTTATACTTTTAATTTTTAGTCTATTTTGCTTAACTATCTAAAAACAAAAAAATAAAACATTGCATTGTTTTACTACTGTGAAAACTTATAAATTGAAAAAAAATGCCCATTTTTGGACTTTACAGTTTCTGCACTTAAAAAAAATATTAATTTTCAAGTGTCTTTTAAATTTCCATTCGATATTTCCAGAAAAAAAATTAAAATGCATGTGATATCCTTAAAGCATTGGAATTATTTCAACTTATCTATTTTATAATTTATGAAAAGTAATGATTTTATATCCGTATTAAAGCTATGATAAAAAAAAAAAAAACAAAAAAAAAACAAACAATTGGTTCACTTGTTTAATTTTTTTTCACTAACAGTTCACAGACATGAAAAATCAAAATCAAAGAACTGACACCAAAGTCTGGACTTCTCACATAATTGTGAAAAAAACTGTGGATTCACTAAATTCAATTAATCTAACCCCATACCAGGCTCTTTAAAAAAATGGGCTAATTTTTTTCACACTTTTGCTCACACCTTGTAAGTGGGCTTTAATCCCCCCAGCTGACAGTGCATTTTGGAGACAATTTTTTTTTTTTTTATTGCTGGCCGACTGGCTTTGAGCCAGTCCATATCAAAGACAGATTGGCTCCATTTGAACACTATCTTCTTACTTATCGCCTCTTTTTTTTTTGAAAAAATGATTAAAATTATGCTATTTTTTTTTCTTTTGTGAAAACTCACTGCAGACCAAAAATGCCACCTTGCCCCCTATTTATAGGGTCCAAACTGAACTCACTTTCTAGCAACATCTTGTTTGGATTTCATTTGATCCTCATGGACAAGAACATTATTATTCTTAAGTGCAGATTCTCTATTTTTCTTGTACCACTTTTTTTCATTAATGAGTATGACATGGTTAGTGGGGCACTAATTTTTCTCCCAATTAATGCAGACACTTTCTAATCTGTCAGTGTGTGGTATAGTTCTGTAACTAAGTAATAGTCTTTGTATGAAACTATTAATCTCATCTTGTTGAGAAAATGGTCACAATCCCATTTTTATAGTTTGCACCATTCTTTCTACAATTTTCCAAGAACAGACTCCTCACAAAATTCTGGGGCATTATCGGACACTAATGTTTTCAGTACTCCATTCTTAGCAAATATTGCCTTATTGTACTAGTTTTCCTATTGTGAATGCAAACAATTTCAGACCAACCAGAAAATGAGTCAACCAAAATAAAACACAATCTCACACTCTCCTTTCCAATGGGTATATATTATTGTGGCAAAATTTTTTTTATTTCAGTATGTGATTTTCAACATTGTGTATATCCAGGCCACCATGCTTCTAATTCCAAATACTTCTGTGTAGCTGTAATTCTACAATGCACACATAGTCATGCACACTTTTTATTTGCATCTTTTCTACATTTTTCAGGTCGGACTACTAAATCTAAATAAGTTAACTGTAGAAAATGGTGTTTCTATAACACCATTTTCTACAGTTAACTTATATCTAATTTCTCTGTATAGCCTTTCAGCTTTTTATCAATTATTCTATTATTTTTTATTCTACATATAATTTTACTTAATACTGGATCCTGTAATGTTTTCGAGGCAAATCAGTTTATCAGTATAATATCAGTTTCTACCCTGTACAAAAATTCATCTTCTATATTTTCTAATATGCTGTCTTTGTCCTCTTTTAAAATGTAATCTGGATAATGCATCTATATAGGGAATAGCATTTTCTTTTACGTATTTGATATCAAATGTCATTAGCTTTATAGCCCATTTTAGTATTCTGGTAGATGTAACTTTTGGTAATTCCTTCCTAAGGATAAAAATGATTATGCTTTAGGTAAAAATGGTGAAGCTTGGCCTGTTTTGGATATTTCAAAAATGTTTGACAGGTTTTCTTCACAAGTTGAACGGTTACATTACTGCCTTGCATAATGTGAAATGATTAGAAAATTATTCTAGGAACTTATAGTTAGACTCCAACAAGAATTTTCACCCAATAAAAATTGACAAGTTCTAGTACCACTGTCATTACCTTATATAGTAATTTTATACATAACATTTACTTGTACACATATAACTAATGGTAACACTAACCAACAACACTTTACATTACTATCACAATTATATATCAATTGATAAAATGGTACAATTATATTTTACACATTCTTTTAACATTAAAAGGCCTCTATACAGTGCCATGATCAACATTTTATCTAATGTTATAAAGTATTTTCTTGTAAAATTAAAAATATAAAAGTATTTAAATTATTGCAATATTTTAAAAGGTTTATATAATCCATAAGTTTTTCTTAATAGAAAACCAATCCCACTTCATATACATAGGCTCTAAAACAATCTAAAACTGGTTCTAAATATTCAAAATAATATTTTTGTCATTTCATCAGGACATTTTGAGTTTACCTATGCAAAAAATGAATGCTTTATAGAGCCTACACTTTTATAGATAAACAAAAATTATCATGGCATATTCTATGTTACTTGCATATATATTTCAAGTAGTAATAAAAAGTACTTGACCCAAGAACTTTTCAGTATCTCCTTGTAAATTATATGTATAATCTACATGATCTTTGTGCATGCAATTATAGTCAAGTTTTAAGTTTCACAAATAGAACTTAAAAAAAAAAAAATGTGTAAGCAAAACCTATGTTTGAAACTCACTTTCACAAAAGTAAGTTTCATTACTTTGTTCATTTACAGTGAAAATATTTTCCTTAGTAACCATTTTCAAAACTATTTTAGAATAGTTTATTTTATTACAGTTATTACAGATAGTCTAGATTATAATTGTAGGTAAAACAATACTAACCAGCAAAATAATGCCAAATAGCCACCTTTAATAATATTGCCTTTTAGAAAGAGAGAACAACATACATACTTTATGTGCCATATCCCTTCAGGACATAGATAATCATAGCTCTCCACAATTTCCTGTTTTTTGTTACTTTCAATAATACTTGCTCCTTTTCTTTATTGAACTTGTTTCTCCATTCTTTTGCACAAATTGTTGAGTAGGTTACTCCTTGCTTTCCTCTACTTCTCTTGCCTTCAGTATTCCTTGTGAGTGTTAGATTCTCCAAGCCTTCTTTCTAATTATGTCCAGAAAATTTCAGCTCTCTTTCTGAGAGCAACAGTTTTTGAAATTCTTATTCACCTTAAAACTTCCTTATTTGTCACATTCTATCTTCAGTCCAATGTTCCTATAGTCTATGGACTCATTCATTATGTTATAAAAATGTTGTAAACTGAACAAGTGTTAGTATTCATTACTTAGAGCAGAGAAGTTAAAGTGGGTCAACTATTCTGTTATAATACAAACTGACCAAAAGCAAAATAAGTATTTTTACTGTTTCTGTGAACCTTCTTATATACTTCTCAGTTCACAAATACAATATCAATACTAATCATTCGAAAATATTTAGATAAAATATTTTTGCAGATGAGTGGATTTCCAATATGGTACTCCAGACATTCTTAATAAATTTGTGGATAGAGCTGTTGAAAGTAAAACTGAACCAAATAAGAAATGGAGTGAGAAGAACAATAAACTATAGCAATTGAATGACAATTGCTTGTCTCCTAACAGAAGTAGTTTCAACAAATGAGCTTCAAGCAATCCACCATTCCAGACAATATCAGCTTCTATAATCAGCAATATCTTAGCAGAAATAAAAAGAATTAAAAGGCAAGTAATAAAGAATAATCTATTTAAAGCAGCAAATTCACTGCATAATATCTGTAAGAATAACTGCCAAATAAGATTTTTAAAAACACAAATAGACATGAACATTTTCAGATTTACAATCAAAGATATATGTGTTGAAATGCCCATTTGAATTAGCATTAACTTCAATTTATTTTGTCAAATCACAGGAGATAATGTAATAGATGAGAACAAGGGGGGGGGGAAGTGCTTTTTTTTTTAATTATTCAATACATCTTAAAATAAAAAATATCACTAAATATTCAAGTGTGTTCTTCACATAAAGAATATGTATCTCATTAAAAGGGTAAGCTTACTTTTTTGTTCAAATAATTCAAATTTATATAACTTAATTACATACTGGTACTATTAACTAATTACCTATTCTTTAATTATTAGCTAAATTGAGAGATTCTTAGCCAAAGGTCCCTGATATTTGTACGACTGGAGTTAGCTATTGTTATTAGGATACATGGAGTCCTTGAATGGGTACAAATAGTTACAGAGCTAACAAAATAATGGTCACTAGTCAAGGGCACATTCATGCAGGCCAACAGACAACTCGTAACATGTGAACACACCCAACAACACTATGAAATCAACACCACCTTGAATGGTGCATTATTGGCAACTGGGATCCATGGCCTCATCCAAAATTATCAATGTGAATTACAGTGTCTGGTATTAACAGGAGTTACTTGATCAGTTGTCTTTGTCTTCTATATCCAAAGGAAGCTAAAGAACACTGAACCTATTGGATAACCATCTGATACCTTGTTCATTGAATGCAAATATGATTTAAACCAATGTCAAATGTCTTTACTGCAGACAAGTCAAGCCAAATGTCTCTAGTCATGATCATTAAAAATATGTGGTTGGCCACTGTGCTGTGGGAAACAATACCTTCCATCAGGTACTCCTACTACATATGATATTGTAGATTGAATGATGTCAAATATATCCACAAGAAAAAGAATACCCATCTGCCTGGCACTCACTATGGAAAGCTCTGTACTAAGTAGTTTGTTTTGAAAATCTCGTTTCACTTTCAAATATTAAATTATTAAAAAAAAAAAAAACAAAAAAAAAAAAAACATGAACAATAAAACATTTCAGACATTTAACCAAGTGAAAAAAGGAGAAAAAATTCAATCAAAATGAAATAAGACAAATTATAACTTTAAAAATAAACATTTACAGGCAAAAAATTTTTTTCAATTATTTGAAAAATAAATTCCATTGTTTATCCTCAATTTCAGTTATAATCAGTATCAACTTATTTGTAAATATTAAATCTACTGAAAGCATATTTTCCATAAAGATATAAAAATTAAGTTTCTTATGCCTTTGCTATGCAAAGATATTTTTTAAAGCACAGATATTAAGAAATGCATCATAAATATGAAATAAACAGTCACTACAAATTAAATGATTCTTTATAATCAAGGTATTTTCAGTTTAAATGAAAAAGAAACCACAGTTATTTATGATTAAAGCAAAGTGTTTTCACTTTAATAAGTTTCTAACAGTCAGTTGTGGTATTGTGGAGATACAAGAGATGGATAATTACTGGGGCTCAGAGGCATATTACTGAGGTGTTGTTATGATTACTGTTGGTCTAGGCAAAACTAATAATCTGGCACAGTTCTGGAAATGTGAGTGTCAGGGGACTGGGGATCAGTGGTGTACCTGTAGTACAAATATAGTGTGTAGAACAAACATTTTGAATTCAAATATGAATAATTCAAAATTTGATTGCATCCAATAAAACAATTGAGTTGCAATGAAAAAATTGTTTTGTAACAATAACTAAATGAGAAATTTTACCCGTTTGACAATCAATAATGCTTTCCAACATACCTTTTAGCCATAACAGTATTACTAAAATATGCTCATAATCACATTCTGCAAGTAAATACATATAGGAACAGTTGTTAATATTAGTTCTTATTTGGTAAATGATGAAATTAAATTTATTTTTTAACATTTTTTTTAAATGGCTAAATTTATAAGTTTACTCAGAGGCAATTTTTAAAGATGAAAACAAAATCACTGTATTGATATTTTAAAAATCAATTTTTTTTTTTAATCATTTCAACCCAAGTAAGGCAATAAGGTCACTAAAATACAAGGGGCTGCTGAGTTTTAGAGAATATGAGAAAAAGAGAAATTATTAAAGATTGAGAACAATAAAAGAACAAGAATTAAGATAATGATTGACACTGCATTTAGATTTTTGAAGATCAAAGTTGAAGCAAGTAGCTGGAAGATAGTTCCACAAGCAAGAAGTGTGATAGAAAAAAAAATTAGTTATATCTAGCCATTTCAACTGTAAAATGGGGAGACCTTGTTGCCAATCTAGTACTATGATTAAATTCATAAAGTCTAAGTACAATAGAGGAAAGTTCATCAGAACAATTACCATAAATATATTTAAAGAAAAGGCACAGGGAAGATATATTACAGCAGTGGGAAAGGGACTGAAGCCAAGATGCTAGTTCAGGACCAATAATATTACAGATTCTTCTTTGGATTTTATCAAGAATCTCTAAATGTATAGCAGGAGCACAAGACCATATGTGGCAGAAATATTCAAAGCATGGATAAATGTTAGATATAAATAAGTAAGATAGATTCTGTCAAGAAAAATTGTCTAGCACAACACAGTGAATCAACTTTCCTAACATCAGACCTAGCAATTGATTCAATATAATCTTTCCACTTAATGTCAGTGGAAAATATTAGTCCAAGAAGGTGCAATGAGTCACTCTCCTGAAGATTAGCATCAGTCATGCTGATGGATGGTAAAAAGGGTTCTCTTAGACAATTAAAAGAGAGAGCAGTTTCATTTTGGCAGTGTTAAATTTAACAAGCCATTCCTTGCCTCCATTAACAACAGATTGTAGGTCATTTTCAAGATCAGCTGCCAATTTGACTTTACTGAACTGACCAGACTTACTATTAAGGCAGGAGTAAATAGTTGCCTCATCAGCAAAGATACAGTGTTGAGAAGAGATGTGATCAGGAAGGTCATTAATGAAAAATAGGAACAACGTAGATCCAAGTATAGAGCTTTAATGTAAAAAGATCTAGAAGTGTGACCATTCAAAACCACTTTCATTTCACAATTTGATAAAATTGAATCAGTTCAAAAATTCATCCAGAAATACCAAAACCTCTTAACTTGGAAGATCAGTATGCCAAATGCTGTCAAATGCCTTCAAGATATTTAAAATAACAGCCCAAGCTCCATTATTCTTATCTAAAGCTTGATAGACTGTTTAAACAATAATTTTTAATAGATCAGCAATTGACCTAGAGAAGCAAAAGCCATATTGCTTATCTGAAAGAAAACCCTTGCTAAGATTTGTACAAAAATACTATGCTATTAAAAAAAATTGTTTTAGGTTAAAAGAGGTTTTAGGTCCACAGCTAAGAGGTTAAAAAATTCATGGTTATCTATAATATCATTCAATAATAAAAAAAAAAAAAAAAAACTAAAAAGCTTGTTAATTGGGAAATTGTAGGATTTACACTAATCAAGTGGTATAAAGATTAACTTTGAAGGGAATTTGCAGATGACGACAATACAGATTTATGAAGATCTGTCTAAAATCTCATTTTCTATCTATTTGGCACTAAAGACTATAAATTTCAAGTATTTCAAATACTCATCAAATAGCATCTTTCAGTCTATGTGGAGAAGGAAACATGAAGACACTAACTTTACTGTAATTTTGTAAAAGTGACATTTAATAAAAGTACAAAGAGAAAAATGCAAATGACTTTCCATGCACTAAAGTAAAAAGTAAACACTATATGAATATAAAATGTAACTTTAAATAAATAGACATAGTGGGAGCTAAATTGCATTCAGTTTGGTTAATGAATAATTTCTTTTAAGAATTCAAACATCTGTCAAAAGTGAGAACATAGGATTAAACTAAAGTTATGTCTACAAATTTGCAGTTTTGAATAAATGAAGGTGTGTGTGTGTGTGTATATATATATATATATATATATATATACACACACACAATTTTTGTTTTTATAAAATCAAGAGAATATAAGTATAAACAACTGACACTTTCTGTAGAATTTTAATTTAAGCCTCAAATTTAATTTTGGATTTAAATCTGTGAGTTTGTTTTTAGCAAATTAAACCCTTAAACAAAGTTGATATAGAAAATATTTCTCTAATAAATATCTGCAATTATTTCTAAATTTACAAACACATTAATCACAAAAAGGCATTTGGCAACTTGATGCAGCTGCAGGCAAGACTCCCTTAAAGTCATAAAGCAGACAACCCTGAAGAAGCTGCTTCAACGCCACCATGTTTCCTTGCCACTGCTCAAGCTATGACTGTGTGTGTGTGTGTGCAACACACCTGCATTGGTCAAGAGCAATACCCCCACCACTTTCCCAGCAAGTGATGCAATCATTTGTGCATCAGTGATCATTTCTTCCTATACAACATAAAAAAAACAGCAAGGATTTTTGTTCATGTCAGTATATTCATTTCTTTTTGCAATTATTATTTATTTTCATTTAGATGTAAGGAATGGGTTATTTTCACATCTAAGCAAACATTTAGAAAACAGCAAACAGAAAGATAAAATTAACATGTTTCTCAGATTTAAAAAAAAAACAACTAATAAAAGAATATTAACTTTATATAATGCAGTTTTATATGTGGAGCACTTTGCATTAGTCAAAATGCTAGTTTTGGCATATACAGAGATCCTCATCGTGATTCTGCCAGTTAAGTTATATACTAAACTTAGAATAACATTTAAAAATTTATAGCTATTATATGTAATATAGAATCATATATCACTTGTGACTAGCATCTATTAAGCAAAACTGCTTGTCACTTTGAAACCTGATCACAAATCTTTCCAGCAATTTTGAGCATTATTCTAGAATTTAAAAAAGAAAAGAAAAAAAAGAAATTTGACTGGAAAAGATTTTGATATTTAAAAATCAGTAATAATTTCTATGAATTTATGAAATCTATGAAAATTGTGTATAATATATAAAAGCTATTTCATAGAATTAGTTAAAGTGCATTATATATTTTCTCTCTGCATTTAAAATAGCAGCAATTAAAATAATTGCCACTTTAGTTCAACTGTACAGAATATAACATTTTATTGGTTGCAGTCAGAAATCCTGAGAAACTAAAATGAAGGATTTTGGTTTATTTTCTACAATTATATTTTTTCTTATCGATTTCAAGGAGACTTTATAACCAATTTGCAATCCAATCATAAACTTGAAAAATTTAGAGCAACATATACATGCTTATATATTTAATTACACAAGGCCAATGAATTTACAATATCTATAATTAGTAATTTGATCAAATTATTAAAATACATACTAAATAGAAGTATCAATTTAGGAAAAAAAAAAAACAAGATAAAAATAAATATTAAATACAGATATTAGTAATGATATAATTAAAGTACAAATCAAGTTGAGAAAATAAAAAGTGAAAGGGAAAATATTTCATATGTTGAGTATAAATGACTCAGAATGTTTACTTCCACTAAACTAAACATTTGGTAATATCAAGTTTGAAATAATTGATAAGATATTATCAACAAAAATTGTCAGAAAAAGTAATGGGTACTTACCTTCCAGCAGTTTCTGGCAGAGTAAGGTGTGAACAGAGAAACACCCGCCTTGCTTGGATTATTTTTATTTACATGTTATTTTGCATAAATGGTCACATTTCACCTATATTAAGAGACTTATTTTTTGCTGTAGATTAATCTTTCATTTTTCTTTTTACCTATGTCACATTGTTCTCAATTACTGATCTACATTTGATCTAACTTATATACCTACCATAGATCCACTTCAATCTACTCTTATTTGACTATCAGACCTTAGTACTGAGATTTGCAAACCAATGTCACAACACTTGTAATCTGTTGCAAAATGATTTTTACCAAATACAGATATAAGAGGTCAGGTGTTTTTTCTTCTCTCTGTGTCAATTGCCATTCTTTTGTTTGGGAGTGACTTTTTCTTGTATTTCCCTTTTTTCTTTAACTAAGACCCACCACCCACTCATAGCATTACTTTCTGAGAGAATTCACTACAAAATAAATATAGCAGCTAGTAAATTTTAAAAATGTCTCCAATTGTAGAGTATTAAAAAAAATCAAGTACAGAATGATGTTGAACCGATTTGAACAATATATACACATATCCAATTCCTTTTTACAATTCAAGATCTTAGTTTCTTTGTTGAAGTAGAATCACTGTTCCAAACTGTTATACATCAGCCTAAGCAAGCACATTGTCAGTTACAATGTAGTCATCTTGTATCGTAACTACTGATGAGATATGATAGAACACTGGTTTGGCCAAATTCTTTTTTTCACTGACACTCGATTCATTATTTCTAACCTTAATAGGATTGTCACTTACTACTGCAATCTGAAAGTATTGGAATACATTTTAAGACAAAAAAGTCAAGGTTTTTGATTTATAAATAACAACATTAAGTGCCAGCCATAAAGCAATCAATAAAACATATTTTTATAATAAAAACAAGCTTTTTTTATTTGTTTATAATACTTTTCTACATGATCTCGAGTATAAGATGCATTATTATTGCTTTCTTTAGTCCTTCTGGCAAAATATGGAAAATTAAGGCTCCACCTCTGTAACTAAATGCATCTGCCACAATTTTGTGCTTCAGATCAAAATATATGAGAAGTTGAGAACTGTGGATGGATTTCAATTTCAGAAATGCAACAACATTCTGCTGATCATTTCCAGGATTCATTCTTCCTGAGTTACCGACAAAAACATAAAACAAATAAAAATACTTTAAATGAGGGATTAAACAATCTGAGAATGTTTGTATCAACAAGAACTGGCATTTATTGGATTTACACCCATACTTCATAGTAGCTGATCATGACTAAGCTTGTTGAAAATGGATCCAAAGATTGACAATACAAAAACTAGTTCTTGTCAGCATGTAGTCAGACACTGCAATAGTCTTAAATTCTTTGTACTTTGTAATTCTCAGTCCATAGTTTCAGTTATTGTAGTATCAATGTCGTTTAAGTATGCTACTGCACCCGAAATTCTATTGGGCTGAAAAGAGGCCATTTTGACATCAAATGTAAAGTGATTAAATTGAAATAAACTGTAATGCATATCCATGATGAACTTATGTATTATTAATTTTGAGCAGATTTGTGGAGACTAAACCAACTTCGGTTTAAAAGCAAGTTTCAGTCAAGTCAAAACTAAAACTGGTACCAAGTAGCAATTGGATACAAAAAAAATCCTCAGACTAGTTGAGCATTCATATAAATTCAAACATAATTGTTAGCTTTGGTGCTACCCAAACAGAATAATTGAGAAGTGTAATCACATTTTTAAATTTTCAAATACTGGATATGCTAAATATGGAATTTGTGAAAGAAAATGGGTTTCCTCATTCAGTTCAAGTTGTAAGCTTCTTTGGGTACAACAATCCAGACCATTTTCAAATACTGATGATATCCAGTGATTTTCAATAGCACAACTATAGTGTTATAGTGCAGATCAGACACCAGGTTTGTTCTGGGGGGTGCAGCTTCTTCCAGTCAAATGCTTGTCAATTGAAAATAACTCTAGCCAGATAATCATAAATTAAAATCATGAAACTTTTATAGCAGTAAGCGACTTTTATTCTAGGGTTGTAACCTACTGCTACAGACAAGTGAAACAAAGATGGTGGAGTGAGGTGAGATGTAGGCAAACAGTCTAACGGGCATGTCTTCCTTTTTGCGTCACTCTCTGTGGATCTTATTTCTGTGTTTTCCACTGGTAGTGAACACTGTCTTATAGAAAACATTGTTTTTTTGTTTTGTCATCTTTGTCTAAAAAAAAAATAATTAATCTTCATTCAGTGACCCAGCTTGTCTTTGTCCAGGTCATTTTCCATGGTCCTTAACTGATAATCATCAAAGCAAATAAATGTCTGAAAACATTTTTGTGACAGCTCAGATGTTATCAGTCAACACTGATAGTGCTACACAACTGCATCTAAAAAGCCACTAGTTTTTTTTTTGTGATAATCTTACTATAGCAAATAGTAATAGCTACCCTATTCCAGATGTTACATAGGATAGATAGTTGTTTGTTTAGAGCATTTTTATATGCTTAACTACTTTTACATTCCTGAAATCACTTAACTTTTCCTCAGTTGAAAGCAATAAACTAGTCTTTTCATGATAAAGATGGTTTGATATAAAATCAAGATATATCAGTATGTGTTGGTTTTCTATACATACACAAGTGTGAAAATAACCATTTGTGTATGTTTTAGAGAACATCTAAATAAAATTTTGAAAAAAAGTTTATGCTTTTTTTTCCATGCTCATCACAAAATGTATATTCACAAGAATTATTTTTAACTAATTCTCCTGTAAAAAAAAAGAGAAAATAGTAACACAAATTACAAATTTCATGTAATGAAAAATATTTCCTGTTGCTGAAAATTATAATCTTCAATAAGTTACACTTTGCAAATAATTTTTTATTTGTGTGAATAATTGAACTTGGCTGATTTCATACTATTTGAATAATATTCAGAAATTAAATGTTTAAAAATATTGCTGTTCTAATATTCATTTATTTTAATTATTTCACTCCAAGTAAGGCAATAGAGCCACTAAAAAGCAAGGTGGGGGTGGCTACCAAGTGCTAGAGAAGACGAGAAAAGCAAAAATAATTTTAGGAAAGAACAATAAAAGAACAGGAATTAAGAGAAGATAACAACTGATATTGCATTTAAATTTTGAAGATCAAAGTTGACTGGATGGCAAGAAGCCAGAAGAGAGTTCTACAAGCAAGAAATGAAAGAAACTGTTACCATAAAACTTAGTTACATCTAGCCATTTAAACAGTAAAATGATGAAACTTAAATTTATAAAGTTGGGGTACCAAAGAGGAAAGCCCATCAGAAGATGAAAATATTTATAATAAAAGGCAAAGGAACCCATGTTAACAGTAGTAGGAAAGTGACTAAAATCAAGATGTCAAATTAAGAAAAATAACATTGCAGATTCTTTGTATTATATCAAGAATCTCTAAAATACATGGATGCACTAAACCAGATGTAGCTGCAATATTTAATTATTCAAAAATCATAAGTTGAAAAAGAGTAATGTCTCTTTCAAAAAATAAAAAAAAGACTGTCTAATTAGAAAGAAAGAATACCTAAACAATTCTATGGTAAACTATTTGATTTAAAATAGCTTCTCAAATTTTGGTTATCCTTCAGTACAACATTTTTTGTCATGCTAAAAATAAAATCACCCACAATTTTAATTGTGCATTGTAATATATCAGATATAAAAAAAAAAAATAATTAAAATTATTATAATTACAAAAACTTATAAATCAATGGTAATAAAGGTTCTGGAATAAATAGTGAAACTATCTGGGCTGGCAGGCATCCCAGAACACTGCATCGTGGGCCTGGTTGTCATCCTGTTTCTGCAAGAAAGTTTAAATCTTTGAATATTGACTGCTGGAATATTTGAACATTACTAGAAATTCAATACAACATGACCTAAATGAAGACAGTGCATGTAGCAAAAGAGCTACAGTGATGCAATGGATGTATGAAACAAGACTGTCTGGAAAGGGTCACTTCACAAAAAAATCTGGTAGCTAGCTACACCTTTTATTGAAGTGGAAGAGCAGAAGGGTGCAAGAGGGAAGCTGGTGTAGCGTTTGCAGTGAAGAATGTGTGGAGTTACTTATCGCCTGATATCAGAGAGAATGACTTTGTCAAACAACAGATTTGTTACGTTAGTGCGTATGTAAACTCCAAACAAGAGTTCTGAAGAGTTCATTTTGTCTCAAAATAAAAGGAGAATGTTCACAAGATGCTGATAAAGTTTTCATATTTCAATGCTGGAGTTGGCAAATATTACCAAATATGGGACATAATTGGAAAACATGGAGTCAAAAAGTGCAATAGTAATGGCTTGTTAACACTGCAAATATGTCAGAAGTTGGACTTGTACACAGTGAATGCCATATTCCAGCAAAAAGATAAACCTAAAACAATATGGATACTTCCAGGTTCACAGCAATGGCATATGATTATGTTTTTGCTAGCAGGTGTGATGTTCGTAATATGTGCAGTGTCTACATTATACAGGGAACTGAATGCTGGATTAACTATCATTTTGTTTGTACAAAGGTGAAGTTTTTTTGTAAAATTGAAAGTAAAAACTAAGAGTGTCACCATTCCAAAGAAATTGAATGTGGCTCGTCTGAAAGAAGATGTCATTAAAGAGGAGGTACTGAAGAGAATGGATGACATTCAATGCAATGACTCTTAGGAAAAGTTCAAATCATCTGTTTATGGTGTTTCCAAAGCTGTTCTATGTTTAGTGAAAACAAAACAAGACTGGTTTAATGAAAATGGTGAAGATGCTATTAAATGAAAACATAGCATTAACAAGAGTGCTTTGAAGAGGACCAAAAATGAGTAAGAAGCAAACCTTGTACAAGGAGGTGAAATGCAAATTACAGCAAAGACTCTAATATACAAAACACTTGGAGGAATAAAGCAGACGAGATTCAATCTGCATCAGATTCCAACAATACGAAGCTTCTGTATAACTTGTTACAGGTAGTTTAGGAGTTCTCTTCCTCTCCTTATCATGTGACATGGATACTTTAACAAACTTTTAAATAGGCCTTCTCAGGCTAATGACAAGTTTTAATAATTCAATTCCCAGCAATTTCAGCAATGAACATATATCAGAAACTCCTTCACTTGAGTAAAAAATGGTATTTAAAAAAAAAAAAAAAAAAAAAAAAAAAAAGAAAAGCTGAATAGTGGTAAGTCACCTGGCATGGATGGTATCTATGCTGATATCTTGAAATGTGAAAGTGAAAATCTGGCAACTTCTAACTTAATACAAAAGGTTTAGATAATAGAGAGTGTTCGAGATGATTAATAAGATTGATAGTTTCCTTTACAAAGGGAAGGAGTATTGCAGGCATTACCTTCACAAGGATGACAGGGGTAATTACCCTGGGGTATCCCTTCTCTTTGTCATTGGTAAAGTGTTATCTAGGATCTTGTTGAACAGACTTCTCAACAACATTGCTGATGAAGTCCTTCCTGAAAAACAGTTTGGTTTTGGTAGACATTATTTTTTTCTGTAAGAGGGACCTGTATAAAATCTACCATAAGAAACTTTTGATACTGTAAATAGAAATGCTTTATGAAAGATTTTGAAGCTTGGATATCCTGGTAAGTTTGTTCTTAGAGGTTTCCATGAAGGAATGAAAGCACATCAATGTTGCTGGTAAGCACTCAGATTACATTTTGGTTGAAAATGGTGTAAGCAAGGGATTTAACATTGCCAACTGTTCTCATTATACTTTACTATGGTTTTCTTGATGGCCTTAAAGGATGCTCACATGGGATCTACATAAAAATATCAAACAATGGATAATATGGTTTACTGGCAAAACAAAAGTATTGTTATTACTAATATGTGATGTTGGCTGACAATTAAATCTTGCTCACTCCCAGAGTTGACATGCAACATGACTTATGTCTTCTTTCTCGATGACAAGCATAGAATCTAATGATTAGCTTGAAAAAGTTCACAGTAATGTACCAGCCCAATCCAGATAAAGGAAACTAAGTGAAGCATGGCCAGAAATTGCAAGTTGTGGAAAATTTGTGGATTTAGGCAGTATTTAAATATGACAACTGCTTTCGATGATAAAATCTCCCTCTGAACCAAGAAGACCAGTAATACTTACAGATAAATGGAGAAGTATCTATGATCTTAGCATGAAATTTTGATCAAGATGAAGTTGAAAGTTTACAATACTTGTGTTTTGTCTTCATTGTATGAATATGATACCTGGCTCACCAGAGAAACATGAAAAGGCTTGAGTAATTTTACCAACAATGTCTCCATTGTATGTTGGATATTCAGTGGTAAAAGTACATGAATGACATTGATATCATCAAGTCAATCTACCAGTACAGAGTTTCTTGCATTCCAGTGCCAGTTGCAATGGAGTGGTCACATGGTCAGGATGAAGGTCAATAGAATCATGAAACAGTTTCTATTCTGTAATTGGCTGAAGGAAAAAGAGCAGTACACAAGCCAAAATTGAGATATAAAGATGGCATCAACAACACACTAAAAAAGGCCAACCATGCAAAATGACTGGGAAAACCTCACTTGAGATCATTCATCCTGGAGGAAAGTAATGCACAATGGTAAGAGACATTGAACAGAATTGTATTGCTCATGAAAATCCCTAGATAGATATTTGTAAGGGTCTTGATGTCAATTTCCCTATTGCCACAGAATTTGATCTTACATGTAATAAATGTGGTCATATCTGTCTAATTAGAGCAGGCTTCAAAAAAAAAAAAAAAAAAAAAAAAAAAATAGAAAAAAAAATCATCAAAAATGCCACATACAGCGCCATCTCTGCATTGGAGAATGGAAGACACCAGCTGGACTAGAAAGCCACATCCCCACTTCCCATATAGGAGGATGGATCAAAGAAATGTGATTGCTCAAAATCAAATCACAACCACCATATATGTTCTAGTGCATTTATTTAAAATGGTCTAAATGTATTCCATGCAACTAAAATGACATTTATATTTTTCTCTTTTACAAATAGTCCAATTTTATAATGTATAATATATGATGGAGAACAACATCCTTGCATGAACTGGCCAATATACCAAACATACTCCATATGTACCCAACAAGCAAGCATCAAAAATTTCAGTATCTACTAATATGTATGAACTAAAACTATGCAGAAGTGATAAACAAAAAAAGAAAACACCTCAAAATATAAGTGACTTAATTCTACATAAAGATCAGGTTTTTTTGATGTTTGCAGAGTGTATAGGAAGTGTACTACATCTAGGATAATATCACAGTGCAGTAAATACAGAATATTAAATAATAGCAACTGTTCAATAATACATCAGACAAGGAAAAATATAACTGAACAACGTACGACGGATAAATTGTGGCTATTTTATATTTCTAATTTCATGCATACATGTTTTTTTTTATTTTGTTGACTGCACAGAATGATACAAATCACTCAGCCAGAAATTTGGAAACATGTTGTACTGCTTCGCATTCACACCATAAGTTCCAATAAAAACATTGGAGAGTATCAAGCTGGATAAGTGAACATGATTCTGATATGTATAT
>CAHIKZ030003548.1:0-85333 GCA_903632075.3 Acanthosepion pharaonis | reverse complement strand
GTCTGACGATAAACTACATGCGGTAACAAGGCCACTTACCTGGTTTTGAAGAGCGTGAAACCACCTTTTAATTGCTGGTCCACTCTGAATAGAGATGCTAGCACCTGTTAGGGTCCCAGATATGGGCAAATATTTCCCCCCCTCCAAATTGATGCCAAAACACCATGAAAGTGTAAAAATTGGTTTTCATAGTAAAAATACTAGCAATACATTTTTGGAAAGAAAATCTTATCGGGAATACATTTGAACCATGAGAAAACCAGTCTTTACAAAAATATGCCAATGAAACCTTATCTACAAACTGATTTCTTATACATATTCTATTCATATAAATCTATTGTAAAAATCTTGTCGGCATTAAATAACCAATTGAGATTGATATGCCATAAAGCAAACCAACGTCTGTCCATCTCTCTTAATAATAGCAATGATACTAGATCCTTGCAGATGTGGAAAAACTAGGAACTCGAGAAATAATCCAACCCACCCAAACGACAGCATTACTAATCAACTAAAACATAGTGGCCAGAGTTCTGGTGTATTGACATGACTTGTTTTTCTCTTTTTAGTAAATCCACCAGTTGCTATGAGCGTAAAAACTATTTCCAACCTTAATAGAATAAGGGAAGAATAGACAATGACGAATAAAATCTTAGAAAACCAGCCACCATTAAGTATTTCAAATATTCCATTTTTATTTCGAAATTGATCGGTAGGAATCAATTCAAAATCAGACGCTCATCATCAATATATAATTATTCTTGTGTACTCTTCGTCTATAGAGACATTTATTTCAATGACTGTCATTTGTTATAACGTCTTTGATTTTGTGGTGAATGGATATTATTTATTGGTTGGACTTATCACTTTCACACCTCTCAGCTGTTGAAGGCAAATACGTGTCCATATATATATATATAAATCGCTCTACACGCAAACAGTTGATACAGAAAGGGAATTAGTTTTATCCGCGCGATGAGTGTAACTGACGATCAGTGTTCGATATTTTGCCTAGTCATTTGCGTTAATTTCCTCGTCTTCAGTCACGTAGCTTCTGTGACTTTTCTATGAATAGTTTCATGGAAATTAATCTTATTAACTTTTCTTTTTGGTAACTAGAATTGGGAATTTAAGCGCGGTACTAGATTGCCTATGAAGTCTCATATTACATGCCGAGATGTAACCGTAAATAATAGTCAATCTAGGAGAAACAACACTGAACACAAAAAATAGAGAAGAAAACATGTAACACACACCCAGGATTTCGACGAGCATTCACCCACCGTAATATTCTTCTGTGAATACTCGAATTAAACCAAGAGAAGGTGTGGATATCTATGATCTACTGCGTCCTGGGTTTCATGACAAAATTTTAAAATGAGTTATTAAATATCATACTTTATGTACTTTTAATGTTAAAAGGCAAGCCAAAGAATTCATGGCTAAGATATTTACAGGTTATATATATATATATATATATATATATATATATATATATATATATATATATATTGGAGTATATATGAGCCAAGCAAATATACAGCGACATTAGCATCCAAACAGATTCGAAGCCTGCAGCATTCATTTTCCAATATTTACAGAAATATCTTGAACAACAAAGAATAAATAAAGATGTACTCATATTTGCATGATGTGCAAGTGAATTTATTTCATTTCGTTAAAGCCTTTGTCGAGTTACACTAATTTTATTTCTAAAAAAAAAAGAAAGAAAAAGAAAAAATGCTACGAACACATACATAGGAAAATAGTGGAGAACGCGTTGAAGCCAATGGTGCCATTTGCCTTTTATTTGCCAAGCATCATCGACAGGTCATCACTTATCTGGGTTTTTCGCCAAAAGAAAAAAAAAATCAGTGAAATTAATATCTTTTTTCTTATTTCGTTACTCTGCACTGGAAAACTTTGAATATCTATTGAGTGAGAATAACAAAACTGTTCGTAGTCAAACTTTATTATCTCCCTTTGCAAAATTGTGTCTTTTTGTCTCAATATGAATGTTAACCAAAGGGAATATCTGTCATATAGTGTTTTCAATTATAATATGCTTTTATGAGCTGTTGCACAATACGTAAGGTAAAGGAAAATGCTTAAATGATAATTGTAGTAAATCTAATCACTGACCTTACTGTCCTGATTTGAACATTGATAGTCCGAACTGAGAAAAAATGGTTTTTGAACACCAGTGGAATATAATCCTGGCAGTTGTAGCTAAAACATTGTCTAATATTTAATATAAGCCTGAAACGGCGCTAATACTGTTTCTGTATAAAAGGTTTAGATGGGAATAACCAATGCTTCAATTGTCGTATATTTTATTTCTATATATTTTATAGTTAATCTATGGTGTCTATGTACTGGGAATAATAAGTGAAAGTAATTACTAGTCGCGTCCTGGGTAAGGCGATAAACTACATCCAACAGCAAGGCCTCTGATCAGGAGGATTTGAGGAGCATGGAACCACCTCTTAATTGCTTGTGTTCCACCCTGACCAGTGACGGTAGCACCTGTTAGGGTCATAGCTATGGGCAAATCTTTAACCCCAAAAACTGGGGTCAAAGCATCAACATGTAAAAAATAGGTCTAATACAAGAAATACTTTGTAAAAATATTACCAGCTACACATTATTTTTGTAGGAAAAATTACTACCAGCAATAAAAATTGTTGGCATTAAATAACCCATTGCAGTTGTTCTGCCGTAAACCAAACCAAATCATTACTAGTCACCGTGAACAGCATTACAGTTGAACACGAGTCCTGTAAATGTTTTGTTTCAGAAAAAAAAGATACTAGCCACTATTCAATGGAAGACGTACCAGACAGTAACCACTAAGTTACTTCAACTTTTTAATTCGTAAAAACGATATCCAATACAAAGAACAAATTGGCACTTAAATGACTAGCAGTATATGGCGGGTTACACTTGTTTCTTCCTGAGGTTATGCTTTCAGACGAAGCGTACACACCTCTACTATTAAATAATGTATCGTGTCAGTTGGTCGTTGTTCATTCGTAGTGTGGTTCATGTGTTCACGTGACATGGGTTTAGTTTGTTGGTTCGCTTAAAAAAAGCTCATGAAAATTTACATCATTTCATTGTTTCCACATAACTCACCACAAAACGTTGGATGGTTTCCAGCAGGAAAATTCACCGTATCGCTGGGAACAAGGTGCCCAGAATTTGTTTGAATAGCATTCTAGAGACATCAGATAAACTTGTGAGGCTATCACGCCCAACCGATATGAGAACAATCGAGTATTTCTCGAACAAGGGGGAGAGTCCTCACACGCAAGATTCTATAACTAAAACAATGCCAAAAGTTATCCAGATGTCATCGCTAAACATCATTGCAGGGATCTTCCGCCCGCTAGTTGAAACAATGTTATTTCTAGTTGATAAATTTTAAAAAGGCCATAGGATGTCCTACACTATACTAGACACATAACCCATGGTTTTTCTCACGTCAGCTTACGCACATATCTGCACAGTCATTTCAGTTATTGCGCCATATATCAGGTTATTTAGGCACATCGAGGCGGTTTATTGATTAGCAAGGTTGTCTCGCTAGAACAATTACGGCTGAGTAGTGATTTCTTTCCTCACTGGGTGCCCCATACTTTCGGGCTTGTGCCACATCTGAGCAACGCTTGGAAAATCACTTGGGCGCCTCGGGGCTGTTTATTGGTTAGCAAGCTTGTCTCGCTAGAAAAATTACGGTTGAGTAGTGAGTTCGATCCTCACGAGGTGCCTCCTATTTTCGGCATTGTGCAACATCTAAGCTACGCTTGGAAAATCACTATCAGCTTGTTTCAATTTCTATATATGAGGGTGGCAAAGTATCCGGTGCATTGATGTTGAAATTCCTTTTTATTTTACACATTTAAACTGTTTAATTTTGCCGTCTATCTGTAACGATGTTTACTCAAATTACATTTGATCATAGGACATACATTGGTGTTATTTGTAAGAGCAGAGATACATTATTGCCACTTATATGAACAAAATAAAAACATGTAAATAGTATAAAGTCGAAAAATTCCAGCTGATAATTTGTCAAGTTTTAATGGTATCTATTCACGGAAATGTAGAAACGTTAAAACGTCAAAGTGATTTTAAATATTTCCCATGTATTTATCAAGTTGTTTGATTTATTTAGTGATCAACTATTGATCTGTGGCTTACGATCAGATATTACATATTACTAAGGAATTTGTTTAATCATTTCATCCCAAGCAAAGCAAGAATGCCAATAGTAAGTAAGAGATTACAGGGAGTGAAAGTGAGAAAAATGACTGAATATAGCGAGGAATGAGGAACGAAACTAACGTGATTCAAGAAGATAGAAGATGACAATTGACATTGCATTTAAATGTTTGAAGATTGTAGTTATCCGGGAAGCAATGGAACGGAAATGAAACTGATAGAGTAGAAATGTCGATTGCAATTAGCTATTTCAACAGTATACCGAGATTCCCATCTAGTAGCACGGTTAAAATTAATGTGGTCAGGTCATGAAAATATTTGTAGAAAAGAAGAAAAAAAAAAACAGAGGGAAGCCACGCCACGTCACTGAGAAAATTCACCGAAGTCGAGATGCCAAGTCAGGATCGATTACATTGCAGATCCTTCTTTGGATTTTGTCAAGAACCTCGAGATGAGCATCAGTAGCAGCACCAGACCAGATATGTCAACAGTATTCAGTGCACAGACGAATAGTAGGTTTTATCTCAAGTACCCCTATGAGTACTTCGTTATCATCATTATCCTTCGACCTACCAATGTCTGGTCAGAGTTCAATTAACAATCCCTTTCCACACTGCTCGGTCCTGCATTGCCGTCACCAGAGCCCCACTGTCAAACCCTGAGTCCAGAACCATGGTGTCCGGTAACATCAATGATACAGTTTTCAAATTTCCGTCAACAATTGCTTATTCTGCGAATGGGTACATTTTTTTTCTCATTCCTACCATTTCTAATACAGTAATTCGATATAAATATATTTAAAATAAAAAAAAATACACAGTTGTGGAAAGCCATGATAGTCCACGTGCTGCAAGTACATGGCATATAAAAGAAGAAACATACTAACAGAGGTGTGAACGTTGGTCGTTCGTAACGCAGAAGCGTTTAATAAAACCGAAAGGAAGCGGAATGTTAATATCGTAATAGGGAATAATGGTGCAATTTACAAATAATTATGGCAATTATATCAAACGCGCAGAGATATGCGAGTTAACACGTTCCTCATGAAACCTTTGATACATTCTATAACAAGCACTACAATGCAATTAGCAATCAAATGTCTGTAACACGAGGCTGAAAACGATATTATTTGATAAACCGTAATTTCTAAGCTCTTCATATTTATAGTCTATTTCTTTCATTTGACCAACGATTGTATCGTTCAATAATTTTTAACTCACTGGGTGTACGTATGTAGATCACTAATGATAAAATATAACTTTTTCTTACAAAATGTATTTATTTCTCAAAGTGTGTGTATATAACAGGTAATCGGTCCGTTCGTATATAAGCCTGGTGGATCCTAGTAATATTAATTATTAAAATTGATCCAGAGAGAGCTCAATGTATTTATTATAACAGAGCATATATATATATATATATATATATATATATGTGTGTGTGTGTGTGTGTGTGTGTGTGTGTTTGTGTGTGTGTATCTGTCTATATCTTTCAGATGAGGTACTTTAATTATATTATATACAAAATTCGAACTGTTATCCACATCTTTATTGTCATATTCACGACGTTTCCGCCGTTGTACACTCCGGGCTTCTTCAGGTATTTAAACAGATGAAATAAAGTGTTCAGTTCGAAATTCCGTTCAACTGAAGGCGGAGCGTACACCAGTCGAAATGTTGTGAATATGGCAATAAAGATGAGGGCAACAGTCCAAATAATGTAAGTATATATGCCTGTGTAACATTATCTCAGTATACATATATACAAGCAGCAAAGACCGTGTATTAATGGTTAGCGGGTGCTTGTTTCCCAGGCCCATAATATTGACGAGTGAGATTGTCAATGGGAACGCAGCACACGTAACATTACACTACTTATTTTTGTCTTGTAACTTTGTATTTAGTAATTTTCGATAAAATACAAAAATTTATCTGCAATGTTAATGATCCTAACCTGGCACCTCTGCTACAATCAATTTCCATCTAACTTAATTTAACTTGCCTGTACCTTTTCTAGAAATATTTTCATTGTAATTTTCCGAGATTAAGTATTAGATTGTCGAAAATGTTTCATCATTTTACACTTGAAATGACTAGATGTACCCGGAGGTTCTATACTAATAGTTTCTTCTCTCGCACTTCTAGCTTGTTGAACTCTCTTCCGGTTTCTTGCTTTTCAGTCAACTTTGATCTTCAATAATGTAATACCAATCGATATTTTCTGATTTCTTAATTCATGTTTTTGATTGTTCTCTTTCCGTAATAGTGTTTACATTTTCTCATTCTTTCACACACAGTAACCGTTTACGTCTTAGTTGCTTTATTGCTTTGCTTATAGTGGAATAAGTAGAAAACTGACATCAGAAGATGTGGATTAGGCATCAATAGACTTTTTTATCCAGATGCCTTAGCAATTCGTATATATGTCTATATATGATATGAACTAATGCATACTGCAAATATAAATTAGGTATTTACGAAACGTGTTTTTTTAAAAAAATGGGATCTGTTGGCAGAATAAAGAAAATACATAATAAATAATTGAATGCACATTACTAATGACTGATAAATGTAAAACGAATGCATTTATGATGGTTTTAAAGGAAAGAAGGTAATTGTTCTAAATACTTGCGTGTGAATTTCGGACAAGTGTGCAAAAATTGGCATCGGAAAATATTGGTGACTTACCTAGAAAAGAAAAACAGAAAAAAAACAGGTCAATCAAGTTAGACATAAAATCAGCGAAGTTGATTGAGAGAATTCAAGATAAATATACCGAAATAAAAGGAAGTGTATGTTTGTGTGTTTTAGTATGCAGAATACGAACAAATGTGAAGAGATGAAAAAAAAGTCGGGGTAATATTTTTTAATGACAACGTGTTTTGGATTCGTTTGTTAGAGAGGGCGTCTTTAGGTCAGATTTTAAAAAAAAACAACAAAAAAAAAATCTGAGTTTATTTTAATAAACAGAGATTAATGACTAATACAAAAAAAAAAAAACAGTTTTCCATTTCATTTTGACGTGAAGACAACAACATAATGCCCAAGGTCGAAATGCTTTGTCATTAAAATCTTTTCCACGTGATATCATTTCTCCACGGATATATATATATATATATATAAATAATACAAATCAGACAAGAATTCCGAATGTATATCTGTGTGTTCGCCATGATTGATCATTTGATTAAGACTGTGCTTTGAAAGAAATCTTAGCTAAATATCGATATTAATTTAACTGTATGATGGTTTAACTAATCTATTATCATTCATGAGTAAACAATTTACATTGGCAAGGAAAGAGCATATTTCGAAAAATAAATATTTATTAAATAATGCTGATAGAATTAAGTATATATGCGCGACCCCCTGGAAGAAATTGATATGTCTTTTTTCTTTTTTACTAGCTTATCAACGATTTGCGAGAATTTTAGTCGAAACATATTTCGCATCGTAAAAGGATGCTCACAACATCCGTACCGATGTGGTCAACTATCTGAGTACTAACCGTACTCGATGCTACTTAACTTCTGTGAGTGAACGAGAAGCAGAGTTTTCACTGTAGGTCATCAGAAAGAAAGCCTTAACTTTTATTTCTAGCATTCTAAAAGCCGTACATTTCCGGAGACGAAATTTGTGATTCGATTAAGAATTGGTTAATATTCAACTCTCACGGTCATTTAAAGCTTTGACTGGAGTTATTCCTTTTTGAATGAAATGGTAAACGTGCTATTTTGTCTTCGATCTTCCGGTATTAATTCTTCTATGAACTTCTGATTATCGTAACTGTAGATATATGAACTAACATAACTTACCTTCAGCAATTTAAATCACAATGCCAAAAATCACTGTGGGATCGTAAAAAAATGTTCGCGTTTTTATATTCAAGTCCTGCTTATGTGAGAAAGTGAAGAATTGCGGAACGACGTCATTGGCAGAATTTTACAAAAGCACAATTCAGCATCATATATGCACGCCTCGGTTGGCAGGGTTTAGTAGAATACACTAGAATTAGCTCGTTTATTTAACTCATCATTTTCATGAATTATTTAGACCTGCGTAATATGATGTCAAAAACCATCGCTTACCACTGAATAGAAACTGGTGGAACACAAATGATCACCATCTTAACGGTGTGAACACTTCAATATAAAAGATCTGGTGCTTCCATTAATGTAATAACTGGTTGTGTTTGCATGGCAAGACCTAACAACACAAAAGATACGCTAGAAACACGATTGGAGTTAACCTCGTGATGTGTAACCCCACCCCACTCTTGGCTTTGTGCCGATTGCATAATTCAGTAACGGCTCCAAATGTCACTGAACATTTGGGCATATAGGCGTGGTACTTGACGAAGAACAAACCCGACTGTTGCCAACGTATCAGCTTTATAAAAACGTCTTGTAAGCTGTCATTATATCATAACGTTCATTATGCTGTTAGGCATTGATATTTTAGTCACATGTGTACGACATATCATTTGCGCATGTGATTCTGTTTTCGAATTGACTGTAGGATAACGACTTTCGCTTAGGATAAATGTAATTTTCAAAGCTAAAAGTTTAAATGTCAGGGATGTTTGAGTTCTCGGACCTTGGGTAGCAACTATTCTATGAAAAAGTCACCTGCATTTAGAACTGTGGAGAAAGCAACGATAAATCCTTCCATTAAATTTTCATGAAAATCATGCTAATCCTAAACCAATCCCTGGATAGATATGAGTTCACACGTCCTTAACGCACATAGTATTAAAATATATCCTAAGCGACGATGTCCTATCTATCGACAGTTGAGCTGGATATATTTAACCATAAGTTCTATGCAAACAGTTACTTTTCTTGCTTGTGGAACGCACTTCCGGCTACATACTTTTCAGTCAACTTTAATTTTGAAAAATTTACATCAGTCGCTATTTACTGTGCTCCTGATTACTCTTTTGTTCTCACTCCTTATTAACGTTTGTTTTCTAATTCTCACACACCCTCTAACCCATTGTGTCTCAGAGGCTTTACTACTTTGCTTGGGGCGAACTCGATTAGAAAAATGCCGTTTGGGGTGATACAAAATTAAGATATTTTGAACGGATACTTTTGTGTAAGGATTTCGAATTAATTATATTTAGTTTCATCTTTAATCGTTGAAGCACCACTGCAATAAACGAATACATAAGTTATTGGTGTAACTTAATACAGCGAAAACCCAGATGAGGATGTAATGTTGGTAATAAGGAACATACATTTAAACTCTTTGTAACACATTAAGAAAGACAGCCGAAAGTATTTAATAGCCACGGGGAATACTGAAGTTGAAGCCACAGAGAAGATCAACGAGTAACCTAATTAATAAGTTTGGTGAATGAATGGCAAAAGAGAACAAAGATAAATGGTAAAATGCTTCTCACGGCAACAAAAGACAGGAAATTATACAGAGCCATGATCATCCACGTCTTGAAATGACATGAAACAAAAGAAATTGTAATAAACAGTTGTAATATAACGTCCACACACTCAGCGGGATATTACGCTGTTGTGCAAATGACCAATGTTTTTTTCTAGTGTGTGTGTGTGTGTATATTTTTTATATATATATATATATATAGTGGAGTGATGGTTAGCGGCTTAGATTCAGGAATCGGAGAGCCGAGTTCGAAGTCTAGTCGAATCCATTACATTCCCTTACGTGCTAATGCATTTGGGAAAGATATGAATCCTCTTCTCTTTCCAGCTATGGGAAAATAGCAGGACAGACCGGGCACTATAGCCTTGGATTACAACTGCTCTAGGAGGAGGACAACTCTGAATTCAAAACATGCGGAGTGTCGTTTAGAGACTTTGTGGTACGTAGTGCACCAGTATGGCTCTGCACAAAACCTTCAACACTACAATCAAATCTCATGTGCTGGTGTCGGGCTGTTGGTTCCTAGGAACTGATCTGCTTGATCGTGTGTCGAGTATATAGAAAAAAGTTGTTGACGACTCTCTCCTTGTTTGGATAAAGAATATAGAGAAATCGATCTTGAACAATGGACAAGTTTTCTTATATCAAATCGCCTGACTAAATCATACTACATTTTAATAAACTTAGAATGGGCAATATTTGAACGTCTCGATAAAATATGGTGAGTGATATGGTTAAATCCACATCAAATAATTTGTGGCGTGTTGCATTTTCATTTAAGTATATAATAGCAGACGCGGAAAAGAAATTATAAAACCTCCCACAGAAGTTAGCGACAGAGAGTGCGAAGAAGGGACTAAGCACAAGAAGACAGAATGCATGGTCATCAGTAAGAGGATGAGCCCCAAATGCGATTTTCAGGGTGGGAACACTAGAATCAAGCAAACTCGTAAGTTTAAATATCTGTGAAGCGCTCTGACAGAGGACGGTAAGTGCGACACTGAGATCCGCAAACGTATCGGGATGACCAAAGACTCATTGCAAAAGCTGGGCAGAGTATTGCGGGACAGGAGGATTGCTTTGGTAATAAAGAAAAGAATACTGAACTGTTACGTTACATCTGTCCTTCTTTACGGCAGCGGATGTTGGACGATTTCCTAAAAAATGAAGAAGAGTCTCGTGGCGACAGAGTTGTGATTGTACAGAAGAATACTAAGGATATCATGAATCGAAGGTGTGAGCAATGATGAGGTCTTAGAAAGGTTGTAAACAAGGAGGAGGCTTATACTTAACATCAGGAAGAGTAAGCCGAAGTACGTGGGACACAATGAGGATAATCACGGGTCAAATAGAGGGAAAGTGAGACCAGGGAAAACAACACGTGACATAGCTGGCGGAGTTAAGCAAATGGATGACAGAACGTGGCGTGGGGGAAGGAAACAGAATGAGAGCTGAAACATATTGAGGGAGGTTGAGAGTCATGAACGTCTACGTCCTGAAAGGATATGGCACATAAAAAGAAAGAATATTATCTTGTAAAAAGAGGTGATGTTTTTTGATGACGCTAACAATGACCGTTCCTGTACAAACACATTTTCTCCCGCATCTTGTAAATCGCAAGGATTTTTATGAATTGTTCGTATTGTGGCTTCAATATTCATCTTTATTCCGTATATTTTTTGATAATTCTGGTCCCGGGTGCTGTTTAGAAGCCCATCATTGGGTATTAGTTCTCAACTTTGTATCTACGCTGATGCCACAACCATTTATTCCCCCCTCGATAGTAAGTCTGATCAGTTTGATAAAGTCAAAATGGAAGCTGATATCCAAAATGACCTTCAATCGGTTGTTAACCGCGGCAAAGTATTTCTCGTTAAAATTTGAACGCATCACAAACTAAACTGCTCTCTATTAATCATCTAAGAGAACCAACCTTCTCTCCTTTCCATCGCTGATGCTAAACTCTAGGAGAGTGACTCGCTGCGCCTTCTTGGACTAGCGTTCTCAGCTGAAACGAAGTGGAAAAACCAATGCTAGGTCAGCTGACAGTAAGGTTGGTTCGTGCTAGACAGTTTTTCTCTCCAGCGTCTATCTTACAAAACTATGTCTACTATTCGTCCATGTTTAGTATACTGCTGTCACATATGGTCCGGTGCTCCTGATGTTTATCTAAAGTTCCTTGATATGAAGAATCAGCAATATTATTGGTTCCGATCTGACATCTCGGCTTCAGTCACTCCCTCCACCACCGTAAAGTTGCCTCCCTTTGAATTTTTTATAAATACTTTTACGGTAATTGTTTGAATGAGATCATTACTATGTTGCCTAGACTCTTGAAAGTTAAACGAAATACTAGAGTGGCGATTAGGTCTCATGAGTTCATAGTCGAATTGACGAGTTAACCGTAAATTCTATGGTAACAGTTTCTTTTATCGCACTTCTTGCTTGTGGAACTCCATCCAGGCTACATGTTTTCCAGCCAACTTTATTCCACAAAAATGTTAATCAAATATCAGTCGTTATCTACTGTCCTTCTGATTACTCTTCCTCTGTTCTCGATTCTCAGTAATATTCCTGTTTCTAACTCATCAACCATACCCAGTAAACCCTTTCGTCTCGGAGGCTTTACTATCTTGCTTGGGGTGAAGCCGATTAAAAAAATTATCAGTGATCTTTAGTTGGGAAGCGAAGTTGACTGATTTTCAAACCGCCATCAATAACCTGTTGAATATGTCACTGGAAATTATTCTTTGTTGGGTCGATGTATATTTGTGGTTATGCACTATACATAAGTAGAGAAAGCTGACACAAAAATAAATCCAACTTTAAGCCTACAAGCTTTCTTTGTTTTTAGTTTAGATAAGATACAAAAGTCACTGTAGAATGTAGGCAGAGATTGCACAAGAAACAACGGTGTTATATGAAAACTGACTTCTTGTATAGATGACAGAATGAAAATATTTTATTTTTATGAATGGGTTTATGGGTACAAGGGATGAACTTGTGGTATTTGCTTTACTTTTCTATATAATTTATAATAGAACTTTTAATATTTTGACTTTAAAAATATGCATTTTTTAAAGTAATCCCAGAGATTAGAAGAAAAATATAATTTCTCCTTTACAAGAAATTCTTTTTTTAGACAAACGATCACTAGCGTATGAAGAACGAAGTAAATTTTGGGAAAAAATAAAGATCTTAAAAGATGGATGTAAATGGGAAAAAATGAAAGAGCGAGAAATAAGATGTAAACTGCAAAATGGTAAGAAAACAAATAGTAAAAAAAAAGTGAAAGTAAAAATTCACAAAAATGGAAAAAAAAGGGAAGGATCGGGGAGATAAAACATATCGTATCTGCGCAGAAACCCCTATTTTTTTAATAATTTATATATTCTCCATTTTATATTCACTTGTATTTTCCACTTTCTATACAAACTCACATTTAAAAGAATTATGGGCATCTTACTAGGAGGAAATAAATAATTTGACTTAATACATGCCTTCAGAGATACAAAAGCCTCTTACACAGACACCTATTATATATGTTTGATTTATCTGACTATATATATATATATATATATATATATATATATATATATATATATATATATATATATTAAAACAGTTTCTAAAATGAGCCTATAACTAGAGAAAAAAAAAACTTCAATTCCGTTATTACATATGACTACCGAATTTTAATTTTTGTTATATTTTCGATGTTTTTAAATTGTTGTGGCAAAATATACAATTTGACATTTCTATTACGCTGTTATTGTAACTAAATGAAAATTTTCAGTTTCTTACGTGCTATTATACTTAATGTAATCATATATATATATAAGGTCCAAGTAAAAAGTTAAATCCTACAAATGATTCAAGTCAGTCGTAATAACATGTGGAAAAAAAACTACATTTCCTTAAGAGCAAAAAATAAATGTAATTATTAAACTCCCCCACTTTTAACAAAAATCTTGTACGATTCATTTTCCTTCCGCTATATCAGTCAGAATATAAAAATAAGAATATTTGTTGATTTAATCCAAAATATCATAAAATAAAAAAAAATGAAATGCTTGCAAAGACCGCAAGATTTATTTCAATTATTTTTCTAAAAAGATAGTCACCAGTGAATGATTTAATAGGACTTTGAGTGAAAATATCATTTTTATCTGCTATCAGAGGTGAAAGAGTACACACTATGTCATTCGTAACTTTTAAGGGAGCAAGATAACCAGGAAAGAAACATTTACAGCAAAAGAAAAAAAAAACATATTGCATTCTAAGAATAAGGAAATTAATGTCTGTTCGTTAGCTATAAATCTCAGGCATACTTTCGATACTTCTTTTTACAAGTAGAGAGTTTTGAGAATGTTATTCGACTGCATTATCTATTTCTCTGTCTCTCACACATATACATATATACACACAACCACATATACGTGTGTGTGTGTGTGTTTCATTGAATAATTTCGATAACTTTTCTCTAATTGAATACTTTCATATTTGCCGATAAGCTTTCTGTTGTCATTGAAGGGAGAGAGAAAAATCACCGTGTTTATATATATTATTTTATTCCGGGTACTTCGACATGGCACAATATCATCATCAGGTTATTGTTTATTTCAAGACACATATTGTAGTGTTCATCATTTTCAAAAACAATATTACTGTGCTTATCTGAAAGTCAAATATTTACATGTGAAAAAAGCTGAGTATATGGTGGTTTGACTACCGCTTCAGGGGAGGTACCTATGTATGGCGTGTCGAGAATTTGTAAGAAATAAATCTTGCAACTATTAGTGAAAACTTTTATATTTTCAATATCTATTGTTCACATTTTAAAACATTTGTGCAATATTCATAATTAATGAAGCGGTAGCCAAAGCACTTCGTACTCACTTAGCGTTTTCACTTCACAAGTAAAATAAAATACTTTCAGATAAACATAGCAATTCTGGCTTTGCAAATGATGAACACTACAATATTTGTCTTGAAATAAACAATACACTGATGATGACATTGTGCTATGTCGAAAAGACTTGGAATAAAATCATATGTATCATAAGTAGTCAAAACTTGTCTGATTTATTCAATGAAACATTCCTCAATGAGTACATGCTGCATATATATATATATATATATATATATATAACTATTTAAAAAACATTTAAAACATAAATATGTTATAAAGTCACTACAAAAATAGCCATTTTGTTTCAACACCCTCGGTGTCTTATCAAGTGATGATGTTGAATGTAAAATAAATGGTTTTAAAAGTTTCAAATTAATTAACTATCCTTCGTAAGGGGAAAACGTTGTTACAAAAGCTAGAATGACCAATCAAAACCCAAGTATAGGAAGATTTAAAAGCTTGACAACGAAATCATGTTATAATAGCTATTCAGATCTTTAAAATACGGGTAATATTAAAAAAGAATTTATTCTAACCAATAATTATTAAATTATATGATGAAATTTGATATTAAAATTAAGAACTGCCAATTTTAAAAATCCAAATATAATCACTATTAAGTTTGAAAACTATAAAATTGCTGAGGAGAAAAGAAGAAATACATATGTTATTCAATTTATTTCTTCGTTAAAATTACGTTAGAACAGACGCTACAATATCCGGTCATCTGAGAATACATGTATATATATTTTAATCCCAAGTGTGTGAATGGGGTCTTAAACTCACGGACAAAACAACACAAACACAATCAGATTATAATACATAAGCACCCAGACATATTTAGATATATATACACACAAAAAAGTGACGAGACAGGAACATCTCCACGGCCCTTTATGAAAAAAGGAAACGGGGAAACCAACACCTACACACAATTAAAAGTGAATGCACTCTCCATACACATAGACAACGTAAATACATGTACACACATCCACAGACATTGAACTAGACAATCAGATAACACAACCAATAAATATTTAAAACTGAAAGTATCATTAAACAAATGTTAGCCACTTATTAAAATATAATAAATATACAAAGATAGAAATGGTTAAAAATAATATTATTTAATATATTAAAACGAAAATTCCAAAACCACAAATATCAATAAAAACATATATTTTAATCATAAAAGTTGATAATAGTTTTATTATATATCAGGCGAAGGAAATTAGGATAAATATACAAATATATTTTTTTTAAATAATTATATCTGCTCTACTTTGTATTGAGTAGTAATTGTTGGGTATTAGAATTCATTCCGTATACACAAATTATATACTTATACACACACACACACACATATATATATATATATATATATATATACACCACTAAATAAGTATAAGTTTTCGATTCATACAATCTAAATTTACAATAACATAAGTAAATAATTTAAAAATTAAATTGTTATTAAACAGATGTTCATGTCAAAAACTTCAGGATATATTTATATATACATGCGTGATTAATTTCATTAAATATTCCGTTTCTATTAGAAAGATTTTCAAAAACATGCATTATAGTGTAAGATTTCATTAAGCAATTTCAAGCTTGTACATCATGCGTTATATAAAGGCGCATAATTGCTCATTTTCTATTTTGTTTTCAGATCTCTACAAAAAAATACCACAGGTTATAAGCAAGTTATTACAGGAAAAGACGACATTGTAATGTTACCGAGGGATAGAAATACAACGTTGTAAATGACAAAAATAAAACTAATAGATTATAAAAAAAATTTGAAGTGTTTGCCAAGATACAGGGGGCCGACAGTATTTATGGACACTTTTAAAAGTGTGCTTAAATGTCTTTTTTGCTGCCGAGAGCTTTTGTATTGATGAGTAGGTAGTTCAGCAGTAACTGTCCATTAATGGTATGAACATTGACTGATGGGTTTGTCTTTGGTTTCATGTTTTCTTTATTTTTACTTCAACTTAGGCGACACTATTTTTCGGACATGACCCAAATTCCGGGTTTTTTAATGATTTAGTCATCGAACGTCTACAATATGCAAATTTCCTGCAGGTAAATTGTACCCTGACCATTACATTTGAGTATCTTTACCATTCACTGCGAAAACGTATTAAAATCCTGAAGAAGAATGCATTCAAAAGAAGTCATCAGTTTGGTCCAAAATAAGAGAGAAGACATGTTCAGCATCCGAAATATCACCGCTGCGATGAAGCTACCGAAGCCAACAGTTGAATACAGGCTAAGTACAGACTCCGAGCGGAATAAGAGCAGACGGAAAAAAAAAACAATTTCAAAGAGAACAGAAAGAAGAATGAAGAGGAGTGTTACGATGTTGTTATCATCTGGAGAAAAGATGACAGCAAAGAAAGTAAAGGAGAAGTGAGAACTTGATGTCAGTGTTCGAACTGTTCAAAGAAAGCTACACGAAATTGGACTTAAGTATGCTAAAATCAAGAAAAGAATTACACTAACGAGAAAACACAAGGAGGCAAGGCTGGGAAGCGCCAAAAGATGGATAACAAACCATGTCGACCTCAAGAAAGTGATATTTACTGATGAAAAACGTTTTAAGTTCGATGGACGTGACGGGTGGTGTACATGGTCGAGAAAAGGTGAACCTGTTATTCTCAACAAGAGACAGATGGGAGGAGGAAGAATCATGGTTTGGGGTATGGTATTTCCGAATGGAAACTTGTGGTTCGAGTGGTTAAAAGTACGTCAAAATAGCTTGAGCTACAGAGAACATTTGGAAAAGAGAGCCCTACCACTCATAGAAAAAGAAATGGGAAGTAATTTTATTTTGCAGCAAGATAACTGCAGCATCCATGTGGCCAAGTCAGTGAAACATTGGATGTGTGAAGCAAATATAACTACTTTGAAATGGCCTGCAAGAAGTCCAGACTTAAATTTAATAGAAAACATATGGGAAATGCTTGCAGAGCTTGTTTACGACGGGCCAGAAATAACCAGAGAGGCTGAACTGTGACAGCGCATACAAGATGCTAAAAATAGACTGCTAGAAACACGAAGAGACGTTATTATCAATATGTACGAACATTATGAAGATAGACTGATAGAAATCAGTCTATCTTCATAATGTTCGTACATTGAAAAAAAGGGTGCTGCCATAAACTATTAGCATTGTTTCTGCAATGTCCGAAAAATACTGTCGCCTGTGTAATGTGAAAATTTGTAAAAAAAAAATAAAAATACTTCCATTTGAATTCTGCTTTTCCATTTGTAGTATCGAAACAGTTTTTAAATGTTATTGCCATTACACTAAAACAGTACAGACTGCCTGTGCTACCTAAAACTTGCAAAAATAAAGTGTCTGAAAAATAGTAAGTAGTGGATGCAAAAACTTCGCAAAAAGAGAATAGAGAAAAATCAAAAGGGGAATAAGGGAGAAAAGTTTATTCAGAAGTAAGAAGATATTTGAAGAAAGTGTTTCGAGGAATTAATTCCAGCACGTGTTACAGAATTATCCAAACATTATAAAGTAAAGAAAACATAAAAATAAAATGTGTGTTAGGCGTAGAATTTGATGGAAACTAAATTAGCAAAAGTTACTCACAGTGATGTATATAGAGCTTTAAGGACATGCATGATAAAGGAGCTAGTGGTTGGATCTTTCACGAAAACAGTAAACCAAAATGACTGTAAGGAGAAAATAACATGACAGAATAATATTCTTGAATAGTTATATAAACATATGCTTCAGTTGCAAAGTTCCTTTTACATATGATGCTATAATCAGAATATACGTAAACCATTTTGTTCCTGTAGAAAAGTTTCTTTTGATTAGTAGAGTTTACAAACAAGAATTAAGCTAACGAGGATCTTCATGCAAGAAACTATTTCTTCACGTTCTGCAAAGTGTCAGATAAAGCAATTTCATGGAATGGATCTCAGATTCTCCAGAAACTAATCTAATATAAACGTGTGGTTCATCAGTAAAATAAATGCATATGGGAATAAAAGACTATACGCGCGCACCTATGACATTTGGTAAGCAATAAAACTATGGAAGTAACTTTAAAGTTACAATACGAAAGCATCAAAATCAATAGTAAAACAAAAATGACGAAAGGTAGAAAAAAATATCATCATGTAAAACAATAACATCCGGGTATATTGGAGACTGTTTTAATTATATATTCACGTGACAAATTCTACATCTACCTATTTATTACATTTACTTTAGTTCAGAATATAACCCTGATAGTTCGAAAGTATCTGCACCATTTCCTTTGCAATAGATATCTAGATTATGATTTGAGAATAATAAAATGAATTTCTGATATAAACATTATGAAGAAGAATCTTCTTCCTATGTCTTCTGGAACGTATTCTCAACTGTATTACACACTATCAGCGGTGTCTTCAGAATTCCCTCTGCCCGCTAGCAAACAATTTAGACCTTTTATAAAGTAAACAGCGAGTGTGTTGCCCATTTCATAAAATGACGGTCGTTGCGCACGCGCGTTCATAGGCCACGAAATGGATTTCCTGCTACAGCTGCGGTAACTCGGACACGCTTCGTATGAGGCATGTCATACTCTGCGTTACTCCCCGGAAAAAATTTATCAAAACGATAAGTGAATACTAGTGTAATGACAAAGTACGCCGAAGAAGTACTAGTGTAATGACAAAATGTACCGGCGTCTGCTATTCCGCGGTCGTTCCCGTCGCATAGCAATCTTCTATGTCAACATAACAAAACATTATGTTGGTGAATATCTTTGCTAAAATGTTCGTATAACTACTCTGAAGATGGCTTAGATCAAGGACCGACTTAAAAAATATCCAAATATCGGATAATTTTTGTCTTTATTTTCACCCTAAATTAAAGCAACTATACGAACATTAGAATGGTTCATGATAAGACATAATAGACATTGTCTGTTATAGTTAATATATATATAATCTTATACTTACCAGATGTAAGAAAATGACCAAAGGGCTTACTTTGCATCCGACGCCATCCTCAAATAAATTTATTCGAGACAGATTAGCTATTTAGACACGAAACCTAAAGTCAGTGGCAAAGCAATAATTTGCTCGCCGTTGAGCGCGTTACATTTTTCCCCATTATTATTATATACATATATATATATATATATATATATATATATATATATATATATATATATATATATATATATATATATATATATATATATATATATATATATATATATATATATATATATATATATATATATATATATATATATATATACATGATTTCATTTAAACAATTTGTTAAATAGAGCTTTTACTGAAACGCACAACTTTAACAAATAATCATCTTATCGTTTTTTTTTATTAATCATTATCTCAGAAAGGCCAATTACATTATTAATATTATGGACTTGATTCAGTTTGCTTCGTACATTATTTGTAAATTTATCACCCTACGAAAGTCGAAATTATGGTCATCCCACATGATAAGATATCTTATTTATCTTAGAAAATTTCAATTAAATTAAAGTCAATATTAAAAAAAAATTGATATTTATTGTATTTAATACATATTTTATTCTTAATTTTTGCTTGCAATTTGTTAAAATAATTTTGATTAAATTTATTTTAAATTTAAAACATTTAGCATTTTAATTTATTATTGTTATGAATTATTTCCCTTAAATATATTTATTTATTAGCTTCTGAACGGGAAAAATTTACAATTTACATTGAAATCTGAAACCCACTCTTAAATCTTGGAAAACAAATATTAATATTCGATAGAAATATGAAAAAAAAATGATTGTTTTTAGGAAAGTTGCGGAATCGTACACCTTTTGCCAAAAACTATGCTAGCAAAAGCAGACCAATCAACTCGATTTCTAAACATCTCTGTTGGCGAAAATTGTGTCAGAAGTCGATACTAACCAAACTAAAATATTTCAGTGAGCGCCATCAAATTAATCATGTAGACGCTAAAAAGTTCTAGTACAGACGAGCTGAAGGCACTACCACAAACGCAGTGATCGATTCATAAATCAGGTCTGAATGTTCATATCAGTAATCAGCCTTTTAAGGTTTCCAGGCGCTCCTGTCTGGTTCTGTGGTATAAGCAGGATTAATGCAAGCTAGAATTTCGTTTTCTAAGGAGATTCACCTCGGAGCACAAGAGGATTGTCTTGTGCTTACAGTATGCTTGTTTAAGTATGTTAAATTAACATCATGATTATTCTTTCAGTTGAGGAAACTGATTTTTTTTTATTATTAATTTAATTATTATGTCTGTCTTCTACATGCATTCATTTTCATCAGAGATCTTGCAATAGGTCTGTTCTATATCAAGTCGTACACAAACGGCAAAAGACCTATCCCAGAATATTTGTGGTGACGAAAAACGCAAAACGATAAGCGTTATTCTCATATTTCCAATGTAGATATTCGGTGATACAGATTAGATCGTCTCACAGATAATTGCGACAAAATTTGTGTGTACAGTCCATATTATGGTAGATTCAATTCGGATGTCAGTGCATTTCTCTAGCTTGTTATTTTCGCTTACATTGATATTACTGTTACAAGTAAGAAATGAAGAAGGCTTTTCTGGTTTTCTCTTCATCGCAGATAGGGTCTGCTTTCTGTGACCTTTGATGAAGCGGTCGGTTTGTTGCTGGAATCCGACAGAATCACATCATGTCGACTTCAAATCAATACTCCCAACATAGTCCCTCCCACCAATGCAGATGGGAAGTCACTTTATGTTGTAAAATAAGGCAAGAATGTGTTGAGGCTGAGAGAAAACCTATTGTAACAGGCAGGGAAGAGAAAGAAATGGGAGGAAATAATAAAAGTAATGATTAGCGTAGCCACTGCCTTAGAAAACACAGCACGGTGGCGGCACGCAAGTTCCAGAACACAACGCGCAAAGGCAACGTCTTTACAAGATACTGTCTCGTCAACTGCCCGCTGCTGGCTACTGATTTTCCCGTCGTTTTTAACATGAGACTGTTGACGAAGACCCGAATCGAGACAGGTTGCAGAGAGGCCCGTATCTGGATATACCAAGCTATTCTGGTGCTAACGGGGAAAACACTGATGTGGTTAGCTTCACTGACAATTCTCCCGGTGTCTATTTAAGAGCGCATATTTAAAATAATCATAAATAACATAACCCCCCACCAAAAAAAAGAAGCCAAAACTTTTCCTAAATTAAAAAAAAAAAACTTTCCATAAACAAATAATATAAAACAAACCCTTATTAACTATGGTAATCTTAATTATATAGGTTACACACATATCGAGTTCCATTTAAGTAACATCAATTATATTAAAAACCAGTCATAACTTGACAATAACGCTATCAACATATATTAAAAATAATATATCTCCAAAATAATATATCCCCAAATTGCAAGCACCTATATGTTATGCATGACTATCCACTCGGAGAATGCTTCTCTGCCACCCCACCAAAAAAAGAAAAAAAAAAGTGAAAAAAAAAAACAATAAATCATCTTGCGTAGGATATAGCACACCCACGCAGATTTACTTGTCACCTATCGGACCAGAGTGCCATTAGACAACTTATTAAAAAGCGGTATAAGGATCCTAGTAACATTAGATATCTACTTACAAACAATACCAAAATACTTGCAATATCAGATTTATTATTATTGACGCAATTTTCATACAACGAAAACAACCACCCATAATTAAAAAAAAAATTTATAAGTATTCTCTTACTATCCTGACGATGACTTAAGAAAGTCGAAAGCTTGAAATATATTACCTGCACGTTTCTTCCAGAATTACTGTCGGACAATCTTTGACGGAAATTATTCCTTGTCTGAGAATGATTAAGAACGGCAAAGACGTCTGCAGTAAGGACAGGGGAACTAAAATTAAGAACGGCAAAGACGTATGCATTGGTGACAGGAGAACTAAACTGGAGGTTTGGTTTCTTCTACTATTGCCTTCGTTTATGCACGATCCTAGTTGATGCTTCCCGTAGGTTGTTGTCGTCGAATGTCTTTGTTGCGTCGTGGCAAACCATCCAGTTCGATCCTGTGCACACTCTTGGGGTCTACTCCAGTGTGAGCGATACTGGTCTTGATGAAGTCTGAAAGAAGTCAATGGTTTATCATTGTTTTCTTTTCCCTTTAGTGAGCTCGCCATAGAGACTTTTCTTTGGGATGTTCCCTTCCATCTTTGTCAGGACGTTCGGGATCATTGTTAGTAGTTATTGCGCGGTCCAGAACCTCAAGTTTTGTGACCATATCCTGCCATTTGATGCCTAGGTCAGAGATCATGTGAAATGATCCAGCATTTTGATATGCTTTCTATAAAGGGTCCAGAACTCATCCATACAAATGGCTGGCTAGGACAACGGTCTTGTAGACCTTGTGCTTGGTAGAGTGTCAGACGTTGTGTTGATTCAGCACAGGAGCTCGCAGTTTACTCAGAGAATGATTTCCTGTGTATTTGAATTCTTCCAGGCTTCAGCTTTGTTTGATCGATGGAAAAGGATGGATAGCGATTTGATTTTGAAGGGCTGGATAAAACAGCACTTCTGTTTTCCCAAGGCTGATGGTAAGTCCGAACAAACGGGATACTTCAGAAATCTAGGGGATCTAGGATAAATTACTCGATCGTTTTGGTTTTTGCATTATGGGGCGGATTTCAAAGAGATATCTGATGTACGCTCTATCTTCCATGTCTCTGACAGTGTGGCTTGGAATAAAAGCAAATAAGTGATTGAACGACACAGCGTTCTAGGATATACACCTGATTCACATCGTGGGAAATATCAGAGCTCAGACGCCTTTCCTGTAGAAAGTACGAGATTAGTAATACTGTCATGAACTAGACGGATTAGGGTCACGAACATTCTGAGGCAGCCAAGTATCGGAAGAAACGTCTATAAGGCCTGTGTTTTGACAGTATCAAATGCCTTGGCCAGGTCGATTTTGTTCACTGTCCATCTCTTGCACCTGGCGGACTGCAAAGAGCATGCCATCTGAGCTTCGGCCAGGACGGAATCTCTACTAGGCTTCTTTGTATGTACTTCTGAGATGCAGGAGATCAGATGTTCAAGATCTTGCCAGTAATAGGCAGACGAGATATGTCTCATCAATTACCACAGTCGAAATTTCTATCCATATCTTTGCAGAGGGTGATAGTTATAGTAATCTGTTAACTCCTGTGTGATTTCCACTTACTCCCACATATTGAAGAGGAGTATATGGATGTTGTGAAGAGCTATCGATCTCGCCGTCTATAGATTTCTGTAGTGATCCGTCCTTTCCAGCGACATTTTCTGAGCAGGTCTTCTTGATAGCTCTTTTGTACTTCTTCCCGTCTAGGAATGTGGTAGTGGCTTTTTAGTGTGGGCCTTTGAGAGATCTGGGTTCGTTGCTGACAGTAGAGGATCTGTACAAAAGGGTGTTGTAGCGTTCCATACATCTTTCATTGATGGCTTTTTCTCCTTCAGCAGGGCGGTGATCGTTGATAAGACAGTGGTGGTACTTGGCTGAAATGGTCCATACACGGCGTTTTTTTTTTCTTTTTTCATCTTTCTTCCAACATATGGTTTGGACACGGCACTTGAATTACTTGAAGCGGTCTCGATTTGAAATGGAGAAATATCATTCTGCTGGTTTAAGTACGTGTTGTGTTTCCCATCTCTCTCATATATTTGTGTTTGTGAGTGTAAGCATAAATACATCACTATGTGTGTGAGTGTGTATATAAAAATTGCAGGTTGTGTATTTTCAAACGTTCATAAAAATAAATAAATATAAATTAAGTTACCCCCCTTACATATTCTTAACAGTTAATTTTCCAAATTGACTATAAGGGAGAGCGTTTCATGCATATTTACAAGGAAATTCACAACGCTCAATTACATTAATGTTTTTGTCTTAGCAATTCAACCCTGAAATGATCTTTGGATAAGATTAAAGTACCAGGAAAAAATTAAAGAAATAGCCAAAACTACGGCGTTTTTTCTTAATCAGTTTAATAAGAACACTAAGGAATTGTTCCATGAATTTGTGAGGATTAAAATAAAAGAGACATAATATGTTTAGATTATTCAATCAAAAATGATTTTATATATATATATATATATATATATATGAAGGGTGATTGAAAATTATCCCTCTATCTAATGTATGGTAAAATCTTGCGTCTAACTATAAATTTTACAGTCCATTATTGAGAGTCCATTATACACAAAACAGGAATATACCTTTCAAAAACTAAGTGTTAATACCTTTGGGAAAGGGTGTGAATCCTTCTCTTGTCCCTCCAGCTATGAGTAAATAGTAGGACAGACTAGGTTTTATAGCCTTGGATGGCAACTAGTCTAATAGAAGGACAACTCTGAATTCATATTCAGCCCTTCAAAAAGTGTGGATAGTTCTGCACAAAACCTTCACCACTATAATCAAAACTCATGTGCTGGTGTCGGGCTCTCACTCAGTTTCCTAGGAACTGATCTGATTGACCCTCATACATCAAATTCGACGGGAGAGTCGAGTGTATATATATATATATATATATATATATATATATATATATATATATATATATATTAAAGAAAAAACAAACCACTTTAAGGCTCCATTGTAATAATTTATTTCACCAGAGACCTTTTAAAGGACGCTGGATGCTCAGGATTTCATCCTATTTAGGACTACCCATACGGATTGACAAATTTCTCGTAACTTCCAATATTACTATTCCGTAAGATTTTAACGGCATTGATATTGCAATATATATATATATATATATATATATATATATATATATGTGTGTGTGTGTGTGTGTGTTTGTGTGCATATATTTTGTAATATCAAAACCGTTAAAAACATACAAATTGATAACACTGCAAGGTAGATTCCGATAACTATGTAGTCGCTGGTTGTGATATAGTTATTTTTCAAAGTTTATACTAATATAGAAAATATCAGTACATTAATGTAATTCACAAATGTTATGCTCTTAATTATTTCATCTCTTTACGCTGGTGCTAACCAGTGTGTTTTGACGGCATACAGCGAGGTTATTTTGACAGCGGGAAGTTTCGTTAATGTATAGTTGAATGATACTCAATCCCTAAATGAACAATTACAGGAAACACGATCATTGCAGTTGATGCTATCTACTAATATATATATAATAGCAAATTTTAGTCAGAAGTTCTAACATGAATGCGATAATAAAACAAATATTAAAGGGAATGGAGGCTTAATATACAACGTGAAATGAAAGGCCGGAAACTGAATCAGAAAAAGGTTTGGAAAGAAATATTCTTACATGAAGAGAAAAAAATGTGGTTTTGCACTCCTTATTAATATCATATTGTTCTACAAAAGAAGATAATATTGGCACAATTTTAACCAAGACACGCACATACACTTGCCTATGTAGATTTAAGTTTTGTTAAATTCAACCGAAAATGTGCTTAGTTTTTTTCAGTTTGTTGTACATTCAAAATAAAATTGTGCCAAAATTATGTTTGATTCTGCTTTTATTCTAGTTACATTATAGTCAAGAACTAAGTATTGTCAGCATGGAAAATAACATTCTCTTTACTATAAATTAATTTTGGAACAGTACAATTTAAAGCTATATGTCATGTGTAAAATGGTTCCAGTGTAAAAGAATTCAGTCATTATTTTATAGGCATTTTTATTTTTCACGGATATTAAATATTTTATTCCAGTTTTATAATACCATCTCTTGTAAGGAAACCTAACTTATTCTGTTTATGCTTCATAGCATATTACCCGTTTCTGTTGACCCTACTGAAGTTTGATCTGAAATGTTAATTGTATAATGTTCGTTCTACTTGACTCAAATTTATGAAGGTCTTAAGTATATTGATGAGAGAGAAGAATATTTTGATGAAAATTTTTTGTGGGAAATAACCGCTTTTTTATAATAAAGCTACGGTTTTATCGCTGTATGTATACACACACACACATATATATATATATATATATATATATATATATATATATATATACGGAACAGTGAGATAGAATTAAGGCCTGAGTGATATATACATAACGCTACTGAGATATGAATAAAAAAGCAGCGTGCCTTTGACCGTCAGCAGAATTTAAACCGACCGCTTGCACTGCTTAGACTACAGTTGTTCTAGTTGCTCTATTAAAGTGTTCTCTTTCATATATATATATATATATATATATATATATATATATATATATATATATATATATATATATGTGTGTGTGTGTGAGTGTGTATAAGAATAAATGGAGTATAACTCCACTGTCCGTAGCATTTAATTTTAAACAAAAGATACAGAGTAGAACTTTATATTACTTATTATAGGATATTAAAACATGTTAAAAACAACAACTTAGTCTCGGTTAAATTTTCATTTGAATAATATGTATAACATTTCTAAATATTTACAACATACATTTTCACATTCGCAATTCAGAAAATCCTCGTTGAAAATATCTCTACACATTTTTAAGAAATGAATAAACATAAAATGTTTGAAAAAAAAAATTTAAATTAAAATATTGAAAAGAAACCTTCATCAAGTTAATTATGAATACTCGACAAAAATTTTTAAATGCGTATAATAGATAGGATGAAATGCCAAGCTTTACTATAATAGTTTCTCTTTTTACTACTCGTGTCGTAAAAAACACTCCAGACTATACTAACGGATGTCTATTTGTGAGCAGGCACCACCTCAACACCTAAACTTAACCTGATTTTGTAAGTAACATATATTGCAAATTAAAGCCAACCACCAATAAACAAAATAGAATTTTCCTTAACCGTAACAACTCAAAACATTAAGATTGTCTATGCTTACAAATTAAATAAATTTCTTAAAAGTTATTCCTAGCATCGCTTGACAATGGAACAAAACTATGGATTATAGTTTTTATAATTAAATTTACTACTTTAGTTTCCGTTTTGAAACATCGAAATTTCTGTGTCAATATGTAATCATATTTTTAAAAAGGAAATTATATATAGCAGAAAAGAGAAAATATCATAATTAATTACAATATAACTAAAGACTTATAATAAGTAAAAATAAAATCTTTTTGGCAAGTGCAGTTTTGAATTTCACATTTGTGTTGGAAAACGAGTGTTGAAGGGTATATAGTCGTTGTTTCCATTTACCCGCGTAAATTCCAATATAAATTGCGATTGTTCTTGTTCTCTTTAGGGTAAATGGTTGAATGGTAGATTACATTAGAGGCTTTGCACCATTTCTACAATCACATTAGGTATCGATACTAGGTAAATTGTTGATACCATAGAATTTATTAAGAATAACGTTATTAGGGGAATCAATAATTTTATACATATTTTTTCTCTATTGAAGACTCTACTTAAGGGGTGGCTATTTTTAAGTGTTTATTTATATGTTTTAAGAATACTTGTCCAATGTTAATTCGGGATAACAAGGGGGTGATCCCTATTATATTTCTTTTTCCACGCTTATTAGCACTCTTATCTACCCTAGTTTTACTTGTAGTTTTCAAGTAAAATAGTTTAGTTTTTTAAAAAATGAGAAATAAGAATAAGCAGCTTCTAAAAGGGTGTACTTAAAATTGCACACTGGAAAAAAAAGAGTACTCGATATTTTTCCTGTGTATAATCTTAAGCAGATGCCTTTTGGAGATTCTTATTTCTTATAAAAGCACTGATATGGGTGGATTTTGAGGCCGGTATAGCAGAGCACCTTTTTGATTGAAGTAGTAAGATCTTGGAATATATAGGTCGCATCCTATTTTTCTCTATTCATTAAGTCTGATTATATATGAGGTGTCACCCAAAACGTGTGATCATGAACTTAACCTCACACCTAAAATCGGCTGTCTCCTGACAAAAAATACCTTCAGGCATATTCACTACAACAACGCTAGTTCGCTAATACAATTGTAATTCCACGTTGGAGTAGCACCACACATACGCAGTAATCTAAATTTTCTCTTATTTCAACCTAATCCAGTTTGTTACTTGTAAAGAGGATTGAATTCTGACATTCAGAATTCAGTTAACTGTAGATTTCGAAAGTCAACATTAATAGCTTTCAAGAAAAAGACATGACGCTAAAAATAATTTGCTATTGATATAGGCATACATGTGAACGTCAATATATATATATATATATATATATATATATATATATATATATATATAATTATGTGCTAAAGAAACAATAAATATGTGCGTAAACGTATGACTAAAGACATACGAGTAAAAAAAAAATGGAAACATAAAGAATAAAAATTTAAATACAAGCCTAAGATCCTACACCTAATACTCTAATAGTATTATTAGTAATTAAGATACGATGAAATCATATACGAAAACGAAATAATATCTAAGAGAAGAATTATATAAATACTTATTGCATAAATATTGAAAATAATTATGTATGTGAAAAAAATGAATTTTTCTTAACGTAAAGAAAATTAGAACTCTCAATTAAAAACGACAACCTAAGAAAACCATAAGCCAAATAACATATATGTATGTATATATATATTATATATATAAGCAGCTCCCATTTAACTGAGATAGATCTGTATACGAGGATAACAACATTCAGAAAACAGTCTGCCTACCATATGTGGTCCATATAACATCAGGACAATCTTCAAATGTGGTTCAACACGTCGCAGACAGCTCTTCCAAGTAAGACCACCCAACATATAGAACATCTCTAAGGAACGCGTGTGCGCCATCCCGAGTAGCTGTGTTATGAAATACAAAGGAGAAACGGGACGCAACATTAAGGTAAGACTGCAAGAACATCGTAAAGCGGTAACCCAGAAGAAAGAGAAAAATCAGGTGTATTTGTGCTCATATGGAGGGAAATATGTGATCACCGCCCCTTGTGGGATGAGGTTGGGAGCATCACTGGAAAATACGAAACCTTAAGGAATCAGAACATGTGTTAAGCCACAAAAATCCCCTGAGCCAACGAAGCATAGAAATGAATAAAATATGCGAACCAGTAATAAGGATAACTAGAGAAAAGCAATTAAAAACAACACAAATTTCAATATACGCTCTAGTAAAAAATCCAATCATGACAGAAAAATTGCAATATGAGCACTGGTAAAACAAAAAGAGCTGAGACAAAACGCTGTGAATACAGCAATGTAAAAACATGTCTTTATAACCACTCGGAATAATGTCATATATATATATATATATATATATATATATAATTGGTAATCCGTGTGGATAATTCCAGGGAGGATATAAATCCCGAGAGCTCAATGTAGTAAACAGAGCAAGTAATAATTAATTAACAAATAGGAGACTTCAGAAAGCCATGGTAATATTTTACATTTCGTGAAACCGATAGAATTCGGTTTCGCTTCGTCAGACCTTGCGGTTTCAAAAATAATTTCAGGAATCAACCGATAAACAAAATGAAAAACAAGATTAGCGGAAGTTGTGTAAAAAGCTAGTTAAAGAAAGTAGGAAGGGGAGGAGGGTGGTATATGTCTCTAGGAGATATGATGGTCGTGGTGTTGACCGCTCGTTTACCGGACAAGAGAAAGGAATAAAGACATAAAGAGATGTAGGGAACAGAAAAGAGGAATGGAGAAATCTGAGATCTTACACAAATCCCCATACCTACATACATACACATTTTTCTATATACACATATAATTACACTTACACATATGTGCTTCCATCCATACACACAGTCACATCCATCTACACATGTTTTCACGTAAATGTTACCACCCATATGTATGTATACACATACGTATACACCCATATTGTTCTATTTATCTATTTGTATTCATAAACACCTATGTACATATTTGACTATTACATTTTAAAATCAATACTTAGATAACATGTAATTCATATGCATTACTAATCATGTGGCTACAAAGAGGCACTTAAGAGTGTTTTCATCAAGTGACCCCAGATATATACACAACGCTTAATCTATGCCCCTACTTATGAGAGAACACAAAATAAAGCACACGAATCTCATGTACCTATTTACACAGTCGGGGATACACATCTGATGAAGCGAGGGTTATTTCCAGGAAGAATCATAGGTGACGTTTCTGTATATATATATATATATATATATATGCAATTCCTAAGTCATGCATAAGCACATATGCCTATCCCCATACATATGCGCAAATACATGTACACCATCCGAAACACAAGTTTGGTTTAATCTTCTTGAAAACTGATTTTACTTTATATAAATCGGATGTGGTTCTTAATGCTTGCATTTGAAGACACGTTGGTTTCGTCGATTAAGTAGTTCGTCAGCGTTTCATGTTTGATTATTAGAATATTTTCCTCAATGCATAGATCACATTGTTGGGAGTTCGGGCCTTACATAAGATCAAGCATTTTAACTGTGGAATTAAATCTGCATCAATGAGGTCCAATTAGTGTTTTGATAGGGCCGTCTGCTCTCTTAGAATTACATTATTGAAGGAATGGTGGTGACTGTAGAAACGTTGTTTCCAATTTCCAGCTGAAATTCCGAAGAAAACTATTTTCTGTTTACATTTTCCTTTAGAAAAAATCGTAGCTTCATATACCATATTTTCCGATATACAAATTCCGCCCACTAGACAAACGGCCTCAACTCAACAGCTACAGGCACGTTGGTTACCCTGTGATTCACTGTCATAAGATCTTAAGATATGGTGGTTTGGGGAATTGATTATATTTTCTACGTTGCCAACACATGGGTAACTGATTTTTGAAGATCTTTTGTTGAATATTTTCTTCAAAGTGTTGTTATTTAAAAAGTGTCTGTTAACTTTAAAACATATTTGCCAATGCTGATGTTGGATAACATGCAGAATGGTGGGTTAAAACATCCTTTTTCTATTTTAAGATTTGTGAAGTGTAACATTTATCAGATTATGTTCGTAATTTAACGCTTGCGTAAAAGTATATTTTTCTATGAGCCTGATTGTATGTGGGTTTATTTTCATTAGAAGTTTTGTTGCTACATGTAATTTATTGATTCTAGTATTGAGGATGGTAGGAATTTGATCTAAAATTGATTTGGGTGGTTACTCTGGACATTGATATATATGGGGATTTGATTTTATTTATGAAAGAGCTTGAAAGTGTCATTAGAAAGATTGAAGGTAATATATATGTGCATCATAACACATTAGGGTGGCTCGCCATCCGAACACTTCAAACCGGGACCGAAACTTGAACGATTTTGAATCAGCTGGAGATTATAACACATAGGCGAATTTTTGCCTATTTATTTTTTTTCATAAATATGACAGTGTCCTAGAAAACGCAATCATTATATATATATATATATATATATATATATATATATATATATATATATATATAAAAGAAGTTCATCCAACATATTTAGATCTGGGGAAGGTTCTTTGACACTAAATTATGCTGAAGTTTTGAAAATCTCAAAATTGGGCTCTGCCACACCCAATTCCTCAAGATTCTGAGATCCTTCCATGGTGGTAAGTTCAGAAAGCCTAGGTCAAAAAAAGTGGTTTGCTTCATCCAATCAATTTTGAAAATGGAGTCAAACAGGTAGATCTGGCTTCTACACTGTTTTCTATAGACTTTTTAATTATACTTCTTGATGAGTTCAGGGACAGCCATGATGGTATTATGATAAGTAAAAGTTCAATTGGCAAGCCTTTCAACATACGTAGGTTTGCAGCAAAGACAATGATCTTTTTTTTTTAGTTTAGTGCACAAACTTTTCTATGCCGATGACTGTGATCTGGTTGCACACACAATTCAGAACGCACATTGTGGCACCCTGCATTATTAGAAAAACTAAAAAGAAATATTCATAGAAATATGATTTAATTTTTATTCGGTTTATTAACCAGTTGTTAGTTATTTAGACGAAGAATAATTGAGTTTTGAGAATAATTTGTATTTAGGCGATCCTAAAGAAAGAAGAAGAAGGAAAAAAAAAAAAAAAAAAAAAATAAAAAAAAAAGAGAAAGGATAATAATAAAAACCCGGTCATAAGCGAAAAAACAGGTGTCAAGAGATATCTAGGCCAACGCGCCTGACCGAATTTCGAAATAATAGAAATTAAGAATAAGCCTAGAGATAATGAAAGAAAAAAAAAAAAAAAACAGACATGGTAAAAGTGGATGAACATAACACACGATTGATAAAAATATCGGTCAAAACATCTGGCCTACTTTTTGTGTCCACGGAATGATGGGAGCTCATTATCAATTTGGAGAAATGGGATTTTTAGAACAATGGAAAAAAAAATATTAATCGAAAAGGGGTGTCTTTTGGGATGAGAAGGTGACCGCTGGAATTGTATACAGATCCTGACCTGTTGAAGATTAGAACCCCCACGATGATAAAGTGAAGATATTTTCAATTCAGATAATTAAGATTTTGACTATCAGGTCTGAGCAAAAAACAAAGAAATGAAAACAATTGTTCTAGCTCACAGAGAGCGCCAGCGAGACGAGAAAAAATTCTTCCTGAAGTCACATCTAATTAGCGGCGGGCTGTTTTGACAAAAACCAAAAGGTGAGAAAGGCCGAGATTGTCATTTTCGTGCGTGCGAAAAAAGGCCAAATTGGATTTTGTTTTTTTTAACAAGGTGTTTCTTTCCCAGAACAAAGCCGGGATAGACCACGCCCGATTGAGACGTCACGAAGGACGGAGAGACGCCCAACCAGAATCTCATTAGCCGAAAGCGGTCACGTGATATGCGAAAAAGAGGAGAAAGGACGCTCGACCAGGACCCATTGGTCGAAAACGGTCACCTGACATACGAGAGACCGGGAGAGATGGGTATGCGCCCCCCCCCCCAGAGGCACTGTGGAGGAAGTAGGGGTGAAAATAAGAGCGATAATGGGAAATCAGAACTAATGCGACTTTTGGAATTATCAAGAAACCCTGACGCCGACAGACCCACCCCAGTTTGTTGCGGCGTCAATAAAAGCAGGACCCCAATCGACAGAAATGAGTTCAGCCCCGGAAGGCAGAGAGAAGAAGGGTTCAGAAAGTCGATGAGAAAGTTCACCCCCGGAGACGGCAGAGAGAAGAGTTCACCTTGGACGAGAAAGAGTTGCAGGACGGAAGAAGAAGAATTTAAGAGTTCGACCTGCAGTTGCGTCTAGAAGAAGTTGAAACCAGGCCAAAATAAATTCGTCTGAGGGTGGAAATTCGTCCAACCCAAATCGAAGTGAAGAAATTCGTCCAACTCAAGCCGAAGTGAATAAGCTCGTCCAACTCAAGCCGAAGAGAAGAATCAGCCGTGAACGACTGGTAGAGATTAGCGCCCAGTGTCGAAACCAAACCACACCCCGACATACAAAATTCTAGAGAGTAGGCAACTCGAAGTCTTTAAATTGTATGATAGAAGCTTGGTTCCACAGTCCACAAAACGGGTCGGGAAGTAAGAATAATTTTTATGTAACGAACATTAGATATAAATGGTTGTTACCCTTTTTTATCAGTAATTTTTTGCCTCGTGAGTTTTTTTTTTTTTTACTTGTGTGTTACCACCCCTGTTGAACCCAGCTGGCATACGGCCCCGACTCCTGTTTGATCCCGTCTGTCTAAGATCTAATCACAACGTGGGTAGGCAGACCGGAGATCAGTACAGTTACCCTAGTAACCAGGTGTTGGAAGCGAGTTGGGAACGGCGAGGTTGGTAATCATGTGGGTTCCAACCCTCTGGTTAGAACCAGAGGGTTGGAACGCCACACCTGGAGCAGGAGGAGCGAACAGCTGACGCCGCGGCAAAAACGTCACAACTGGTGCTGTCCGTGACAAGGATCGACCCTTGGGCAGCCACATCACGTCACGTCACAGTTGGAGCCGCGAACGAGATCGAACGACAGAGTCGACGCTGCGACCAAGGAGGGGCGACGTCACACATGTATCGACTATCAAGATCATGTAAGGCTTTTGGACTGTCCATCGGCCTTGACCAGACAAGGCGATGTATCAACCTGCCCGAGAAATACAGTATATAGACCCATCAATTTATGTTGATGGTAGTCGACTTGAGTTAGTAGATAAATTTACTTAACTTGGTAGAACCCTTAACCGCCACTGCTCCCTTGATGAGGAGCGTTACGAAGGCCTGCAATGCATTTGTAGCACTCAAGTTTCGTGTGTGGATTCAGAAGGTCATAAATACCAGATAAAAATTAAAATATATAATGTCTGCGTTATATCAATTTGCTATCGCAGACATCTGATAATACTGGGACGTTTTTATCAACGATGACTTCAGTCTGTGCTTGAAATCTACTGAATGTCGTCCACCCCCTGATATTGTTGTTCTACAGAAGACCAATTCACTCTCAGTGGAAGCAATTATACACAAATGCAGATTGCAATGGACACGTCATGGTATTCGTATGCCATGTGCCATATGAAATGAAATATGTCTGTTCAGACAGGTCTGCTGCATATGACGATTTCATATTGGCATATTTTGCAAGCCCGATCTGCATTTGAGTGTGCAATCCAGGTCTGGCGTGGCAAGGCATATAAAACGACAGATTGAAAGGAACGATTTTCAAGTCAACTTCCACCACCCTCAGATGATTTGTCATACCATATATATAATGCAAATCGATAACTGGCTTTATGAGACACTGTCGTTCACACAACAAATGAACTCGGTATGTCAGTGATGGTCAGACTCGCTTTGAGGATCGACAGCCAGTATACCTATGTGTTTGTGTGTGTATATATATATATATATAGAGAGAGATTGATTATATGTATATTTATATACAGCTTTGGTCCGAAAATTTTTACTACGACATGCAAGACGTCTTCCCCCCTCCACAATTTCTAAATGTCTTCATCTATGTTTACAATCTCACTTCTTTCACGATACTTACTACAAATAATAGATATGCCTTACCTTTTTATACCGATAAAAATATTAAATTTAACTTTATTTTCAGGAATACCAGCGAACATCGATGTATCAGAAAAAGATCGGCTTTTTAACAATACGATTTCCACTGGAAAATACACCAACTCAAAGATATCTATCGTTGAGAAATTCCAGTTTCTGTTTATTCCTCGGTTGGCTCTTGAAGGTTACAGGCGTCCCCGTAAATTCCGAATTTAAATCCTTTTTATGTGTGCATCATTTCTGTCACTTGTTAATAATTAATATTTAATAAATGTTTATCTTACTGATTACATTTGTACCTTTTCGATTGCCCGTGTTTTGTTAAATGACCTAATTCTTTTGCTCATATATATATATATATATATATATATATATATATATATATATATATATAACTTGTAAATCCTTAAATGAACCCTGATTCTTATGATTACATGAGAATCTAGAAATTATATGGCTCGCTGACAACATATATGTGTTAAATCAAAAGAGAGATTTAACTGCAATTTGCCGATAAATTCTAGATTTTACCTTACAATAAATAGACATTTTTTTAAATTAGGTAATGCCATTTCTTATATCCATAATTTATAAGTAAAGAATGGTCCAGCCTCTACGAGTAATTATGTTATTTTATTTACTCAGATTTAATTCAGATTTAGTTTCACTTAATTTTCTTAATATCTTATATAGATGTTCCACATGTTTAATTTTGTCAATAGTTTCCTTCAAAAATCTTCCTGAATATGATTTTTATAAAGTTTTCTGTTGAAATTAACTTGACATCTGATTATCCAAATATCCCTCCAAATACCCACTCCCCTTTGAAGATTGAACATGTCATATTTGTCTAAATCACGATATATTTGTTATTAAATGTTTTCAGCATTTGTCAATGATGATCTAAGTTCCGGTTTATCATGTGAAAAAATAACTCCTCCATCCTCTGTGCTTAGTTTTCTATTTAGCGTAAATCTGACACTTAACTGGCCGATCAAGACAAACCCAGAAGTCTATGTCTAATCTTGGCTTCTGTTTTCTACCCCACGTTTATCTTTCAGAAAAGCGGTAACACTGATTTTCTTTTTTTCTTTTTTTTGTTTAATTTCTTAAAAATAATTTAACCACCAGTTATTTACCATCGCAAGAAGTGGCACTAACTGTCGAAACATGAAAGCTATTGTGTAGCGATTTCAACATGTTTTTTTCAATCTCTTATAATAATAATATATTGCTCTACTTCGTATTGAGCTCTTGCTTTCTCTCATTTGGATATATATATATATATATATATATATGAGAGAGATATCAAATATTCCACGGCAATAAAGCTAGATATAACAAAGGGTTAGAACACAGCAACAATAATGTGAAATTTGAGTAAGAAATAGCAACAAAGATAAAAATAAGCTAAAACAACGCATAATATGGTTCAACGCGTCATATCACAGTAATGTCAAACCAATGTTAGTAAAATATTACTGAATATACTTGACAAACATTTTGGTCTTTCTCTAAAACTAAAAGATTTTCAACAAAAATAATATTAAGGTAAGCTATAGCTATACGAAAACATAGATAATTACAGATCTCGGCATACCAATGACGTATTAAACAAGCTTCCAATAAAAGACTAAAAATAAACCTACTAAAAATCAATTCAGTTGCCGCCAAAACGTAATCTGGTCATTATATGGCCATTGCATGTCTTAAGGCATTATATAGAGAGGTCGGATCAATTCAGGCGATGACGTTAAATATTACTTTGGATCCACCGAGAACAGCTAGAAATCGCGTGTTTAACACCACAAATTGAAACTGAGCGGTATCAAATACAAACCCGGTCAAAATAATGTCTAATGGAGCTGAACATTATTTTTATGTTTAGATGCATTTAAACTGATCAAATTTTATTTCAGAGAACAATAAAATTAAATTTTGTTTGATTAAAACCCTGCTAACATGGAAGTACCCAAGAATCATTTGAGGCACATAATGCTTTATGAGTTCAAGAAAGGAAACTCAGCAGCCAAAGCGGCTAGAAACATTCACTCAGTTTATGGAGAGGAATGTGAATGATGAAAGAACTTGCAGAAGATGGTTTGCAAAATTCAGAGGTGGAGATTTCACCCTTGAAGATGAAGATCGAACCGGACGTCCAGTTGAGTTTGATGAAAAGCTTCTTGAAGCAGCCCTTGAAGAAAATCCTGCTTTATCAGTTGAGGAATTGGCAGTGGTTCTCAGTTCAAACCATACAACTGTTCATCGTCATCTTCAACAACTTGGAAAAGTTCCTAAACTTGGAAAATGGGTGCCTCATGAATTGTCTGAAAACAACCTCAAATCCTGAGTTGACATCTGCTCTTCTCTCCATTCTCGCCAACTTGTTTCACCTTTTTTGGATAGACTTGTGACTGGCGACGAAAAATGGATCTTTTATCGAAATGTTAAGCGTCGTAGACAGTGGCTTGGTAAAGGGAAGGACCCCAGCCACAGCCGAGAAGGGAACTTCATGGGCAAAAGGTTCTTCTTTCAATCTGGTGGGATCGCCAAGGAATAATCCACTTTGAATTCTTACCACCTAATGCAACAATTAATGCTCAAATATACTGTCAGCAATTAGAGCGTTTGAACCAAGCTTTGAGGAAAAAAGAAAAGACCTGCTCTAGTGAATCGAAAAGGGTGATGTTTCATCAGGACAATGCGCGACCCCACACAGCAAGAATCACGTCACAAAAGATCGAAGAACTTGGTTGGGAGAAAATTCCTCATCCACCTTATTCTCCTGATCTTGCTCCTTCAGACTACCATTTGTTTCAAAAGCTTACAGAATCATTTGGAAGAAACAGCTTTTGTAACACAGGAAGAGGTTAAAACTGACATTTGTGAGTTCTTCGAATCAAAGCCAAAAGAATTTTACAGTAATGGAATTAGTAAGCTTGTTAATAGATGGAAGGAAGTCATAGATAATCAGGGAAAATACATTGTTGATTGAATCTGTAATTAAATGTAACATTTGGTCACTTGTTTTCTTTATTCAAAATTCGGACAGAACTTATGGGATGACCTGATATATATATATATATATATATATATATATATATATATATATATATATATATATTAATATATATAAAATATTATTTTTTTTTTTTTTTTAAAAATTCATGTTATAATAATTCTTGTGGATATGAAAACAAATTTTTTTTATGTAATGATGATCAAAAATTTTTAATATGAATGTTATAAATAAATTATTTTAAATTTCACATTTCATTACCCAATTTGTTTTTTTTACCCATGCTGTCCTCAAATTCCATTGAAACAAAAATCAAATTGGTTAATCCAGTGAAGAATGGAAATTTTCAGAAAATAAAAGTAATGGAGATAAAATGAAAATTCAGAGGGAAATCATAAAATAACAGATTAAAAGAAAATCATTACATTGGCAAAAAACTTTTTGAAGTTTCCTCATGTTTTCAAAAAAAGGAAAGTTTAAAATTCCAACCAATTTTTTTAAGGCTTTTAAAAAAATCTTCAACAAATGGAAAATTTTCAAATATATTTCACATTTTTTAAATAGTCTTGCTAATGTAAATAATATGTTTTTTCTCATAAATTTTTTCTAAGAAATTTTTTTGACAAAACTACATTTGAAAAATACAAAATTTTTTATTTTAAAATATTATTTGCAACATCAAAATAATATTAAAACATTTAAAAATATATGATTAAATTATAATAAATTATAAAATTTTTTTATTTTTTTAACAAAGCGTTGAAAAATCTGAAATGATAAAAATCATTCAAAGGTGATGTTTCATCAACAATTATATTTAATACAATTTTTTTTTTTAAATTTTTATTCTTTTATATTTATTGAAATTATTCAATTATTTCTTGACAGCTTGAATAAAGTTTTTTATTTTAATTATCTATTGAATGATCATGATGAACATTTTATAAAAAAATTTCAAAACTGACAATTGTTCTTAATTTAATGTTAACATTTCAATTAAAAAAAAAGAAATATAGATCCAAATATAAAGAAAACAAAGTTTTTTATTTTATCTTTAAATTTTTGAATTTTGAAAAAAAAAAAATGTTAAAAAAAAATTTTAATGGTTTTTTTTATTAAAAAATTTTTTTTTTTTTTAAAATTTTTTTTAAAAAATATTTACAATATGCAAATAATGTTTATATTTAAATTAGTCGGTGGAGAAATATATATATATTTCTTTATATATATATAAATAAATATAATAAAATATATTATATATATAATATATTTATATATATATATATACACTGATTATATATTTATATAATTTAAATTTTGGGGATTAAATATTTAATTTTTTCTTATTAATTCTGATTAAAAAAAAAATAAATTCAAATTAAAAAACTTAAAAAAGTTTAGTTAAAAAAGAAATTTCTATCCAAAAATAGATCTTCATGAAAAGGAAGAAAAAAAATTATATTGTAGGTATTATGGGTTAATTTTAAATACGTAAAATAGTATATTTTTCTATTATATAAATTTATATAAACAATTAATGTATTGATTATATAAAAAAATAAATTAAAAATGAAGGCTGAAAACAAAGGTTAAAATTCATTTCTTAATCAGGTCTAATTTCTGTTTATTAAATTTTTTTTTTAAAAAATTTTTTTTTTAAACCCTTTTTATTTTTTGTTTAAAAAATAATTTTATTACAACATAAGTTTTAATAAATTAAAACGTTAACTTTTAATTTTTTTTCAAAATCCTTTATTTATTTTTTTCATATTTTTTTTTTTTTTTACAAAACATTTTTTTCTTCTTCAAAAAAATGCAATAAAATAATTTATTTGTTATTTTCGAAAAATAACTGAAATACAAACACAAGTATTTTTTTTTTCAAAGTTTAATTGATTCTGCAAATTTATTATTAAATATAAAAATTATTGGCAAAGAATTAAAAATTTTTCCCTATTTTCTTTTAATTTGTTTCAATATTAAACATTTTGAAATTTTTTATGGCCGATTTTTTTTTTTTTCATATTTAAATTTTTATTTTTAATATATATATATAAATAAATTATAATATAATATATAAGTATAAAACAGAAAAGTTTTTTTGTTCATGCCAAATATTTTTAACATTGTCTGAAAAATTAGTATTGAACATCATAAATGAATATTTTTAATTGAAAATTTTTTAAAAAAAATTAAAAAAAAAATTTTTTCTAATTTTTTAAATATAAAAAATTTTTTTTTTTTTTTTTTTGTAATTTTTTTTTTCATCAAATTTTTTATTACATTTTATTTAGATTTCACTTTTTTTTTTTTTCAAATTTTTTTTGAAATTTTAACGTTTTAAAAAAAAAATAATTCTCTCTTCAAATTGAATAAAGGCCATTTGTTTTAAATTCAAAAAAATTTTTTTTTATTAAAATTAAAATTTTTTTAAATTTTATTTTTCATTCATATTGATCGTTTTTTGTTTTCATTTTAATGTTAAATTGCCAAATCAGTTCATAATTCGAAACAAAAATGAATTATTTGTTTTTCAATTTTTTTTTTTTTTTTTTTAATAAATTTAAATTAATCAAGAATATTAAAAATTTTTTTTTCATATTTTTTTAATTTTTTTTTTTTTTTTTTTTTTTATTTTTTAAATATAATTTAAATAAAAATTTTTTTTCTAAAAAAAAAATTTCTTTTAGATTTTTTATTTCCAGCCATGATTTTATTTTAAAAAAAATTTTGTCAAATTTTTTACATACAAATCAAAAAAAAAAATATTTTTATTTATTTTCTCAATATAAATTTTTTTTTATTTTTTAATTTTAAAAACAATAATACCAATTGAATGTTTATATGAAAGGATTTTTTTTTAAATTAAAAATGAAATTTCAAAAAATTTATTTTTAAGATTTCTAAATTGCATGAAAAAATTTAAAAATTTTTGAATATCTAAAAATTTCGGAAAATTTAAATCATTTTTTATATGATTAATAATATTCTTTTAAAATAAATAAACAAGTCAATTATTAAAAATAGAATAATTATTTTGAAAACTTGTGTCTTTTGATTTTTTTCTGAAAATGATCCTTTTTTAAAATCCTTTCATTAAAAAAGAAAAATATTTTAAAATATTGTGTCAAAAATCATATCAAAACAAAATTTAAAAAAAAAAAAAATTTTTTTTTTTTGTTTTTAAAACCATCCTTATTTATAATAAAAAAATTAATTTTATTTTCAGGTTTGGTAATTTCACTTAAATCATTCACTTTTATCATTTTTTTTTCTTTTATAAAATCACTTTAATTTGAATTTTAAAGATTTTTTTTTTTAACTATTCAAAAATGGAAAATGAAGTATTAAATATTTTAAAATTTGGTTGAAATATTGATATTCTTACCATCCTGAAAACAAAAAAATTCTTAACAAATTTTGTATTTATTCGAAAAATTTGATGTAAACAAAAAGAATAATTTCAATGTTTTTTCATTAGTCATATGTTTATGATTTTACGTGAAAATTTTACATATTTTATTGTGAAGAAAATTTTTTAATTAGACAAGGATAAATATTTGTTGGAACTAAATAACAGCATAGTTTTAAAACTTTTTTTTATGTAATGGAGGCAAACAAATTTTAATCAATGACGGAAGCCACAAGTTTTATTTAGTTTTCAATTTTTTATTATATTAAAATTTTTTTTATTTAATTGGAATTAATTATTACATTTTAACCTTAAAATTTAAAAATAAATTATAAAATAAATTTGAAAATATATATATATTTTAAAAATTTTAAAGCTATAAAAAAAAAAAAAAAAAAAAAAAAAATTTATATATATATATATAAATATATTTTTTTTTTATTTTTTTTACTATAACAAAAATTATTTTTTGATAAAATTAATTTATCATGAAGATAAAAATTTAAATAAAAAAAAAATCCCAGAATAATTTTAATTTAAAAAAATAATAATTTGTTTTTTTTTTTGTAAAAAATTTTTTTTATATAATTAATATGCCAAAAACGAACTTTTGAAGAAAATTTATTCATCTTCAATCAATTTTAATTTAAATCATTTTTTCATTCATTGTTTTATTGAATATATAAAATTAAATATGAAAAAAAAAAAAATTTCATTTTTTCTATAAATTTAAAAAGTTGTTTGTCTGAGATTTTTATATATATATATTATATATATATATATATATATATTTTTATATGTAGTTTTTAAAAAAAATCAGAAATTTATATTCATTTGAAAAATGTCTAAATGTAAAAATATTTTAAAAAATTAAACATAAAAATCAAATTTTAAAATTTTTCAAAAAAATAAGGAAAATAAAAAATTAATTCCAAATATCATGTTCAATATAATTATTTTTTAAAATTTTATATTTTAATTATTATATATATATTTTAAAAAAATTTATTTTCTTCCTATCAAAAATACATTGAATAAATATAATTTTTCATCAAATATTATTATAATAATAGATATAATTATCCAAATTAAAATAGTAAAAAAAAAAATATTTTCATTAGTTTTTGGTTCCCTTTAAAAAAATTTTTTAAAAAATTTAAAATTACATGAATTTGTTACATTTTAATTAATGAACATTTTATTTTCAGAACGGAAATTTTCTTAAATTGTCCAAGATTAGATTTTTATAGTTTAATTATTTTTTGGTTGAAAAATTTTCTTTTAGCTCTTTTAATTAAATAGGTACCTCCACGAAATCGCTAAAAAAAGAGCATAGCATGATGAAAAAAAGACGCCAAACTTGACGAAAACAAAATTTTATCGTCTAAATGTTTATGTTATTATTAAGAGGAAAGATCAAAGTATTTTTGGGGTATTTTTTTACATTTTTTAATCGTTCCTAGCACGTCCGAAATTTTCGTTAAAAATCTTTTTTTTTTTTTTTTTTGATCAGAAAATTGACAAAATTGACCATTTTTTTTCCATTTTATAAAAAATGAAAAAATCTCACTTTGAAATTTTTTAAATATCAATTATCATTTTTTCAAAACTTATTTTAAGAAAATCAGAAATTATAATGTTTATTTAAAATATTTTGAACCAAACTTAATGTAGCTTCTGCGCCGAAAAGATGTAATTTGAAAAAAAAAACAAAGCAGGTCATAAACTTTCGCGTCACTTGACAGGTGATGAATGACATATTGACGCATTCCGTGAGGCTAATTTGTTCTACGGAAGAAGAAAAGTGAAATAATTTACATTTAAGTGAACAAATTATTTACCTCGTTATTTTTAAGAAAACTTTCAGCGCTCTAATTTTTTTTTTTTTGTACTTAGCTTTCACCTTTACGTTTACGATGCTTTATGGAAAATATATTATAAAGAAATTAAAATAAGACTGTTAAGAGTGAGATTAAATTTCATATTTCAAAGAAAGGTATCTAATTAATTTATAGGTACCTTTCTTATGAAATTTTATCAGAATTGTACATAAAATACTATAATTTTATGTACATTTATTACATTTTACTGTGTTATTTGTATTTCCATTCATTTTATTATTAATTTTGATATTTCATTTATGGAAAAATGTCATAACTGAGATTAAATATAAAAATAAGATCATATAAATTTCATAAGATGATACTGATACTTGTAGGTACCCTTCTCAGTTGAAATTGAAAAATCAAATTAACTTCTCCACACGTGTTTCGCAAAAAGTAAAAGGCCTTAACAGCGGAGAACAATGCTTAACTCAAATAACGCAACTTAATTGTATTCTGGTTGGTCTTCCGTACTTTATAATTACAGCTCGATTATAAACACAAAATTACATTTCTTAATTACTGGGGATCTTCTGATTAGTCAAAATGATACAATTTACAACGCGCTAAAAAAAAAAAAATCTATCTATCTCATAAGGACATTTTTTTTGCTTTCAGAAAATATTGTCGATATTAGGAAACCCGATGCGGCTTTTAACTAATTTTATAATATTTTAACAACTTAAATGTAAAAATCTATTATAATTAAAACAAAAAACAAATAATTGTATTTAAAAATTCATTTTTCATCATTAAAAGACTTTTTGCTTTCAGAAAATATTGTCCATATTCATAAAAAATATTTCAACTAAAAAAAATAAAATAATAATTTCGATCATTTGAAATTAAATAATATCTTTGTTTTATTGAAGTTTTGTATATGTTACAAAAAACGTCAAAATTGATTTTTTACTAGTTCGGCTGATCCAAAGATAAAAAAAATTAAAAAAAAATTTGGTTTTCCTTCCTAACAAGCATGATTTTGCATTTGACTCTTTTTCAAAGCCTTTTTTTTTAGTGCTTTTAACTTAGTACCTTCCAAACATTCTCATGTCTGAGCTTTGAGCATTAACAGTAACATCCTTCTCAAAAGAAATGTCCTAACAGATTTCGCTGTGTGACACGAATTTCTAAATACAGCTGGTTTTTAATTGTAAAATTAGTTATGTTTCTTCAATATCTCTTTGTATACAGTTGCGTGAATTTTAACGTGTAGCCTGACAAGACGTCCTTTACCAGTAGCTGAAATCATTCCAAACACCATCACACTTCCTCCTCCAAATTTAACGCTGCTTTTAATGACCTAAGGCGAATATCGTTCCTTAGGACTGCGTCTAACGAACCTTCTCCCTTCACAACGGAACATGTTAAACTTTGACTCATCGCTGAAATGAACACAATCCCGCTGTTCTTCTGTCCATATGACATTTTCAGTGGCAAATTTCAATCGGCTCATTTAATTCTTTTCAGAAATGTAAGGCTTCGTAGAGGCTACTCGGCTCTTCAAATTTATTTCATTAAGTCTTCGGGAAATAGTTTCCTTTGATATTTTAATGCCAAGGTTAGCATTAGCTCTTTTAGAGATAGCGGATGCTGTCGCAAATCGATCCTTTTTTGATTCATTACCAATTCCTAGGCCAGCCAGGTGGTTTCTTGGCTTCACATGACCCAGTTTCCTCAAGTTTTCTTAAAATACTATGGATAATACTTAGATTTCCCCAGTCTTTGAAATATACCAATCGAGGGTTTATCTTCATTACGTAACTTGACTATCAGTTTTCTAAGTTCCAATGACGTCACAATTTTTTTTTCGCCATTTTTACAATGCAAGATCCAGTAAAGAGTCGGTGTAATTTTGTAAAATACCCTATTTTATATTCTTAGACTAAAAAAATTTCAATAATGCAAAATAATTATTAAATTTTATGCATTTTGTTAATCGTTCTGATGTTTTGAATCATCTATTTTTTTCGAATGTTATATAATTTTTGGAATTATATAATTTACAGTTATCACCTTATTTTACCTTGCTAAAATCTTCTTTGAATCTTTAAAATAAAAAGTTATTTCATCCTTCTGATCTTTAAGCTCGCTAGTGTATATATATATTTGTACGCGCACACATTTTTTTGATAATTTATGTATATATGAATTTTATAATAGATGAATTTATATATAAATATCTAACTATATGCTTTTATAATATGCGTGTATTGAACACGATATTGATGAATTTTTTCAAAAACCTTATTTTAAAGATTTCAAACAGTTAAATACTTACCTTTTCATTATTGTATATTAGAACAGGAAAGTATCTGGTGGATATATATCAATGTGTGCGCGTGTATATATATATATATATATATATATATATATATATATATATATATATATATACAAAACAAATAAAAGTGTGTGTGTGTGCGTGTTTATGTATGGGGTGGGTGGATCAATCATTTAGTATTTCAATGTCAGACGAATAAGATTTTTTTTTCTCGTGATACAATGCTAACGCATTTTTTTTTCAAAATCCAGTCCTTAACTAGTGAAAACTCGAGTGGATCGAAAGGAATACAGAGCGCTAAAATTCGGTCCGCCTTGTCTGGGGGAGTTGCTGATAGTTTGTCCGTGTTGGCAAGTAATCGCATTCATGGATCAATTAACCTATTGTATATTCTTATGCATAAAAATACAACCGCATTATCTAGCAGTGTTATTTAATATAGCCTTATTACTTATTCATTTTATTAAATTATGATGCATAATTATGATTCAAAATGTGTATACACATATTTATACGGATATATGGAGGCAATTTTTTTATTATTGATAATTATCCAGAGTAAAAAAAAAATCGTTTATGCTAAGGTCGTTAAATTATAATGCAAATATTCCCCCTCTCTCTCTCTCTGTATATATATATATATATATATATATATATATATCCAAAGCATTTTATGAATTCATATTTGGTTTTTCATTTGAAATCGAAGTTTGTTTTGTTTTATGGCATATCAACCTCAATGAAAGATTTTTATTGCTAGTAATATGTTTTTTTTGAAAAATCTATTGCTACTAATATTAATCCCCAAAAATGTATTGTTAGTAATATTTTTTTCTTCAAAAATGTATTACTGGTAATGTTTCTGTTTTCAAACATGTATTTCTGGTAATATTTTTTTTCTTTCAAAAATTCATTGCTGGTAATATTTTTACAAAAATATACTGCTGATATTAAAACTTATTGTTACGTTTTGACTCCAGTTTAGGAGTTGACTATTTGCTCATAACTGGGACCATAACAGGTGCTACCACTCCGGAAGAGGGTGGACCTGGGAACACCGGCAATTAATAGGTGGTTGCACGCTCATCAAAATGTTCTGACCAGAGGCCTTGCTGTTGAATGTAGTTTATCGTCTTACCCAGGACGCGGATGTAGTTTATCGTCATACCCAGGACGCGGATGTAGTTTATCGTCATACCCAGGAAGGGTTTCAATCGAAGAGTTGAATGTGCTGGCTATACCGATCTCTACAAGTAAAAATCAATTTTAAAAAAAAGTAATGTAATGTAAAAATAAAAATGAAGTAATGATTTTCAATTACGATAGTATAGAAGGCAAAACAATTTCTTATAAACACTTATTGTTCTATATATTGCATGTTTACTTGTAAAAAAGAAAAAAAAAACTGATTTTTCGCTTCTTTATTTGGTCTAGTTTCAAGGACGATCACTCAACATGAACGACTTTGTAGCTTGGTGAGTACTGACCGAACAGAGAACATTATTATCACCTCTAGCAAGGTTATATTCTGCAGTTTGCCAATCTATTTATTCCCTTTAGTGGCCTTCAATAACTTTCAGTTATCGGATTTTGTATAGTAATATATTTGGAAACTTATCTCTGGCAACCAAAGAATAATTTATTTGGACAGAAATAAAAAGATATTGACAAAAAACCTTTCATTTTCAGATGTAAACCTTATTTTTCGCTTTTCAAATTGAGATAATCTGTCATTGTCGTGTTTACTGTATTTCATTGAGTTGACATCTGTAAACATATTAGTCGTAAGATTCTAATATAGACTAATGGTTAGTTTTGTTTCGTGTTGTGATGCAAATATCCAAAATAGTTTCTTCTGTCACTGTATATACTGATTAAAATTTCTGCATGACTGATATTTGCTGTCAAGAACACATAATATATATTTTCAGCAATACAACTAGACGATAATAACATTTACTTTTTTCCTAACTTTTATAACTCTCATAATTGACGCAGAATGATGGCTGCTACCAGAGTATTCAGAACATTTTAATAATCCTAAATTGACGACAGAGTTTGTTTTATTCCGATTATTAACAACGGGTCAGAATATTTTCTAATTTCTATCCCAAGATTTTCATTTAAATTTGTTAAAGAAAATTATGCATCACCCTTAATTAAAATATTTCCTTCAAAGCGTCCATCTTGATTACCATTACGTGTAATTAAATGATTGACCTTGAATTTAACACTAAATTGAGTGCATGTAGGAATTTGAATTATTCAAATTTGTTTATAAAATCTGAGACATTATTCTGAGGTCAATTTGCGCCAAATAAATTTAAATAAGTCTTTGGAATACATTTGAAACACGTACATTATTAAGGTGGATGGTTTTATTATCATAAACCTCAAAACATTCATTAAGTCTCAGAAGTGTATAAAAATAGTGACAAAAATTATAGGGATAGAAGAATAATCAAACCGCGTTCACTATTTCATTCTAGCACTGACTGTGTTTAACCCTTATATAATTAGGCAATGGTTCGACATCGCTTATCGATCTCTTCTCTTCAGATTTTATTGAGGTTTAATTTTAAACGCTAGCTAATTTTGATCCTGAATATAAATATTCGAATTTAAGATCAGAGACGTGAGAAGAATTACTAAAATTGGTCCTGATTTAATAGTGTCGAAAATTCCGCAAAACTTAGAAGTAGACATTTCGAAATCTATCTTCCTAAAAAATAAATTAGACGCATAGATTCCCAGGTAACATAGTAAGGTTGCAAAAACAAAAAAAGATACTCCTCACGACGAAGCAGCACCTATGAATGATTAACAACAGCAGTTTCGTCTATTAACAGCGGCTCTTATAAGCCCGAATTAAAATCGCACTTTGACCAGCCGCAGTGCTACCACCACTCATGGGAGTGTTCACCGTTGACAACTTTTTGTGACAATTGCGACTATTTATAATTTATTAAAAAAACGATTTCATAATTGTTAAAAGTATATTCAAAACACAAGACAGTAACAATTATCAATCCCATATGATTATTAAACTACGAATAAAATATGGTGCATAATGTTACTATATTTAAGGAAAATGATTTTTTCATTTACATGTGTCGATATGAAGATTGATGCATTGTCACAAGCGACTTGATCCAACCTTGCACCTTTTCAATAGAAGCGACACCTGTAGGGAACCACGTCCAAGATGAATATCATTTTAGTAGCCCATAAAATTTACTATTTTTAAGCATCAAGATCGGGATTATACAGTGGTTATGGTAAGGCATCAAAAGCAAAATTCCGAAGCCACACCGTTGTTAGCTTGATCGTATTGTGTTATTGCTATTCAGGAAGATCCAATTATTATACAAACGCCTGGTTCAACTGAACGAAGTATTACACATTTGGTAACAAGAGTTACCATGAATTTCTTTGATGATTTATTTAATATTCCCATGGTTGGCGACAATGTATATTTCTAGATCAGGGATTGAAACTTTCTCGTAGGTGCCACGCGATGAATCACTTGAGAACATGCGCTCTCAAAATTCACCAACTCTCAAATTATCGTTGGAAAATCTAGAAAGAAATGCCTATGCACCGGAGTTTGTATATTTCAATCAGTTGATTTAGAACAGAATGAGATTATATAATTCTATATCGCGACTTTTCAAATTTCAAGGACCGACAATTTTGGAAGGCTAATGTCCAGTGCAATATTATGATGTTTGCGTGATCTACCATCTTGAATAAAAACAACAGTTTTATTTCGGACGGTTAATATGGACGTTATACATAAGATTCCCCCTTTAGGTACGTAGGCTTATTATCAAAAAGCTTACTGTTTACTTCGCATTAAATATTTACGATACACAACAAAATGTTCTCAAGGGAATTTCTCTTGGAGTTTTGCCCATGAAACGCAAAAATCTATTTACATCTTACACGTCTTTGTTTACCTAATATTCATGATAGGACTTCTTTGTAACTTCACATATACATGCGTTCGATATTGAACAGTTCTATTTTGTTTTGCTTATTACTGCAGGTTCCTTATTGCTTTATGGATTTAGTTTTTATAATTTACTTTTAGAAAAAAAAATCCGGTCTATTTTACCTGCAGAGTCACGTTGCTCGCGTTACTAGTATCGTCGCTATTTTAAATGATAATATCACCTGGAAATGGACGTCAAACTATTCCAACATTCGTAACTTAACGAGCTGTATGTGGTTTATTTAAGTTTGTTCTTTGGTCCTGTTTTACTTATAAAGCATAAAAGAACCCGCAATATTAAGGTCTGAAGTAACAACAGTGATGCGAATGAAAGCAGTAGAACAAGATTTTTCTATCATAGAGTTCTGGAAATGATCATTTCATTTACAAGGTTACTGAAGCAGCGAAGGAAACGTACAACAGCAGTTAAATGAAAGGTACATAAATTTATATAAGACAGCTATTGAAAAGGCGAAAGAATAAGCCACATATCAGAATTCATGTATTTTAACGACATATCAGCTCCTTATGGGTGATTTAATACAGAAAATTAATTTTCTTGGGAGCTTTGAAGTAATAAAAATATGATATATGTTATTCGGCTTTCACATTTAAATACATGGTAAATGATAATCAGCTTTTGTGCATACACATGTTTGTGTAGACATGATTACCAGAGGTGGTGATATTTGTGCGTTTTATGTTGCAATTTTATTGAATTTGTATGTTGGAATACATTTTGATTTATTTAAGAAATTGTAAAATATTATATGGATTAATGGCATGAAGAGTCATTTCCTGATGGTTGTTTGATTGATTTTGTTTGCACATCATTTATGTTATTTAATACTGCACTATGATATTTAATAATGCACATCATTTATGTTATTTAATAATGCACATCATTTATGTTATTTAATACTGAAATTTAAATATTTTGAACATAATGATATGGCTTCAACTATCTCTATCATATATATATATATATATATATATATATATTTAATAATGCACATCATTTATGTTATTTAATACTGAAATTTAAATATTTTGAACATAATGATATGGCTTCAACTATCTCTATCACACATATATATATATATATATATATATATATATATATATATATATATATATATTGCACTCGTACTCGACTCTCCTGTCGAATTCGACGTATAAGTGTCAAGCAGATCAGTTCCTAGGAAACCAACAGCCCGAAACAGCACATGAGATTTCATTATAGTGGTGAAGGTTTCGTGCAGGACCATCCACACTTGTTGAAGGGCCGAATACAGAGAACCTGGTGCACTACGTGCCACAAGGTCCCCAAATGACCCTAACTGCCTTGTTTAGTAATCTTTTTCGCGAACTGCCTTGTTTAGTAATCTTTTTCATGAATTATCTTAAACTTTATCATCGACTAACTTGTTTAATAATCTTACTCCTTTATTTTAGTGTACTTAGATAATTTTGCCTATATTGGCAAAGAAAGAAACCCTTTGTTTCTATCCCAGGTAGTGGAATATTTGTATATCTTTGCAGTGTGCATCATTCTTTTCGTATTTATTAAGACTTTTATGCTATGCTCTATCGATTGTTTGTTTGCACGGCATTCTGTCCATGTTCTATCTTCTTTATCAAAGCCACTTTTTGTTCTATTTATTATGTATATTATTTCTTCACTTTGACATATTGTCCTGGGTAAGATGATAAACTACGTCAGGGTATCAAGGCCTCAGATCGGACGATTTTACGTTTTGAAGAGCGAGGAACCACCGTTTAATTGCTGTTCTTCCCAGATTCACCTTGACTCAGAGCGGGATCATCTGTTGTAGAAACGCTATAGTTAGAGCACCCCCAGATAACATGATCCAATAAATAAATAAATTTTCACCAAAAACACTGATTTATTTACTGCTGACTTTGATCCGTCTTAATGAAACACCCTTATATATAAGACGTCCTAATGAAATATCATTTATAGTATGATGAATGTCTGAAGTATTCAATACAGCTCAATTTGAAACAATATGAATAATCTCCAAAGACTTTTTTTCCTAACTAGTCAGCAAAATTATCCGAGTATGAACACAAACTTCTTGGACACCCATTGAAAACCAAACTTGATAACCGTTTTCAATAAATATGACAGATGTGAATAGATTTGTTGGTAACAGGATTTGATGATATAGAGAAGATCCCAACATGCAAATTTCAGATACATTAATCATCTGAGAAATCTCACTGCCAGCCATCAGCATGGCTGATGCTAACCTCCATGAAAGTGAAACGTTGCAGCTTCTCGAGCTAACGTTATTAATTGACATGAAATGGAAAACTATATTGAATCAGCTGTTAAGAAAGTTGGTTCACTCTGTCATGCAAATCAATTTTCCTCTCCAGAATCTATATTACATATCTGTAAGTCAACCATTCATCTAAGTATTGAATATTGCTGCTACATATTGTCCGGTTCCACTGCTATTTAACGGGAGCTTCTTAATAAAATCCAACGGGAAATCAGCAATATTACTGAACCTGATCTGGCAACTCAGCTTCATTCCATTTTCCACCGCTCTATGGTTGTCTTTATGCGTATTTTCTATAAATACTTTCATGGTAAATGTCCGGGTGAGCTCTTCGTTATGATACCTATACTTTATGAAGTTTACAGTTGCGCTGGCTAGATTTAGCCGTAAATTATATGCTAACAATTTTTCTCGCTTCCTACTCCATACTTTTCAGCCAACTTTAATCTGCAAAAATATAAATGCAATGTTAATCACTGTCCTCCTGATTACTTTCAACTTCCCGCCGATTATTATTATTATTATTATTGATGGTCCTAATTCTTCCACACTTTGTTATTCCTTGTGCCATAGTGGCTTTACGACCTTCCAATGGGTAATACTAATTAAAGAGAAGTTGCTTTAAAAGACAACGAAAAATACACCAAAATCCGAAAGCGCATTGTGAACGATGCTTTCAAAAAGCTAAGGAAAATATTAAGAATCAGGAAATTTCATTAGAAACAAAGAAAAAAAAATCTGTTATGTAATTTCAATCTTTTTATTGTTCAGTGAATGCTAGACAACCTCTTCGCAGATGAAGATACTGGACGTAACAGTGGCTCTACAAAATGCTGAGAATACCACGGGCTGAACATGCGAGCAATGAGGAAGTTTTAGAGAAAATGAAAACAAAAAAAAATTGATTGCAATTACTAGTGCAAATAATGAGGAAAAGAGTGCTTTGATTCACACATAATTTACTGAAGGCAAGTTGGACAGAAGGAAACAACACACAACCTTCCTAACGAGCTCTTGAAAGTGCTTGACAGAACAGGGTTTAGGATAGATAGCAAAAAGACAAAATTTGTTTAAGAAATATAAAAGACAGAAAATTGTGGAGATCCAGGATCGCCCACATCTTGAAAAAAGTATTTTGTTGATGTATAAATGCGCAGACTCAGAGTATTTTGTTTGAAATATTTCTCTTCCGTTAAATTCAACTGATATGTCTGGAGGAAAATCATTTAAAAGCGAATCCGAATGATCTTTATATATATATATATATATAGGAAATCCAGTTGATATATAATCTAAGTGATTCCTCAGTATCTGTCTATACTTCTGAGATGAGGTAATATGTACACTGTTTACATTATTCGCACTATTGTTCTCATCTTTGCCACCATGTTTATCATAACGTTTCGGCCATTGTACGCTACGGCCTTCTTCAGGTTGTTGGAATGTCAAACTGAACCCTTTATTTCGCTCACTGGGGTATACTGTTCTAATTCCACGTGCCATGTCTAATGGATATCAGTTATCTCCTGCTAATTCCCCTGTCAAATTTCTCCACCGCCTTAACTCATTGAACTCTCACTATTTCTGTTCTGTGGTCACTGGATCTAACTAACAGCTTTATTCACTGTGCCATGTGTCCTTGAGGACATCTGTGTATGAAGTTCTTGGTATTATAAACCTAATTTCTTCAGCAACCATATTTTACCAGTGCTCATGTTGCAATTTTTTTAACCAGATCTCACATTGCAATTTTTGTTGATATTCTCGGTTTTCTCTGGCACTTCTTATTACTGTTTCCCATATTGTATTCATTTCTATGCTTGGTCGGCTCAGTAGATTTTTGTGTTCAAGTGATTCCTATTAATATAAAATGAAATATTAACACTGATGCACAAAAGAAGCTCAATATTTTCTAAGAGAGTATATAATAACGACTTCATAAAGGGTTATATAACCCTTTATGAAGTCGTCAAAAAACAAACGTTACGAAAGTTTTTCTTTTTTTATATGCACAATTCCCTTTCAAAATAAAATAAAATAAAATAAATAAATAAATCTCCATAGACAAGCAAACTAGACGATGGCCAATACATCTTCCGTTTCATTTTGACACCCCACCTTTCCCCGACTTGACACCTTGAAAGTATCTCTATACCGCTACTTATTATAAACACCCTACACTCACCTACCCAATTTAGACAATTCACCATAGCTGTTACCATGGGGATTTTGATTTCAATTTTAAAACAAGTAAATTTCAGATATACGTTATTCCACCAAAAATTTCGCTTGAAGATGGAACGGAGCCCATTTTACTTTCAACTCAATTTAATTTAAAGGATTATATTGAAGTTTTCGGCTCTTGTTTTGAAACATGAGACCTCTTATGTAAAAATTTAGAATCATTTTTTAAATAAATAATTATATTTATGCTATATTATGTATCGAGCACTATTTTTTAAAAATAATAACTAAAATACTAAGGGACTTTTGGATTATTTACCTAACCAGTTCCTTCCTATTTTCTATATATTTTCACACACACACACGCTATATATATATATATATATATATATATATATAAAAATGAATAAACTTGTTTATATTCTGTACATATAGATATTGGTAATGATCTTATTTTCTCCTGAAACTTTTATTCATTGTAGACTATATTTTCAAAGCTATCAATTGTTTTGCGACAAAGGAGATATATTTATTCATAAATATGTATATATTCGAAGAATCCAAAAACAAGAAAGAAAATTATTAGTGTTTGATATTCAAAGAATATTTTTCGAAAGTTCCTTTCCCCAATATCTACATCTGTCTTATTTGAATATATGTGCTTCACGGTGTAAATATGCGTGTTTTAAGATAAATATATAAGTGTGTCTATATAGTAAGTTGGTGTAAAAGTTGTCTTTATTGTTTAGCAGAATCTTTTATTGATATGAATTCATAGCTTGATTCATCAGACATCAAAGACGTTTCCTTAGTTGACGTTAACGCTACATTTCCTTTAAGCTAAATCTCCTGTTCCATCATAAAACAATGGTTCCGCTTTTGATTCGATGACTTGTTTGAAGACTTTAATATTTTAAATATTATTAGAAATGCTAAGCAAAATAAGTAATGTTCCATGGAACTAAACAGGTGATCATCTGGAGATGGAACGTCTAGATAAAACAAGTGAAAGAATCTGGTATCCGAATTTCCTGTTTATTTGTAGCATCGCCATTGCAATGTGAGGACAGGCTTCTTTTAAAACCAAATCACAAATTGAAATTATTTCTCAGGAAAAAAATTCTCCTGAGCCGACCAAGCACAGCAATGAATACAATATGGGAACCAATAATAATGAGTTCCAGAGAAAAGCGATAATAACAAAAATTGCAATATGAGCCCTGGTAAAACCGATTGCTGAAGACATTAGTTTATAATAGCCAATTACCCTTTATCCCCTGTGCCATGTGCCCTCAAGGACACATGGTAGAGTGGATAAAGGCGCTGGTTACATGCAGTGAATGGAACTAAAGAGTGTGAGTTCAATAAGGCAGTGAAGGACTTGCAGAGGGGGATTAACAGGATATAGCTGATAAGTGACATCCATTAAAACATGGCACGTCGAACTAGAACAGTCTACCCCAGTAAGCGAAATAAAGGGTTCCCTTCGACATTCCAACCAGCTGAAGAAGGCCGCAGCGTACAACGGTCGAAACGTAATAAATATGGCGACAAAAATGAGGACAATTGTCCGAATAATGTAAACAGTGTACATAATACCTCATCTCAGAAGTATAGACAGATAAAAAAATATCTTTCACTGTGTAATGCAAAGAAGCCAGTTGCTTATTGTAGCGTTGCCCAGTCACATTCACTCCAAATGCCGGCAATTCACTATTTAACAGTTTTCCAGTCACATCCAGTTCAAAAACGGTCAATTCGTATTTAAAATTCTTCTTTGAAAACCATACAATACACATCATGTCTTATTTTTAGTATATTCCGTTTATATGGGTACCTGCCGAGTGGTTAGAACTTTCGCACTCTTACAATGAAACCCGGGTTCGAATCTCACCATGGTCGATTTGCAGAAAGGAAACTGGAGGGGTTGATCCCAGCGTGTGGCACATTTGGAAAGTGCCTGAAAAACAATACCACGGGTTGACCCAACGCTTGAAAGTGAAATTGGGGACCGTCGATCGTCAGCATAAAGCACAGTTGGGCTGTGTGGGTGTTGAATAAACAAAAGTGAGCCTTAGCAAGCGTCGGGAATAGGGATTGTCTAACCGCCCTAGTAGACGGCTCTCCTCGAATACAAGTGGCCAGCTATACTATATTCCGTTTACTTAAATATGGTGAAGGCTGTACTAGTTTTGTACATGATTTTCCTTGTTTTAAACAATCTTGACACTTTGGTTTATTGGACGTCAACGAAACCTTAAAACTTAACAGATTTCTATTTTGGACATTCCTGTGGAAGTCATTTTCAGCATATTTCATAAATAACGTATGAATTAAAATGACGACTATATAACAAAAACAGTGCAAAATTATTATATTTATCTCATTTATAATCGTACTTATCTTCATCTTTGTTGTTATCGTACCAAGGCTTCGGTGGTGGTACCCGTCGTACTTCATCAGATGAGTATCAATCCGTGCAACCTGCAGGGAATTAATCAATATATATATGGACAACTAAATCAGAACAATTTACATCAGTCAATTGTTCGGCTCGAAATACCCTGAAAGTTATTCGGATCGACAAACTACGGTCGGAATTGGGAAATAACAACAAATATGATATGGTTTGGTTTGGGACATATCAACATCAACTGGTTATTTAATACCGACAAAATTTATATTGCTGGTATTTTTTTTTCAAAAATGTAGTGCTGGAAATATATATCCTTCCAAAACCTATTTCTGGTAATATTATTCTTTAAAAATCTATTGCAGGTAATATTAACCCTAGAACACTAACCCAGAGCAAATTTTCCTATTTTTAATTACAATTTTCAGTACCTGATTTTCTTACCTAAATAATGTTTTTTCAGTTCCTATTAATATTAACTCAAAGTACAAAGTTTGAAGTACCTGCATGTAAAATAGTTTAAATAAAGATTTATATTTAATATTTTTTTTGGATATTTTCTAAATCGGGTATGATATACCCATGGTTAGTAGTGGTGTAACTTTAATTGATAGTTAGTGTTCTCGGGTTAAAAAATGTATAGCTGGTAATAATTTTTTTGTTCAAAAATGAATTGCTGGTAATATTTTGTTTGTAATAATTTTCATTTAAAAGATGTATTGCTGTTAAAAATGTTTCCTTCGAAATTGTATCTCTGACAATAATTTCTCCTTCAAAACCATATTACTGTTAATAGCTCTCTTCAAAAATGTATTGCTGGTAATATTTTTTCCTTCGTAAAAGTATTACTGGCAAACATTTTTCCTCGAAAATGTATTGCCAGTATTAATACCTATTTTTACACCTTCACTGTATTTTGACCCCCAGGTTGATGTCAACTATTTGCCCATAGATGGGATCCTAACAGGTGCTTCCACCCGGGTTAAGATGGACTTGGGAACACCAACAATTAAGAGGTGGTTCCACTCTCTTCACAACCTTCTGATCAGAGCTCTGGCTGTGGGATATATTTTAATGTCTTACGCAGGTCGTGGATGTAGTTTATCGTCATATCCAAACAAACAACAAACATGAGTACAAAAGACACCTACGTAGATAATGTAAATAATGATAACTCCTCATCTTAGAAATTCAGACAGAAAATAAGAGATATTTAGATTTTTTTAGTGGAAAATATGAAACTGGTAAATTTAGAAACAACTTAATATATATGTTTGGGATGTGGTGTTAATTTAACAATTACAACATCGGAAATTTGGAATTGGCGAAGTTTCGGTCATGTCTGCCTTTGCGAAAGACATGAATCCATTTCTTTCGAGCGAGCTACGGATTAAATGCCAGAACAGACTAGAATATCTTGGGTGTCATCCAGTCTAGGAGAATGAATATTCTGAATTTAAAGCCGATGAGAGGGTAACGGGAAACTACTCTCTTTCCCAAGATGTCATAAGAATTTACAAGAATTTGGACAGTCATAATTGAAGACATGACGTTTAAAATTATATAAGCGTTCTTGATGGTATGTGTTACGACATCACTATTTTCTTAGTTTCACGATAATAAAATCATTTTAAACAAGTTATGTCTTCATTCATTTCTTTCGTTGCGACCGTCTTTAATATAGCGGGAGATTTAGTACGACAGAGTGATGATGGGAAATTTAGATTTTTTTTTTTTTATCTAGACGAATTCATTTAGAGTCTTTCTTTTTCTTTCCATCAATTCTGTAAGCAGGTATTCCTTGAACGGTGAAAATGTTGTAAGATCTAGGATCAAATTTACAATTAACGTATTCACTAGACATTTTCCTCATAGTGAATTATTTTCTCCTTTAATCAGAGTAGCATTTATTATGTCAAATTTGTGGTTAACCCCGTTACATTGAGCAAACAACGCATTTGAAGTATTGTTTTGTAGTATGTCCCCTTGTCTGTTCATATAATCATTTATTTAGATTCTTTGAGGTTTCTCCAATATATTTGTGTGACAATTATTACAGCCGATAGCGTAAACTCCTCTTTCAGGTTTTAGCATGTTGTTTTGTTTAGTATTGACTAAGTTTTTATTGTTTTGGATGAAATAATAACTTATATTGAGTCTAGATAGATTTTTTCGATTTTAGATGTTATAGAATTAGTAGGCAGGATAATATATAATTTTTATTCATTTGTTTCTCAGGAGGGCCGTTTTTTCTTTTGGAATATTTTATGGGGCCTTTGTTTCGCATTGAATATAAAACAATTAGTGTACTGGAAAAGATTGATTCAGCAATTAAATGTCCGATCTACGCTAAGCAGAAAAGTAATATCCTAGGGTGGAGGTGGGCGAGTTATTTTTTTATGTCACGATAAACCGAAACACACACGTCATCATTCCGTAATCATCACATATCGTTACATGAAAAAATAAATTTAATTGGTTAATCAAGACATACCCACAAGTTTATTCTTAATTCTGACCTTATGTCCCCAACCTTTATTCTTCGTAAAAGATGTAACATTTTGTTTTTAAAGTTCCTTAAAAATCATTTAAACACCAGCTACTTTCCATCATCTGAAGAAAAACAATCAGAGAAAGATGAAAGCTTTTCTGTAGAGAATTAAAAATGTTTTTTTGTTTTTTTTATAATCTCTTATTCCGTTGGGTGTTTCGGCATTATTTACTGATTTTGGGAATATATTATTTAAATAATTTATTCTAACTTTAAGTTGTCTTATCTTTAAATCCCCCATCACTTAATATAATCCACAATCAGGAAGTTAAATTCATTGACATACAACTAAAGTATTTGGCCATAAATAAATTCCCACTCCGGCCCATATCCTAGTCACCAAACCAGACTCCTTATCAAAACGAGGAATCCTCTCAAGTAACCCCGTACGTTCTCACCGACTGCTACTTAAACTAAATTCAAAACCTGTATTCCAAGACAGTCATTCTAGGCCTGAGGAGGACTGAAAAATGGTTGTGCTGGTTTGAAAGACTATACCGACATGAGGTTACTTAGGATATTTTGCTGTATAAAATAAATAATTATAAATTATATACCAACGGAGGTATTACCTGTACTATAAACTGTGATCAAATATGGATCGAAATCCAGTAGAATGATAGGATGAAGATCAAACAGGATATGTTTATCAAACTAACATTTTTACTGTTGATATAGTTTCGTTTTCATAAAAAATAAAACAGGTTATATCGATAAACGTTTTTCTTCCATCATTCTTTTATATATATATATATATATATAAATAGGTTATGAACGGTATAAAAAGGTATTAAAGGATTAAAATATGTTGTATTGCGGGCCATGATAAGTCTAAAAAAAGTCTCTTTAATAGACTTATATGGCCTGCATATTTTATATAAATATATATATATATATATATATATATATATATTCTTCGTTGATCCCTGCTTCTCTTACGTTCAATACCTCCTATGCGTATAAATTGTCTAGATACATTTTTGTGACGTCCCTAAACACAGCCTTCGCTCGCTCCTCGCTGCTTCGTTCGGGTGTCGCCGCTCTAAACGTGACGTCCGCCTGTTTGTGTCAGTCGTGTTGTCCCGTCCTGTGACGACCAACTGGCTTGGTATCGGTCGCGGCACCCAAATGTGACGTTCTAACCTTTTGGTGATTCGGATGGGAATCTGGTTAGATTCGATATCAGCCTCGTCGTTCCCAACTCACTTCCAACGTCTGGTTACCAAAGTAACTGCGTTGATCTCCAGTCTGCCTACCCACGTTGTGAATTGATCTTAGGCAGACGAAATCAATCAGTAGTTGGGGCCGTAATGCAAATCGATTTCAACGAGGGTGACACCACACAAATATGCATAAAAGAAAATAAAATGATAACTCAAAAGTTCAAGGTATCAAAAAAAAGGATAACAAAAGATTATGTCTAGTTTGCTGGGTACATAGGACTGCGTTTATCTCCCGACCCGTTATATGGATTGTGACACGTTGTTTGTTGTTAGGTGAGTTTTACACTTTAAGTTATCTGTTCTCTAAGAAATTGGTTCTTTGTATGTCTTCTAGCGAAAGTCGAAAAGAAAAACCTATTTTGGTGGTATGAATCTAAGTCTCTCTTCAAAATAAATTGTTCTTGGATTGAAGACGAGTTCGGAAGTTGCGCGAATCTTAAGTCAGCTTTCTGCGAGGCTGTCTCAGAGCTCACAGCTCAATTGTTTGCCTGTCTTTTTAACCCCAACTCAGCTGTACTGATTTTTGCTCGCTGCGACTTTGCTTATATGGACGCCGATCAAAACCGAGGTGGGTTTGTCGGCGTCGGAGGTTCCTCGATAATTCTAAATACATATCCACTTCTTTTGTTTTTGGTTAGGAATTTTCCACTTCTTTCCATTTTTGGAGTCTTCTCTTACTCCCACCTTCTCACCATACTTCAGAGGGGCGTCAACTGTCCTCCCCACTTCTTCGTAGCAACTTCTCATACCCATCCTCTAGGTGGGCGGCGACAGCTTCCCTCCTTGCGTCACGTGATCACCACTCGACCAATGATGTCCAGCCGGGCGTGTGCGGTCCAGCAGGCTTTGTTTCAGAAAAAAAAAATATATCTTGCTCAAAAAAAAAAAAAAAAAAAAAAAATGATCTTTTTCTCTTCCTTTTCTTTCCTTAATCGCAGCTCTCACCTTCTCTGGCCGCCAACAGAACAATGCGACCAGTAGTGTCATAAAATCTATTCTTCATCTGGATCTCGTCAGTCAGATTTTCGCTAATTATCAGAATGGGTGGTCAGCAAAACATCGTCCTCTCGAAAAAAAATAATCCATTGTTCTAGTCATACTTTGGCGTAAATTTCTGATAACATAGTTCTGTTATCACAGCCAAAGATGTCTTGTCAAAAAAAAAAACAAAAACGGTCAGCCGTTACTTCGTGTGCCGCTTAGCAGACGACACAGTTAATTTTTTTATATCTATCCAAAGCCCTGTATTTCACCTGATCTTTGTCAAATATCAAAATAACATTTTCAATTGGAGTTTTCTTGGCTAGTCTGTCTGTGGTTTGCTAATTAGATTTTTTGCCCGCATTACGCGGCTGTTATCTATCCCCGATAACACAAGTTCGTCGCCAGAACATAGTCGATTCCCTTATCCACTTAGAATTTTTCTGCCATGGTAATGACACTTTTCGCCATTTGCTACTTATCAAAATAACATTGTCAATTGTCTCTGGTCGTGGGTGTTTTATTTATCATCCACGCTTGGGTCTCGCCTCTCTTTTCCTTTCTTTCTTTTCTCTTTTTCCCTTTTCTTTTTGCCCTGGTAAATGGTGCCACATTTTATTCATCCAAAGAAAATTTAAACGTCTCTTTGTGAATCAAGTATAATTTCACTTTTTGTTCTCTATTTTCCTTACGATTTCCTTGTTATATATTTATGATATTCTTAGACTATGTTTGCATGTTGGCCGCATGTCCCACGTACATTGTCATCGGCAGGTGCAGATTGAAAACAGACCGTTGTTAAATTTAAGTATTATTTATATCTTACCGTTATAATAGTGGAGCTGTTCATTTATTTACCTGTAAAATATAATGCACATCACATATACAAATATAAAAGTTCTGTGTGTAGCAAATATTTTTTTTAAAGCAAATATTAAAACAAGATATATGTGGTTTTTAATTTTAATGATAAACTACGAATAATCCTTCTAAGGATAGAGGAAATTCTGTCAGAATTTTGTACGTGATTCTTTTCGAAAAGAAATATGGATCAAACTTTCTTAAATCATAAGAGCAGGTAGAGACAAGTGGAGAGATTCGTAGAATTAGGGAGAGTTATAATATTGATAAACTGTATCATCACATAAGCGAAGTGTGACTTTTTTATATACATTTTCGGAAACGCGCTAAAAGGTATAATTGTTTTTATCTATTGATTCTTGTTTTTTTTTTTGTATGGATATTGCTGCAAAGATCACAAGTCTGTTTTACCATTTAATTTTGCTAGTATGTTAGAATATTTATCCATATACTAACATATGCACAGCATGCAGAAAAAATACAAATACGCACACATAAACGTGTGCACCGATATATCTCAGAAATATTAATTTTAAGGAATTATATATATCCAACCAGATACACAAAGATATACACATATATGGATATAGACACGAACTCTTTTGACCAATGAATGTAATCTCATTCAAACTACGAATAGGTAAGATTAAGAGATCATATATATATATATATTTGTATGTGTGTGTATATATATATATATATATATATATATATATGTGTGTGTGTGTGTGTGGATGTGTGGGGATTATATATATATATATATATATATATATATATATATATATGTGTGTGTGTGGATGTGTGGGATTATATATATATATATATATATATATATATGTGTGTGTGTGTGTGTGTGGGATTATATATATATATATAAAAAAGGTAACTGTGCTTCGTTAAAAGGCTGCACCAAAAATCAAAAGTAAATGATATGCATTAAAAAAAAAAAAAAACTTTGGTAATCTGCCGAAGGAGATATACGCAACATACCATATTCTAAGTAAAGGTTGTGGATTTGATACAATGTGCACCGGAAATACATTGGACGGAAATCTTGCAACTATTCCAGGTAAATGTTCTCAGGCAAAGACTTATCCGCCATCCTTTTGCGTTCCGATTTACCCTCAAGCCATATAAAATGCACTGTAGCTCTCTTATTATCTCGGCCTGTCATAATCTTGACCGAGAACATTCGAAATGTGTAACGTGTCTTCCTCTTGTTTCAGTGACAATGTCGTCTGTGCTGTGACATTTCACTAATGGCAGAAAGGGAATACTTCTACTATTCTTTCTGCAAACTATGACATCTTGTCGTAAATATGTCCAACTTTTTCCACTTTGAATTTAATGCATATTGCCGCATTCTGATTGCGTTTACCAGTAAGACTTGCACAAAGTTCTGACACCGTTCAACTGTTTCCTATAAAAGTGAAATTATGATAACTTTGTATTCACTTAGACAACAAGTGGTAAAAGAAAGGAAAGATTTACGCCAAATTTCAATATGACCTCTCTGGTTTTAAAATAATAATATTCAAAGTCATGTTTTTTATTTGGTCTTGAACATTACTTAGAACCGGTGGGAGGAAAAAAGCTTCGATAACATAAAATACATATTTTGATGTTTATATTTACTTTAATTTATCTGTCTATATCTCAAGGGCACATGGCATAGTGGATAATGGCGTTGGTTAGATTCGAAGAGTGTGAGTTCAATACCCGGTTAAGGCAGTGGAGAACTTGGAGAGAGGGGATACACTGGAGATAACTGATAACTGACATCCATTAAAACATGACACGTGGAACTAGAACAGTCTACCCCAGTGAGCGAAATAAAGGGTTCAGTTTGATATTCCAACCACCTGAAAGAGGTCTGAGCGTACAGCAGCAGAAACGTTGTAATAAAGATGAGGATACTAGTCCGAATAATGTAAATAGTTTATTATAATGTCTTGATATTTATATTACATACTCTGTGAAAATGTTTTAATATCGCATGTAGCTTTTTAAAAATATAATTTCTCTTTCTAAGTAAGCCTTTGTTCGTCTTTGATTTTTTTTTTGTGAAAATTGTGTAAAACGCAACTTTTATTTTTCACATTGAGTTTTCCGCTGCAAGGATATATCTGTAAGAGAATGTTGTATGGATATTAATCTGTATTTTGCTTCTTCATTGGAGGTATGAAATCTTTCCAATTTTCTGAACTTTCGCTGATAATTGTAAAGAACAATATAAGCAGGAATATCCTGTGATGGCGCTTTTAAATGAAGTTTGTTGTTTTCTTTAAGTATGATATTTATCCTCAGCACTGAAAGATAATCTCTTGATATGTATTTTTGTACAAAAGCTGTGTTTACCATTAAAAGTAGTTTTTAGTAACCTTCATTTCAATTTCAAACATTTTCTTGAAGTTGATTGGTTGTTAAATAAAAAATAAGCTTCGAGAAATTTCCATAACAAAACAGTCAAAATGTGTGCAAAAGTATGCTCAACCGACATAAAAAAAAATCTTTCTCAAATTCATCCCTAATTTAAATGTTTCAAGAAATCCTATTGGCTAAAACAATAAAAAATACAACATTCGCCCATGCATTTCTCAGAAAAATTCGCATCAGCTACCAAGTCCCGTTGAGCCGATTTCGTTTTTAAAAAAAACTATAAATAGAAATAGTAAACGAAATTTCGTCGCATTTGAGACTCACACGCGCGAATGATACACACGGGAATTATATGCCGCCAAAGAAACTTCCTTTATGAGAGATTAGAAAAATTTACACAACAAAGTTTTTCACTTTCATAGAATATTTCTTTTGCCTAAGTTAAATTCAAACTTTTTATCAAAGGTAGACTTCTTTTAGGCAATGAACATTTTCGAAACAGCAAAGAACTTTTTCTCGAAAATGTACCTTGACACACATCAATACAAACAAAGAAACTGTAAATTGTGAATATAAAATTTAATATGTTGTTTTAAACATGTTTTTTTGTCGTGATTGTATACCGTTACCATTTGGTCATTTCTTATAATTTATGTTTGTGGATATTGCATATTTTAGTTGCAGCACAGCTTTAAATATTCACGCAGCCTTCCTAGATCCACTACAAGTTGATGACTACAGAGATGAAGTTCTTTCTTAGCTATCAGGGAAACTTTAGACAGTCGACGGTCTCGAGACTAGGATTAGAACAACTTCATATTGCAGGCCATGGACAACGTTTTTATGAATTGTAGTTTCGAGGACTAAATTTTAGTAATGATGCCGCTCTAACAAACTGCGAGGATTATCCCTAATAGTCTTTTTATACAGGTGTATGTAATGGCGATATTTGACCCAGGATTCGGCACCATGTAGGAGTATATTCAATCAGATAGATTAATGATTTTCTTCTCTATATACATTTCCATCCCCTGTCAAAGACTGGCTTGCCTACTTGGCTGTTTTTATGTCAGAAAATATGGCACATTCTAGACACGTAAACCTCTTTGTTTTCATTTATCTACGAATAAGTTAGACTTGGTGATACTACGCTGTTATTTTTTTTTTGTTTGTTTCTGTGTCAAGATAAAATGTCACATGCGCTCTTCGCAACTTTTAATCATTTAACGGTCTTCTGCCATTGATTCGCACTTTATCTAAGTAGGTGACTCGCTCTTTCACCCCGATTCTCCTACGTTCAATACATCCTGTGCGTATAAATGTTATAGATCCATTTTGTACATACAAAGAAAATTTAACCGTCTCTTTGTGATTCAAGCATAGTTTGACTTTTTGTTCTTTATTTTACTTACGATTACGTGTGTTCACATAAATCTATGATATTCTTAGAATCTGTCGATAGAACCAAAACTATGAGGTTTTAAATTTATTCTTCGTCTGTAAATTCCACCAACCATTTTTATAGATGAGATTAGACATTATATAGCAGCGCAACAATCTTCTGGTTAAACTACAAAACCAATTCTATGAATCGCATTTGAAAAAATAATTTTTTTTATATATATTGCAACTCGCTTCCAATGCACTTTTTGTCCCTTTACTGTTTGGGGGGATCAATAAGAGCTTCTTTTTGGTTGAATAACTATGGCAAAGTTAAGATAAAAAGGAACGCAATAAAAAAAATGAAAATAAAGGTTGTGTCGAGTTAAAATTCCGTTCAAATCTGTTTACGTTTAATTTGAACTTGGGAAATACACCAGGCAATCTCTTGTATCATCGAATTCTACTTAAGAGAACGCAGAATTTTCAGCCCTTACATGAAGAGGAGAAATACATTAGAAATTCCTTCAGGCTCCTCTAATATACCATTTCATATTCAATGCGAAACAAAAGTTTCATAAAATATTTCAAAATATAAAAGCGGTTATTATTGACAAATCTAACGAATCAAAAGATATATTGTTCTATCTTCTATCACAACTACATTTAAACTCGGCATAAAATGTGTTACAACTACGTCTAAAACAATAACAGACTTGATAGAAAATAAATTAATAAACCAAAAGGAACAAACGATTTGATCTATTACCTGCAATAATTACTATAAGAAATACATAGGAGAAGCATTGAGGAACTTAAATAAAAGATTTAAAAATCAAGCGATGATGCTGATTGCAAAATAAAGGTTTTTTTTCTGAAATAAAATATAAAAAGAAATGGTTGTTAGAAAAAAAATCTTTATTTTGTAACCAGCTGGTTTTTCTATAAGACACTAATAGTTTGAAAGAAAATTTTTTTTTCAATTTTATATTTCTGTTATAACATGAATATAACATGTTTTAAAATTTTGAATAAACATTATTTGCTCTACTAGTGAAAAAGAGAATAGTAAATATTTTCTCTATATGGGAAATCTGATAAAATAATATATAAGAAATAGTACACATTGCATTCTTTCTTTATATATATATATATATATATTTTGAAAGAGAGAGCATATTCTTCAAAGTATTGGAACATGTTATTTTCTGTTATAACTCTAGTATATGTTCGCCATTTTGCCTGATATTTGATAAGTAATATCTCCAAAGTTTTCAGTTGTATGCCAAGTAAAAATAAAAACTCATGGTTTAATCCATTTTTTTTTCTCAAAGTTCAAAATTGCCCTATACAAAAGTATGGTACATGAACTTTTTCAAATTTCCAATCCGAAACTTTGTATTTATAAAATAATTTAAATATTCAAATTTTCAATAATCCCTGTTCTTACCTCAATCAATTGCACAAATTGTTTATAAGATAGTGCTACTAATCATCTGACTCTTTGCTGTGCATTCTACAATGTCAAGGATTTTGAAAAAGCAAAAACTAAAGAATTATCCAGAGATATGCGAGATAGAATCATTGAACGTCATCTCTTTACTTTTTATTTACCGAATAATTTTTTTTTTCAAAAATTTTTTTTTTTTTTAAGTACAGTAGGAAATATCATCAGAAAGTATAAAAAGTATGGACCGAGGTGTAAATGAGAGTACTTCAAGGTGGATCATCAGAAATGTCTCAAACAAAAACAAAAAAAAATGCCCACATTACTTTTTTTTTTTTTTAAAACTGATCTTGAGGGTGCCTGTTTAATGTGTGTGGATACCATTAGATGTATATAGACTACAGGCTTTCATTCAAGATCACCAAGAAAAGTGCCTTTACCTTTGTGACCATTTCAAAAACCGAAGGAAAGACGTCGAAACTTATAAAATTTAGGTATGCAGTTTGGGGAAAAGGTAATCTGGTCGGATGAAACGAAAGTTGAACTATTCATGAAGGAACACAGCGACAAGTGTTTTTTTAAAAAAATGGCATGCTTGCTTCAAATTGTGAAAAACATTCCCCCAGTTAATCAAGGGTGTGATTAGGGTTATGATATGGGGATGCTTTTTTATCCAAAATTTAAAAAGAGGTTTCTATTATCCATGGTAGAATGAATGGTTTTCATAGATGGGATTCTGAAAAGAACCTTTATGAAATCTGCAACTTCTTTAAAATGGTCGGAACAATAAATCAGCAGACAAAATTGATCCCTTTTATATTTCAAAAAACTTATTCACATCATGGTTTGAACACAATGGCATTAAATATTAAAAATTGGCCAATCAATCTCAGCCTTGAATCAGAAGGCAAAGATTGCAAAATAATTTGAAGGTTAAAAGTTCAGCTTTAATGTCTAATCCAAAAATATCAAGCAATTAGAGGAAATTATACAAAAGAATAGCATAAAATTAACGGTGGATCATTTTTTTTTTTATTCTGAATTCAGAATGCAATTATTGACTGGAAGCAGTGAAACAAAACAGAGGAAAATGCAACAAAAATATTAAAAATTATCTATCCAATAATTTTGATTGTTCCTTTTGAACTTTGATAAAAAAAACGGATTCAACCATGAGTTTTAATTTTCCTTCCAATAATGAATAATTTACGAGTTATTACTTAGGGGATATACAGAAAAAATGCAAACATATACTTTAGTTATAAAAAAAAATAACATGTATCCAATACTTAGGCGTTGATAATGCTCTCTCTGTATTATATATATATATATATATATATATATAATAAAATATATATTTCTCCCAAATTTAAAACAATAAGAATTTGTAAAAAGTTGTGTTTTTAAATAATGAAAATCAACTTATTTATGCATAGCTGATTGTTAATCCAAATATTTTATTAATGCTCAGAAAAAAAAAAAAAAAAAAAAAAAAAAAAACTTACCAAATACAAAGACATTTTTAAAAAAAAATTTTTTTATCCATTAAATATTAGGATACATCAGAAAAAAAAAAAAGAAAAACTATTAAATTTTCATAATCGTGATGATTTCATCTCCGTATTTTTTTTCTAACAATATTTGAAAAAAATAATTGTTTTGTCTGTTGTTCTCTTTACCAAAATAGAATGAAAAATGATTCTGAGCTTGATCGTTAATTAATATTTTGGCAAGAATTGCAATTGGTTTTGCCCAATTATATCTTCTTTCGTTTGTTGTTTGTATAAACTTTCATGGCTTCACTGAATCAAAATATAACAGTTCAACAAAGAAAGTGTACAGTATTTATTTATATCTTCATACATAGAGACTCGTGGTCGACATTCCGCTATTAAAAAGACTGTTAACAAAACGGTATTGTAAGGATGGACACGTCCGAACCGTCAAAAATTTCAGCTTTTCTTAAGATCATAGAAAATAGATTGATCACAATATGTGTTTCAAATTGAGGTAATATTGTATATATATATAAATATATAATATATAGTATATATATATATATTTATATATATAAAAAAAAAAAATCACATACACTAGTTTATGTTTCCTAATCGTATTCATTTTTAAAAAGTAATCTTTGTGTATGTATATATGTGCGTGTATATTTACATATGTGTATATGAATGTGTGCATGTTGGCGTACTTACATGTATGAAAATAGAGAGAGAGAGAGAGAAAGTGCGGTCATCGCAAATCAACAATGCATGATAATTGTCGGTTTCTTGATACAAGTGATTACCTATAGTCATCAGGAATAATATATATATTACTGGAAAATATACATATATATCTAGATTTGTAAAATATTGGTTTTAACAGACACAAACATATATAGGCATGTGTAGCTTGACTATTAAAATCACTTAATATTACTGTCACAGCAGGTATACTGACGGAAATGCCATTTTAAATGGAGTACTCTTTCAAAAGGAAGATGAATTGTATTTATTGCCTTTCATTAGTTTTTCAAATATTATATATATATATAGGAAAAGACAAAATTTGTGACTGATTTTTCATTAAAAAAAAAAAAATTCAGACATGTAAGCATTATGCCTCTGCTTACAAATTGTAATTAATGGGATCTGATATACAAGGACTCTAGAACCTTGAGGTGAAATGGGAAGTGGGACCTAGATAAAATCAAAAAACGGTCCACACTAAAATTAACCACTAATTTCCTACTATTTATTATATGCTCAGCAATAGCAGAGCCAGAACTAGAGCCAGCTCTAAAAGTCTTGGCGATCAAAGATAGACAGCTGACCTCAGTTTCGATCTAACTTCCCAGTGGGAAAATAAATCTGGCTGTCTACATTCAATACCTCTAAAACTAAACTGGTTGCATACCATCACCGCCAACCAGACTCCAACCTCTCGCCAATCGATGATGTTGTCCCTTCGAAGAGGCCAAGTGTCTGGAGAGTATACTGGGCTTGAAAACTCACACCCGACCTCAAGTTGAATTCCTATATATGAACCATCTAGTAAGTACCGGACTCCTCATGCTATCTTCTACTTGCACAAGAGTCTGACCAGGCCGAAAATGGAGTGTTGTTAACATATTTGGGCAGGAGCTGCCTAGACGTCACTTTCCATTTCAAAAGCGTCTCCGAGTTCTTGTTGTAGAAGCATTATTTTTCACACTCCAACCTCTCATATATAGGTGGAATATGGCGAATTTCACTGCTCGACCGTCACTACCATAGAAATTGGTCGGACGACCTGCATCTGGTTTCACCAGATCTGGCCATCACAGCTATGACCCGTATGCCGCTTTCACAATAGCAAACATGTCCTCTGTATTCCATCGTTGAGAAGCAACCCGCGAAACACTACCCAGTAGAGTAAATTCCCCAGAGGATGTTTCTTCGATCACTAAATTCTTAAGCTTTTCAAATCTAGAGTCAAACGTTATTGCACCGTACAATTGGCCCCCAGAAATTATACAGGTTGAAACTTACTGTAAATAACAAAATAAAAATTTCATATATAAAAAGAGAGGTGGGGAAGAGACAAAGATTCAGAGAGAGAGAGAGAGAGAGGTGGGGAAGAGACAAAGATTCAGAGAGAGAGACAGGTGGGGAAGAGACAAAGATTCAGAGAGAGAGACAGGTGGGGAAGAGACAAAGATTCAGAGAGAGGGAGGGAAGAGACAAAGATTCAGAAAGAGAGAAAGAGAGAGGGGGGGAAGAGACAAAGATTCAGAGAGAGAGAGAGAGAGGGGAAGAGACAAAGATTCAGAGAGAGAGAGAGGGGGGGGGAAGAGACAAAGATTCAGAGAGAGAGAGAGAGAGGGGAAGAGATTCAGAGAGAGAGAGAGAGAGAGGGGGGGAGAGACAAAGATTCAGAGAGAGAGAGAGAGGGGGGGGAGAAAAGATTCAGAGAGAGAGAGAGGGAGAAGAGACAAAGATTCAGAGAGAGAGAGAGAGAGAGGAAGAGACAAAGATTCACAGAGAGAGAGGGGGCGGAGAGACAAAGATTCAGAGAGAGAGAGAGGGGAAGAGACAAAGATTCAGAGAGAGAGAGAGGGGGGAAGACAAAGATTCAGAGAGAGAGAGAGGGGAAGAGACAAAGACTCAGGGAGAGAGAGAGGGGAAATAGACAAAGACTCAGAGAGAGGGGGGTGGAAGAGACAAAGACTCAGTGAGAGAGAGAGGCGGGAAGAGACAAATATGTGATAGGGTGAGAGAGAGAGAGAGAGGAAGCGACAAAACGACTGAGAGACAAAGAGAGGAAGCGACAAAACGACTGAGAGACAGAGAGAGGAAGCGACAAAACGGCTGAGAGACAGAGAGAGGAAGCGACAAAACGGCTGAGAGACAGAGAGAGGAAGCGAAAAAACGGCTGAGAGACAGAGAGGAAGAGAGCAGACAGATTGAAGCAGAATTTCAGAAACTGAATTTATGCTTCAGTTTGTTTTTTATCGAGCTGGAAGCAGATATAATCATGTACATGTGGAAATTGGTAGCATTTATGTCTACCTGTGGTCGCTAATACAAAGAAAATTACTTAATCTATAAAAGGAGAAAAATATTAACTTTACGATGCTTAATTCATTGCTATTTCCTTCTGCAGCATATTTCATAACAAAAAATAAACAGATAACACAGAACCATAAGAGTAAAAATAGGCACATCTATTACATGACTGTGATATAATCATAGCTCATCTCATAATGCAGCCAAGACATTTCGATGCGCCACACATTTTTGAAATTGTTCTTTTCTTCTGTTAAAACAAAATTATGAAATATTTTTTATATCCATGTACATTTTCCATATACTAAAATATTTCACTCAATACAAAGCTCGACTGTTACCCAGAGAAGAGGATTATATTAATCAATATGGCAATGTTGAATGTGGTTTGTTATATGAATGGAAGGAAAAGAAATGGGAAGTAATGAAGTTTATGAGAATAAGGGGGAAAGACGTTTTGTTAGGGTGAAGATTGTCGTTTTCAGTGAAGCAACCACACGGGATTTTGTCTTAGAAAGCCATGTGAGTGAAATTTTATTTTCACATTTAGAATACAAAGGAAATGAATTTGATTTGATTGTGTGGAAATGGTAATACCTGAATTGGCAGTAAAATTCTAAACCGATGGAACAAAAGAATAGAGCTCACATGATCATTTACCTGTTGTTTTTTTTTAAAGAGTATTTCGCCCTGAACAAGGCTCGAAAGTGACACAAGGTAGAAGGTTACAGATTAAGAGGCAGAGTTTATACGTATAGGTGGGATATATTAGAGTTAACCCTAGACGATCAGTTTCCATCAGTTATGTGTCATACCTGATACACTCTTAGGCGATCATGTAGCATTCGATACATGACTGACGAGGCAAATTTTCGCGTAGTGTATTGCCATTTGTATCTGCGGTAGACCAGTAGCCATACAAGCCTATAGAACACGGTCTGTTCTGCTATTTACTCATAGCTGTGGGGAGAAGAAAAGGAATCATACCTTTCCCAAAAGGTATTAGCACATATGACCGTCCAACACTCGCTGCCTTAAAGGAGGACAGATATCACGTAGCAGCTAAGTACTCTTTTCTTTGTTAGCAAAGTTATCCTCCTGTGCCGTAAGACTGACTAGCTTTTGGAATTCGTCTTTGGCCATCCAAATCTCAGCATCGCACTTACCGTCCTATGTCAGAACACTTCCCGGATATTTAAATTTCTGCACCAGCTTTCTTTTAGTATCCGCGACCTTACTGACATTCACAGTGCTTGTCTGCTGGGAAATTGGTGTGTGGGTATCTAGGTAAGCCATTCTTGCAGCAGAGATAAAAACCGGCCATATGAAACTAAAAAATATTAATTCTAAAATTGACGCTGGCCAAACGCACTTCCTGTCTACGTTTATAAGAGGAATATCGAAAGCTACACTGAATTGAAAGAGAACCAAAAACTTTAAAAGAACAAAAAATTAATAAATGAAATATTTTAGATAATCGTGAGAAGGAAATTGCGAGAAAAGTCTTTTGCTACAGATCTGAATTATTATCGTATTACTGTAATACTAATAACTTGAAGTGTGGTCAATTGAAATGTTCCTGGCCAGCATGCAAAACACTGCTACTCTGTGCCTTCATAGGTGTGATGAGTTTCGATTTCATAGCTATGTCTAGCAGCGGATTTACAGGTTAGAAATAAAAAAGGCGTGAATCCACGGCAATCCCAAAATATTTTCCTTTTGAACCCAGTACTACAGGGCGGCCCGAAAGTCACCCTACCAAAAAAGGTAATGAGAACAATAGAACAAGTAATGCAAAGCACAGGTACTGGATTCAGTTTATTCACTTTTATTAACGCTATCATGCATCAAGAAGGTCTGCATAAACATCATTTTCGTAGCACAAAATGATGCGGCGCCATGTCCTGCGTGATATTTTATGAAACTGTTTTGTTAATTGATACAAAGTCTCACCGAACGGCGCCCTTCAACTGATGAGTATTCTGGTATTGTTTATGTGAAACTACTTGTTAATGCTCGCCACAGAGCGTTGAAAAAAAATTATTATGTAGAGGTGACAAGACATTTGGACTGCATTGTAGATGGCCAGCTAGGTTTCATTTTTTTTATAATTACAAATGTTAGATGTCCTATGCTAACAGGTTTTTTTTCTCTCAAAACATACTTGTAAAACTCCATCTTTATCTTATGTCTTCTTAATTTCTGTTCTTTAACCGTTCTTTCTGCTTAACCCTTTGAGGCATGTATTCCAGAAAATGTTAACACTTCCGCCTGAGTTCCTGAGTCAAAATTCACAAAGAATGGTATGTAATGTTTCACGGAAATATAATAATAATTACAAGTGTTCACCCACCGTTCAACCGGTAGCTGAGCATTAAGTTATTTCTCTCTACCACTGTTCAACCGGTGGCTGGGCATTACGTCATTTTTCTCTACCACCGGTAAAGCTGTTAATAATGATTTTAAAAAAAAATCTTTTTCATATTATTTAACACTCGGTAACTGCTTGCGTCTTACTGGCTTTATTTTCTTGTATATATATTTTTGAAATGATTAAATAAACAAAAAGAGACAATGACAGAAAACTAAATAAAAGCGAGAGAGAATGCGAGCTTGTGGGAGATAAAGAGAGTGAGGAAACGGACTCTTTTAAACGGTTACAATTTTAGCTATTAATTTACTTTAAAAAATTGTATCTTCTACTTGCCGTGTCCCTTTTGGACGTGGGCGATCATGTTTCTCCAAAATTTCCTGTCTTTTCTAGCTCTTAGTATATGTTGTATTTTTGCTATCTCTCGTAATCTCTTTTCTGTCAAGCATTTACACGGGCTCACTAAGTATGTTAGTCGCCGCATATGCCTGCCCCACTGCTCTTAACTTCAGTATGTCATGTATCACATTTTCCAAACCCTCTTTCGTTATTAGGTGCCCTAACAATGTCAATTGTCTCTTTTTCATGTTAATTATAAATGTTCTCTTTGTTTCCTATTGCTCTAAAACTTCTCCGTTGATCAAATGTCCACTCTGTGGTATCAACAAAATGCTTTTGCAAAACTATATTTCTTTTAGTTCAAGTCTCTTCATTTCATTTTCCAACACTTGCTGCCGGATATTGTATAACAGTTCAGTACTCTTTTCTTTATTTCAGACAGTGTATTAATTTACTATTTACTAGGCCTATTCATTATTATCTGTCTATATCTCTGAGATGAGGTATTATGATTACTTGCATTATTTTCATGTTTGGGCTGTTATTCTCGTTTTCATTGCCCTATTGACAACGTTTAATATGAGCACTGGCAAAAAGTGGTTGCTAAGACATTAGCCTTATAAGTCCAAAAAATTCATACACATATATCGTCAAGGACATATGGCCGACGTTAGAGCCAGTGACTAGACCCAAAGTGTTGTGAGATCAATACCATGCCATAACAGTGGTGAACCAAAACGTGGAGATTTGAGAGAAAGGGAAATAAGCGAGACATTCGGTAGAGGCATGACACGTGGAACTCGAACAATGTACCCCGGTGGACGAAATAAAGTGTTCGGTTCGAAATTCCAATCACCTGAAGAAGGCCGGTGAATACAACTGCTGAAACGCTGTGAATATGGCAATGAGGATGAGTCCGAATAATACTAGTCTTTATTGTCCACTTTTTATATGGGAAGAAATTGGGTACTCACAGACTATGTGACCGGTGACAGCCAATGTTGGATTTGCTGAACTTATAGACCTTCATATTGTTTCTAATTTATTTGGTTCCTAAGTCCTTTCTTTCTTTTCTCGCGATTTTTTCTTTATATTTTTTTTAGCCTTTCTTTCCTTAAATATTCTTTTGTTTTAAATTATTTTTGCATTCTTTTATCCTTCCATATTTTAAATTTGTTTAGCTTTTACTATCGTTTTATTTGATTTGTTTATTAAATAATATTGCCTTTTCCCGACGGAAACTGAAAAGGAGGTAAATATAATCAAGTTGAAATTTGTTAACCATTGGCATCATCGTTGTCAATAGTAGTTAGTATTCATTTATGTTCCATGTCCTTCAGAGCATAGGAAAACACGGTCCGCCACATCTTCCTGTCCATTGCAGCTCTCAGAAATAATTATTGTACCATCCTTCCCACCCTCTTCCAAAAACCATTCATGCAAGCTCTTCAGGTAGATGGCTCGATGAATTTCACTGTCTCCTTTTCCTTCGGTATATCTCGTTAAAGCTTCCAAGCCAGCTTCCCACATTATGTGTCCAAGAATATTAAGCTGCCACCTTTTGATTCTGAGAATAAATGCCATTTTTGTTTCCATTTTTCTTAAGACTTCTCGTTTATTACCTGCCCCTTCCAAGGTTTTCACAACATCCATTGAAATATACTTCTGTTGCTCTATGTCTCCTATACATCAATAATGAAATTATTCGGCATTAACTGCCAGATAGAATCATAAATATTGCATAGCAGTTCAGCACATTTTCTTAGTCTCCAATCAAATTTTACTTTTATGCAATCTTTTCTTTTCTTTTCGAATGCATCTTTCTCCGTTACAATGCACATTCGGATGTCGGTCTCCTATATTCCATCCTCTGCTAAAAGACTTCAGATAGTAGCCAATTACAAATATGTGTTTAGTTTCATTTCAACTGAAATATCTTTTATGAAAATATAAACTCAGGAAAGCAACATTTACGTGCTTTTTTTTTCCTACTTCTCAGATAATGTTAAAATTATCGAGGCAAATAAGAAGAATTAATTAATCAGAATAACTTCTATTTTACTCCTGGTTTTGTTTTCCTGCATCGGTTGGCTAATAACGACAGATTTTATTTCCCAAAATCAACTATAAAATCCATGACACGCATATTCCTGTGGCCATGCTTTCTCAAAGATTCAGTAGCCCATACCGATAAAAGCGCTAAGTCAAAAAATTATTTCCTCAGTCATGACTGAAAAAAAAAAAAACATTAACAAAGGGGCATTCTTTTATAGTCAGTTCTTTTGTTGCCTGTTTTACATTTCCGACTATTTCCTGTACTATTTTCATTCCTACTCAACGCCCTTATCTATGATTTAGTTGTTTAATAAGACCGATTCTGACAGAATATTGTTCCACACAAAAAAAAACACTTGATTGGTGGAAGCATTGTTTTGTATTTAATGATTTTTTATTACTTCTATGTTCATAAGTATTTTTTTCGAAACGTAATTGAGCAGCGAATGTAGCCTGGCGCCAGAGTTGACAGTTTGTTACCAGTTCTTTCCAGATTTGCATGTTGGTATTACTCTTTCCCTAGTCTGTTTTAGTTTATTCTTACAGAGACACATAGGGCAATAACGGAGGCTTTGGATAGAGCGATGTTCACTGTAAAATATTTGAAGCCGAAGTCGGACGCTGTTTCGAAGGAGTACATGACATGTTCATCGAAAGTGTGGATTGTTGATTGTGGCTTCGATACTTTTTTGGTTGATGTTTGTAGAGGACTGCAAAATTGGAGAAATACTTATTTCAGATAATATTCAGAAAAAATTGCTAATGGAATCACTCAATTTTCTTAATGCACCCGCTCTACAAAGCACACGTATCCCATCTGTAGAATAACGCTGAATTAACAACCGCTTCGTATCCCCAGACCTGGAGAGGGAACGAGCAAAATCTACCCGCGAAGATTAAATTAAAGGTTCAGTTCGAAATTTTACTTAGTGTTAGTCAGATTGGTAGCTAATGAATGGAAATCGAAAAGCTGTGATACTAAGAACAATGATGAAAGCATTATTCCGAATGTAAATAAGGAAAATAATCATAGACACACTATATAACATTTTGCACTATTAATTTTCACATTCATTTCACACATATATCTTTGTCACATGTAACCCTTTATTGTTAATACATTATCATTTGTTTGTAACTATATGTCCTTTCCTTTCATTTTTACGTGGACTCACATCCCGTATCCGCTATGTTTGTTGTGGGCATTTCAGGATACAAATACCAGATATGTTCAAAAGTTCTCACAGAACATGCATTCAATGCACGGTAGCAATTTCACCGGCATCAGCTCAGCAATTTTACAAATCAAAAATAATTCTATTAAAATTTTGTGCACAAACATCATTCACGCACAGTAAAACAACCATGGCTTTCGAAACAAAATCAGTTCAGCGTGGAGGATTGTAAAACAACTAAATTTTAATAGCAACCGCTGAAGTCACTTTTTCTACACTACCAACATATTTTCCAGGGCCTGCTTCTTTCTGACCTACTAGAAAATTATACAACAACCTGATGACACATTTTTGCCGAGATGTTTAAACACACACATCTCAATAACACTATTGTTATTCTATTATATATATATATATATATATATATATATATATATATATATATATAGGCATATATGCGCTTGACTTCTATTTCCACCGGCAAACATCACAATTTTTATTTTATCTAAACGAAAAATATGACTTTCATCATACAAGTTTAGAGCAGGCAAAACACAGCTTATTTTTTACAAGATACCGCCTAGAATACATAAGTAAACCTACGTTGACCGCATGAGAAAATGCCACTCAAACACGACGAAAGTGAAGTCCATTCTCAACTCTAAACAGCACTGTTTCTCTTTGGCTCAAAAAAAGTGTGAAATAATGCCAAGGCGACCCACTGACCTTTAACTCTTCAAAGATGTTAACATGAACAAAACTAAGAAAATCTGCAGGTACGATTTAATAATACGCAGAGATAGCTGCTTCTCTGAGAAAAAAAAAGACTATGATACCAGATATGTTCAAATGTTCTCACAGAACATGCATCCGACACTCGGTAGCAATTTAACCGGCATTAACTCAGCAATTTTACAAATCAAAAATACTACCATTAAAATTTTGTGCACCAGCATCATCCACGCACAGTAAAACAAACATGGCATTCAAAACAAAATCAGTTCAACGAGGAGCATTGCAAAACAACAAAATTTTAATGCCAACCTCTTAAATCTCTTTTTCTACACTACCGACATATTTTCCATGGCCTACTACTTTCTGACCTACTAGAAAATTATACAACCGCCTGATGAAAGAGTACGTAACACAAGTACGTTTTTGTTGACATGATTAAACACAAGCGCTTCAGTCTATGCACAATCTTTGCACTTGGTTATACTTCACAAAACTATCCCATTTGAAAGAGCCTATTGAAGCAAAAAAAAAAAATGCCAACAGCACTAGAGTAGGGAACAGAGACGTCATTGGCAAAGAAAAGAAATACAAAGAAAGAAGCGAAGGGAGTTGACCCTTATAGCAAGGCTGTAGAAGAAGAAAATATCAATTTAAGGATCCTAAATGTAGCCTTGTCTCACGGGAATATTTATTTCACTATTAAAGATGTGGTTAGTGAATCTGGTAGTACAGTGTGGACTGTAGAAGTAGATACAACAATAATTGTGCAGTACTTAAATAATCAACGAAGACAGTGATATATAAACAATTTAGATTGTGGCACAAAAGAAAATGGAAACGTTGATCGGAACAACAAAGATGAGGAATTTTTTTCGACTGTAAATAAGCTTTTCCTATATTTTACCTTTAGGGGCTTCCGGCCATATCACATTCAAACACTGTTTCCCGTACGGTCAGCAAAGTTAAGCAATGTCGGGCCTGGTCAGCACCTAGACGGGTGAGCGTCTGGGAATACCAGGTGCTGTAAGATTGATTAGGTGGGTAGTGTAATGCATAAAGGCTCGGAATTGTTAATCTGAGAACCAAGTTCACATTTCAGTTTTTTTTTTATATTCAATTATGCGTAAAAATATTTAGGGAAAATATATTTTAAATCTGACATTTCTTTCCGAACAACCGTATGTTTCATTCTCATTTACAGCCATTTTCATCTTTTGCCTTCATATTAATGATATGTCTCTCTTTTATCAATTTTACTTGTCTTTATTCTGAATTTTATGTCCACATATTTAATCATCACTCTTTCAACAGAACTTCTTCAATTTCCTTTTCCATCACAGATCTAAGCAACGTTCATTCTTCTTTGTCACTTAACGAATCTACTATTTTTTTTCATCCTTTTGAATCGTTCGTATGTAGTTTTTCTCTCAGACTTTTCTTAAGCACACTACACTTGTTCTTCAATATACTTTCATCATTTTAAAAATCAAAAGCAACGTGACGTCCTCCATTTTTCTCTGACTGATATTTTCGCAGGCAAATTTTTCAAAGATCTTTTACTATATCTATTGGAAGGGAAAACACCGCAGAGAAAGGGGGAAAAATCTTAGTCACAATGTCTTCAACCGACTGACTTGAATCCGACATGATCATAGCGTATTTTTCTAATAGGTCTGCAACGGAAACTATTCTCTTTTATTATCATGATTAAGATCTAAAGCAAAGTACCAGATAGCGAATCGGACAATGTCAGGACGACAAAGATAAAATCATCGTGATGAGGCGTATAGAAAAGAAAAAAATATGCAAGAGTATATGAGAAAGTGCAGGAAATCACGAGAAAAGTCATTACCAAGGCGGATTCGAATTGATGAAGGAGGGAGAAACGATGAGAAGTGAAAAAAAAAAAGATATGTAAAGGAGAACAAGTGTTCTTGGGGAGGATTTTCATTGAAAATTGCCGAGAAGAATATGTTGTTATCATTTACTGTTCTATATAAATAATTATTATATAAATAATTCTCTTGGAAATTAATATGAGAAAAAGAAATGACATATTTTGCTTTATCAAAGAGTATTTCAGCTTTGTTGAATTACTAAAAGAATAGTAATTTTCTTGCGTCGCCATCCTTCCCTTTAACCTTTCCTCAAACATTCGCCTTTACTCTTGCTCACTCTCTGTAACCCCTTGAGTGCTAGTCGCACTCCCGGCTTGATTAGGGTGATATGCTTAAAAATATATATATGCTAGAAATGCCAGTACCAAGGTGGATTCGAATTGACGAAGGAGGGATAAACAATGAGAAGAGAATAAAAGATATGTAAAGGTGAACATTTTTCATTGAAAATAGCCGAGATTTCCCTTTCTAGAAAAAATCTCATTAATTATACCTCTCCTTTCAGATTGTTCCATCGTACTATTTAACCTATTGCTTGAAGTGCGAATAAAGGGATGGATTAATACCTTCGTTTACAGGGATTTCGAAAGTGAATCTAAGGAACTGTCTATGTTTCTGGGATGAGATATTTTGATTGTTTGTATTATTTACATTATGTCAGGTTCATTGCCATTTTCATAACTTTTCGGCTTCAGGTGATTGAAATTTCGAACTTAACCTTTCATTTCATTCCCCGGGGTAGATTGTCCTAGTTCCACGTACCATGCTTCTTCCAGATGTCTCAGTTATTTCCTTTTAATTCAACTATCCAAGTGTTGGTTCACCACTGTTGTGGCTTGGTATTAAACTCACACTCTTTGGATCTAGTCACTGGATCTAACCAACGTCTTTATCCACTGAGCCATGTGACTTTGAGGACCTCTGTGTATGAATTTCTAGGACTTATAAACCTAATGTCTCAACAACAATATTTTACCAGAAGAAGGCTGGAGCGTACAATGGCCGAAACGTTGTGAATATAGCAATGAAGATGAGGATAACAGTCCGAATAATGTATATAATACAAGTAAAGAACTCGAATTCTGTTCTGTAAAGCAAGCCTGTATACGTGTCTCCTTGGTATAGGCATATTGTTTTAAAAAAGGAAGTCTAATTTACACGAGACAATTGATGCTTGATCGTCAATGAATCATAGCTGAACTATGGCAAGTGTACAGATATATAAGATAGGTACTTGTTATTTTTGTGAGACCATAGTTGTTCTTCGTATTTCCAATATATTTTCTCATTTGTTATTGTCTCTAGATGGGTGTTTAATTGGATGAGTGCTTGGTAGAGTGTATGGTTAATTTTGTATTCAGCACCTCATTATTTTCATCATGTTGACTGATACTTTTGCCACAATTTAGGATTGGGTGGATTTCTATTATTAATACATTTGGTCTTGTAAACATTTTTTTAACATTGCAGATGTACTGGATGAGTCAAAACAATGTTAACACTAGTATGAGAGGAATAATTTATTCAGAGTTTAATGAACAGTCTCCACCTGTCCACCAATACGAGTGATGCACAAAAACCAGCGATCAACAGTACAATTTAGTGCCTTGACAGACATTTCACTGTTATATTCCGTGCTAATAGGAATATATACTTGAAAAACAAGGTGGATAATATCAGTAAAGATTTATTGAAAAAATAAAACAGCTACAATAAGTATAAAGTAACAGTTACGCACAAGGTCGTCGCAAGTCAATCCAGAAGTGAGTGCTACGATTGGAAGGTCGGTAGATCTCGCATAAATCTGAGTCGTACTCAAGATATCCCAGCTAGTAATATTTACCAACCTCACCACGAATTTAATGTGGGGCAATCCGAGCCCGTAGTCTGGGTTAAAGATTCCCCGTAAAACCTGGCATAAACGGGTTTGGGACTGTCTACTTCTCCGGACGAGAGACTGATCTTCGGCACAGCCTCGTCCGGGTTCCTCTCTCCTCGAAGTCAGAGAGCTCAACAACAGCTAAGAACTGAGAAACAGATCCCAGCTAGTCGATATTTACCAGCCTCCCCAGGAGATAGGATGTGGCACAAGGTCGAGTTTAATGTGGGGAAATCTAAGTCCGTAGACTCGGCCAAAATGTCCCCGTAGACCCTGTATAAAACGGAGTCGGGTAGCTGTTTTCCGAGACGAGAGACTGCCCATCGACATAGCCTCGTTTGGGGATCCTATCTGCCCGGAGACTGGGAGTTTGACCAGCACAGCTGGAAAAGGTCTAACCTAGTCTTTGTAGTCCGTTCACTCACAGGTACTTGTAGGTAGTTACTACCTATACAGTACTCAATCATAGGGATTGCAGGTTATTCCATTACATCACAAACATTCCCATGAAATGTGTGTCAAGGCATTTAATTGTACTGTTGATCGCTGGTTCTGTGCATCACTCGTGTTGTTGGACAGATGGAGACTGTTCAGTAAATTCTGAATAAATGATTCCTCTCATAATAGTTTTAACATAATTTTGACTCATCCTGTATATAGAATTCGGTTTGTTTCAGTTTTTATATTTATTCAAAATATATATCTAAAAGTAAGTATAAACGACAACACAAAAACTAGGTTCGGAGTAAATGAATGCATGGAGAGAAGAGCAGAACTTGGGAAGGAAAGAATTAGAAAGTGTTGAATAGTACAGGAGAAATAAAAAAAAATAATAGAAAAACACCGTGATAGACGACATACAAAATAGTGGTTAAACAAAGAGTAGAAGATAAAAAATAAAATGCAGTCCTGTATAAAGAATGAAAAGGTGTATGGAATATATAAAATCAATATAGAATAACAAAATATGAAGAGACAAGGAACAATGTGAACGAGAAACTAACATAGATACGAAGGGAGAGGCAGTAAGAATGACAAGATGCAGCATTTATACCTAGTTATTATTAATACAACAGTATAACAAAAAGAAAAAATGGGCGGGGAATGAGGTCTTCTTTTGGACCAATGTTTGTGTTAGGGAAAGATAAATATAAAGTGAGGGGTAGACGGGAATATTAAATTATTTAGAATCAAAGGTACGAAGGAAAAATCTTAAGAAGATACCCAGAAGAAAAAATCATTAAGAAAAGGAACTAAATAATAAACAAACAAATAGAAGTAATGAAACAAAGAAAGCACGAATCAGTGAAAAGACATGTTTTAAAAAAGAGAGGACAATAAAAAAAAAATTGTAATAGCTTCGGGCAAGTGAAAGGTCTAACAATAAATTGTCGTGAGATGATTTCTTTTAAACTGACTGACGAGAGCTCACTTCATCGTATGAATGACTTTTTTGTGATATAATTAAATGCCAAACATTTCCATTGCATTATGCCGGATCTTTAGATTCTGTGTATTGTGCAGATGAGATATCTTGAAAGCGCTGTGAAGGCCTACAAATAAATCAGATTTATAGATGTATTACTTCTTTTTAAAAACTACGCCTCCAAAAACTCTATGATTATGAAGGGGAAATACAATTGTGTATATACTGAATCCGAAATTACACTGCTTTAAAAAAACATTATGGTCAAAATCACGCAGAAATTTCGTTTCGATCACTGATGGTAAGCAGCGTCAAAGCAGTCAATGCTTAGATGGGGGACTGCTAAGGAACACCGGGTAATTAGGGATGTAAAAACTGACAATTGAAAATCCAAAGTTTGGAATACTGGGATGTGTTAAAATTGAATTTGCATAGAATGATATACTGTTTTGTATCATATCGTATATCCACTTGGCGGGGGCGTAATTGTCAACAGCAAGGAGATACCGGCTCTGAAAACTTGATAATGGAAAGATTTTGTTTAGCGCCATATCAACATTTATGGGTTATTTCATATCGAAATCTAAATATTTTGTATGCAATTATATAGATTCTTTGGAGATAATGCTTTTTAGTGGTACACGTCTTACTAATTAACCCATAGGTGGAGATAAATTCATACCTTTTCCATTGTTAGTTGCACGTAAGTGAATATAACGGACTCGACCGTAATTGGAACTCGGCTCAACGATTCACAGTTCCCAGCCATTATCCATTGCATCACTCGCATATCCAAGCTTACAGAACCTGGTATTCTCAAGTGAGCACCCATATTGGTTATGTTCGACGTTGCCTAATTTTGGTGATCTTACCGGAACCGGTGTAATTTTATTAGAGCTTGTGTCACTAATTTTACAAAGTCACTCGGAATCAAACTGAAAAGCATTATGATTGTTAAATCTAAATGTTTAACAAACAGTTCGTTCGACGAGGAGAAACAAATAACTTAAAATATTTGGGAAAGAAGAAATTAAAAAGACAAACATGATTAAATGGAAAAGAATTTTTTTATGAGAAATGGAACTTTTTGTTCTGTCCTTTCACGGCACGTAAGGCAATAAAGTCTTAGTGTT